>OX465381.1:4473704-4849568 GCA_950004255.1 Mesopsocus fuscifrons
GCAAGAGAATAGAGAATGTTATATTTGTCATACATCGCAAGCCCAAATTCGATCGTCAGGTTCGTTCTACATTATAAAATACAAAATGCATAAGAACAAAAAAAAATTGCTTTTCTGGTTCTTGTTCTTGCGGTAGAAATTCTTTGTTGTTCCTTCTTCAGTTGTGCTTTTCTTGTTCTTATTGTTGATGGCTGAAATGCATTACCAGGTATTGCAAAGCCTTAAGAACTGTGGTTATCTTACGTGAAAACGGTCCCATTCGTTCAGGTACTCTGCCACCTTTCTTGACTCGAAAAAAATAATGATTGGTATCCAGTGAACCGCCGCGAATGAAAATAAATTCCCGTATTGCATAGCATCCTGGAAACTAAATCCCGCGTTCAGCATATTGGTCAGCAGTGTAGGGGTGGTGAGGGCCGAAGTGACAACACTCGAAACTAGCAGAAAAATACTAAAAATTGTTGTGAACGAGAAGGGCTTGATTTTGAAAACACCTGAAAAAAGATGATTGTTAAGAAAAAACGTAAAAGAGGTAAATGTCAACTGAAAAAAAAATTGATAAGAATTGGGATCGAACCGGGGCTCTGACAGCTATTTGAACTTACCATTTTCGTCCCTTTCAACCGGAAATTGACCAGTCACCCTTAGCAGTCGAAAAAAGTAGAGATTTCCGTCGTACACTAAATTCCAAGGTTCTTCCGTACATCCGCTGAGAAATTTCAAATTTCTAGGCTGTACCTCAATCCTTTTGGCTACGGTTGATGGTACCGTAAATAATTTCAAGTCCATCATCATCGTTCTGGCGTCGAATAATGGAAAGACTTTTTCGTGAAAGCAATGGGAATATTCAATAATGCTAATGTTGCCAGACAGTTTGGAGATAGTGCTTTAAGTAGTTCACTTAATAAATAACTTAATGCTTTTAGGTAGATTTCGAAGAAAAATCTACCTATTGTAGTCGTACCAGTAGTCTCACTTTTGAAAAATTTCTTCACAGTTATTCTTTTTATGACCCCTGGATCCCAAAACCACCATCAGTTCAAAAGTTTATATATATATATATATATATATCTATCTATATATATATATATATCATTTTCGCTTCCTTGTGAACACGCTAGCAGCCGTATTTTTGAAAAATAATTGGTTTTGACTGTTTAATAAAATATAAGGGACTAAAATCTCGGTCGAGTTCGTTAATGGGGGAAATCGGACCAAGGGGGGGGAAATGGGGGGACTTTTTTGAAATCTGGCTTTTTGGCCATAACTCCCTTAATATTGCAACTAATGAAACGTAGTTTTCTCTGAGGGTCGTCTAACAGTACTGCCTACAACTATTCTTTGTAACGTTTTTTGATCCCACCCTTAATGGTTGAATAGGGGTGGAAAAAGAGGGTTTTGCGCACAAAAAAATTCATAACTTGTGTCCTAGGGGTGTTATCGAGTTCTTTTGTTTTGTAATGTATTTGCCTCAATATTACCTACAACTTTTGTCTGAAAAAGTTTTTCGTCCGACGCACCGTTTAGGCAGGGGGTGGGGGGTTGAATTTTCAAAACGTCATAACTCACTTATTTGGTGAGATATTGAGTTTTATCTTTTTGCTATGAGTTTCTATTAATAATATCTACAACTTTCGTCTGAAAAAGTTTTTTGTAAAATCACTTTCATTTTCTTGTTAAGGGGGGGGGGTGAAATTTCAAAACTCAATTCCTCCGTTTGTTATTGTGTTATCGAGTTCTTTTGTTTTGTAATGCATTTGCCTCAATATTACCTACAACTTTTGTCTGAAAAAGTTTTTCGTCCGACGCACCGTTTAGGCAGGGGGTGGGGGGTTGAATTTTCAAAACGTCATAACTCATTTATTTGGTGAGATATTGAGTATTTTTGCTATGAGTTTCTATTAATAATATCTACAACTTTTGTCTGAAAAAGTTTTTTGTAAAATCACTTTCATTTTCTTGTTAAGGGGGGGGGGGTGAAATTTCAAAACTCAATTCCTCCGTTTGTTATTGTAGATAATGCAATTGGATCAACTGAAAATCTTCTTATCCGTCTTTCTAAATGATTTTAGACTGCTTTTAGTTGATGGAAGTAATCTTCGAAATCTACCTACGCCTTTCGGGGCTGCCGAAAGGGATTTTTAGGTAGATTTCGAAGAAAAATCTACCTATTGTAGTCGTACCAGTAGTCTCACTTTTGAAAAATTTCTTCACAGTTATTCTTTTTATGACCCCTGGATCCCAAAACCACCATCAGTTCAAAAGTTTAGTTTATATATATATATATCTATATATATATATACCATTTTCACTTCCTTGTGAACACGCTAGCAGCCGTATTTTTGAAAAATAATTGGTTTTGACTATTTAATAAAATATAAGGGACTAAAATCTCGGTCGAGTTCGTTAATGGGGGAAATCGGATCAAGGGGGGGGAAATGGGGGGACTTTTTCTAAATGGGGCTTTTCTGCCATAACTCCCTTAATATTGCAACTAATGAAACGTAGTTTTCTCTGAGGGTCGTCTAACAGTACTGCCTACAACTTTTCTTTGTAACGTTTTTTGATCCCACCCTTAATGGTTGAATAGGGGTGGAAAAAGAGGGTTTTGCGCACAAAAAAATTCATAACTTGTGTCCTAGGGGTGTTATCGAGTTCTTTTGTTTTGTAATGTATTTGCCTCAATATTACCTACAACTTTTGTCTGAAAAAGTTTTTCGTCCGACGCACCGTTTAGGCAGGGGGTGGGGGGTTGAATTTTCAAAACGTCATAACTCACTTATTTGGTGAGATATTGAGTTTTATCTTTTTGCTATGAGTTTCTATTAATAATATCTACAACTTTTGTCTGAAAAAGTTTTTTGTAAAATCACTTTCATTTTCTTGTTAAGGGGGGGGGGGGGGGTGAAATTGCAAAACTCAATTCCTCCGTTTGTTATTGTGTTATCGAGTTCTTTTGTTTTGTAATGCATTTGCCTCAATATTACCTACAACTTTTGTCTGAACAAGTTTTTCGTCCGACGCACCGTTTAGGCAGGGGGTGGGGGTTGAATTTTCAAAACGTCATAACTCATTTATTTGGTGAGATATTGAGTTTATTATTTTTGCTATGAGTTTCTATTAATAATTTCTACAACTTGTGTCTGAGAAAGTTTTTTGTAAAATCACTTTCATTTTCTTGTTAAGGGGGGGGGGGGTGAAATTTCAAAACTCAATTCCTCCGTTTTTTATTGTAGATAATGCAATTGGATCAACTGAAAATCTTCTTATCCGTCTTTCTAAATGATTTTAGACTGCTTTTAGTTGATGGAAGTAATCTTTGAAATCTACCTACGCCTTTCGGGGCTGCCGAAAGGGATTTTTTATAGTTAAGAGGACAATGACGTGACATAACTGTCTTTTTAAATATACAACAAAGTAGAACATAGTCAATCAGCCTTGCCAGACTCTGAATCACTTAAATTTTCCAATGAAAAAGCCTGAATATTTTATGTTCTGACAAGGAACGCTTAGGGTGCGTCCCACCATGCCCAGTTAAAATTTAACTGGAGATTTTCCAAGTTAAATTTAACTCAAAAGTTAAATTTAGCATGGTAAACATAGGACAAAATCTCCAGTTTAATTTTAACTGGGCATGGTGGGACGCACCCTTAGAAGATGTTTATTATTTTAAATTCAAGTGATTTTTCCTAATAAAAAAATCCTCAATCTTACCTGCTTACCTACCTACTAGTTTTTTACTTAAAGCTTAAAGTGACATTATATTTCAGAATCAAAATTAAAAGTCTCCAGCTTTCTTGTGTAGATAATATGTACATATAATAATAATAAAGCGGGTAGGATACTCGTACAATCTACACAATCCCACTCGGGTCAGAGCTAAGCAACTAACAACAAAAATACAGTGAACTTGAACAAAGTCGATGAAGACTCTTGACCACATAAATTCCTAACAAATAGGTCTCTAAGCAACGCTTTCAAGATGTAAATGATTTTAAATTCACGTTATTTCTTCCTTTAAAAAAATAATTACCTACCAGTCTTTGACAAAAAGTGGCATTATATTTCAGAATTAAAATTAAAAAATCTAAAGCTTTCTTGTCAAGATGTAGAATAAAGTGTATTATGCCGTAGTATGATGTAGTATGATGAGATGTAAGAGATGTAGTAACTTACAGGGATATTCAGTCGTATACAACACAGCTGTTAATGTAGTTTTATTGTAATTTTTCACAATTTTCTATAGTAAACTTATGACTATGACGTATATCATTGCGATTTATTGTTTTGGAAACTATTTCTTGTGCTTATATGGTCTTTTATCCGAGTCCTAGCTTCTTTATCTTGATATCTTGATCTTCTGTGACACCCTTGATTTTCTTTGTTTTCTTTCTTTCACCATCAGGTTTTTTTCTGCTGGCATCTTTGACGTAGTCGTCCAAATTTCGGACATCTTTATTTCTGGGAAAGATTTTCGGTATTTCCCGATTGAAACTGGACGATGATTATAATATACGTGATTACGCTGGAGTAGAGCTGAAAAAATGAGTAACCACATAGTGAACTACAAAAATTGATCAGCGTTTTACAATAAATGATTTAAGTATTTTTCTCAACAGCTTGTTTACAGTATCCAAATACTTTCCTGTACCTATACCTAGTGTTTACGTACCTACCTACATGGAAAATAAAATAATGAGTGGTGGATAAAAACTCACCGGTATATTGATGCCGCGGTTTAACACCAGAAATCCGCTCAAAGATATGTTTGGTGGGCTTGAAGATACAATTTGAATAAAATTGACCAAACTTGACTCATGTTGTCCCATTTTTCCGCTTGTTAGCATCAGTGTAAGTCGGATTTCAAACTCCTCCCCTATCTGAGAAAAAAATTGCGATTTGTTGATGTTTTTCCGACAATTTTTTTTTGAATACACCATTGGATATTAAAATGTTCTGAAATATAATATGCCTTTTTAACATCAGAAATTACCTGGCTATGTTGTCGTAAAAGCACAAAATAGTCAGTTCATTTCAGACGTTAAGAAGACGTATTATATTTCAGAAGATATAAATCTGCAACAGTGAAAAAATGTTCGAAAAAAATGTAAACAAAAAACCAATGCATATCGTACACACCTTCCGTGCGGCACTGTCCGCCAATTCAGCAAGCAGCGATATGATTCCCAAAGTGAACACCGGCGCCGTAACTTGTGAGAAATCTCCACGAAACGCTAATATCGCCGATAGGTAAACTGTTGGTAGAGAGACCAAGAACATGAGACCAATTATGTAGAGGGTAGTTTTGGACACGGCACTTCCAAAACCAATGCACAACCTCCGTAGATGTAACCAGAGGTTAATGTGCCCGTTTAAACCTCCACCGTTCTTCCAACGCAGACTCTACGAAATAAAAACTTATTAGTTTTCTGCTTTCTCGCCCGTATGTAATACATATCGGAGAAAGTTATGTCTTCGTGCAAAATTTTGATTTTGAGATTTTGGGTTTCCCATGATCCAGGAGGTCCCCCGAGTCCAAACAAGCGGTACGACACGGTCGGACAAAACTTTACCTGCTTATTTGCGTGATTCCTAGAAATAAACCCTTGGTTAAATGATTAAAGACGGAAAAACTTTTTGACGAAAGGAATGGTCCCAGAATGTTCTCCCGAGTACTTAGAGACCCCACACGACATACTTCGGCAACCACACAAAAGTACCCCCTAAAAGGAGGTGGGGTGGATGGGGAAGCTCGGAAACTCCCCCCATAGGGGGGGGGGGGGGTGCGGCGAAAAATCATTTTGACCATATAAATTGCCTCAGAACGATCTCCCGATCATTTTGAGCCCCCACACAACCCATATTTCGCAAACCACTCAAATCTACCCCCCTTAGGGGGTGGGGTGCTTGGATACGTTCAGAAAAACTTTTTGATACAAGAACTTGCTTCACAACGTTCCCCCGAACAGTTTGAGACCCCATAAGCCGCACTTTAAAAGTCACTCAAAATTGCCCCCCCCCCCTGGGGGGGGGGGGGAGGCTCGAAATAAGCCATATACCATTTGTGACGAGTATGGCCGTTGTCACGTGTCATATCCAGAACTACTCATATACCACAAAAAACTGAATCCACTGATTTCGCCCTTTTACAGGTCCAGGGGGGACTTCCCCCCCTTTTTTAGCGGCCAGGGAGTTATGCGGGGGTAGTGGGTGGTATCATTGGATTCGTAATTATTTGTTCTATAATTGTCTAAAATTTGATCGAAATCGTTAGAGCCGATTTTGAGCAAATATTTTTTTTCTACTTTTTGGGGGTGTTTTAGGGGGGTAACCCCCCTTAATTTTAAAGGGGGGAAACTGGGCTTCTGGATTTTTATTTCTTCCAATTTTAGAAAGGTCACTACCGATTTTGAAGAAAATCGGTTGAAAAGTGTGCCGTCCAGGTCAATGCCACATACATAGCTACATACATACATAGCTACATACATACATAGCTACATACATACGTACTGACACGGCGTACCTGACCTCTTCTAAAAATTCCTGGGGGCAAACTTTTCGTCGGATGACAAAAGTGAGTTGGTTTTCATATTCCGAAGGCATGGACGTTTCCGAAATGTATATGCAAGTTCCAATCGCTTTTGAGGTCTGGGAGCAATGACGGTTCAAAGTTGAGGTTTGCCGAAAATTGGCCCGCACGAATACAATACTTTACCTTACGTATACTCCGTATACAGGTAAAGTAAAAAGTGGGTTTTAAAAAATGTCCGTCCGACGTGCATACGTAAATTCGATATTTAGGCACCTAATTTAAATATCTGGACATTTTTTTTTTTTTTTTTTTTTTTGATAAATGTTGATAACTCATAAATTGTGGCTGTTTTGGTCAAAAAAAGGCGTAAAAAATCGTTTTTTTTTACCAGTTAGGAACGGCTGGAGGCTATGTATATCAAGCTGGAACCTTAAAAATTTCCAGAAATGTTTTGGAATAGATGCCTACTTCTGGTGACCTACTGATTTTAGACACGTATTTTCCAAATTTGAGCCAAATCGGTTGACTGGTGTGACGATCATACGGACGTACGTAGGTACGTGACGGACATGACCTAAAAACGACTTTTTTGTTATCTGCGACCTCTGAAACGCCTTTTGCAATGAAAATCTCAAAATCGAAATTTCGCACAATAACATAACTTTCTCAGCCCATGTTTTACATACGGGCCGAAAAATTTGACATTTTTTTTCGAGCCAAGCTTTTCCGCACTATCTGAGACTTACCTCAATGTCTGTGATAAGTGCGTTGGCAGCTTTCTTCAGAGCGTTCATATTAATATACCATATCGCGGTGTAAGAAACAACAATGAAGGTACAAATCGGGAACAGTGGAAGAATTAATTGATGCCAATCTCTTCCTAAATGAAAAGTGTCAACCAAATTAGCAAAGCCTAGTGATATAAACCAGGATGCAATAGCGACACCGAACAGAACCAGAATAAACGTAGCTGACGCCACAGCTGACACCCACCCTTTACAAGTTCTTCCAATGTTTCTCCCGGTTATTTCTCGAAATCGGTTCTGAAAATAAAAAGAAGTTAAATGTTCCGTCCACCTAACGGGCGTGTGCCTCGATCGTGCTGACCCGCGAAAATGCATGTGTGGAACAGGTATCTTCGAGGCGTTAACCACTCGTTGGGAATCTCGTTGGGAATCATTGGAAATCTTTATGAAATCTCAGGGAATCTTGGAATTTTTTGGAGTGGTTACCCTATCGGGGTTCATCTTTCTATGAATATCGTTGGGAATCTTTATAGAATCTCAGTGGCATCTGAAGGAATCTCTGGAGTGGTTACCCTATCGGGGTTCATCATTCTATGAATATCGTTGGGAATCTTTGGAAATCTTTATAGAATCTCAGTGGAATCTGAAGGAATCTCTGAAGTGGTTACCCCTCGGGTATGTTGAGTATCTCTGTACCTCAACCTTCCACGGTGTATTCAGGCCTCAAAATTTATAAGACTGCTGTAGGTTCAATATTTACTTCATTTTATTTAATTGTTTATTTTATTTATTATTATTTTCTGAAACAACTTACCTGAAAATTGTTCCACTCATTAAGATATTTGACCATTTTGCGAGACTCAAAGAAGCTGATGACTGGTATCCAGTGAATAACCGAATACGATAAAAAGTTTGCGTACATGATGAATTCCTCAAAAATGAAACCTGTGTTCAAGAGGTTGCTTAGCAGAGTAGGCGTGATCAAGGCCGAAATTATAATGCTCAGAAGTAATATCAGAGATGTGTATATCAGGGTGAGGGGTTTGCTTTGGAAGTCACCTGAAGGATAGAAGAAATTATTAGAAACATAGTTTTGAAATATAGTAAATATTTTTAACTTCAGAAATCATTGCACGTGATGAAATTCTTGATGAAGCAGTGGTAGGTATTTATCCCAGCTTCTTACAATTTCTGAGTTAGTTTGGATCAAAGCTGCAAGCAGACAATATTGGTTACACCGGGATTTGAATCCAAACCTCACAAGACCTTTTGAACGCTTGGCCACTTACCATTGTCACCTCGCTCAATAGCAAACAGTCCCATAACCCTCAGAAGTCGAAAAAAGTAGACGTTTTCATCGTACACTAAGTTCCATGGCTTCCCAGTAAATCCATTGATGATTCTGACGTTTGGTGGCCTGAAGTTTCGTTTTCTCTCTAACGTCGGTAAGTTCGTTGTGAACAACTTGAAGTCCGTCATTGTAACCGAGGAGGAAGGTACAGGTATAGGAACTATCACCTTTTTAGGAATGAGTCGCAAGTGAAATGAAATTTTCTAATACGATAATGGTTCGACAATATTACGAAATGTGCGATAAAATTCCTTTGTGCATAGAATTGTACCTACTATGTATACAATACTTTACGAAGGTTCTATATTAACATAATGAATTTCCTTCATGGAAAGAGGGAAAATGAGCTGGTTGAATAAGGAATGAAGGGGCTAGAATCTAATCCAGAATGTTCGAAGTTTTTTTCTTGTTAGGTAATCTTTACAGTTCCTATGCCTACCCATCCAGCCGTGTTGTGAATCGGGTCATCACTGGCTGGTTGAAAACTCGACTCTCGGGCGTAATTCTGACCGAATAATAATCCCTACAACCGCTACAACTTAGTTCACAAATTTATTTTATGCGGCATTAAGTAGACATGGGCGTAGCAGGACCAAAAACCTGGGGGGGTAAGCCCCCTGACCTTCTCCTCACCTGGGGGCTTAGGCCCCCCCCCCCCAGACCCCCCCTTGCTACGCCTCTGTACATTCTAGAGTTTATATGGTTAGCTCCAATATGATGTTGACGCACTGCACACTGTAAATCTGACTAAGGAAAACCTTGAAATTTGAAATGTCTTCGGTTCCTTGATATGGTTTTCCTTTTTGAATTATGTCTCACTGCAGGTGTTCCCTAACTGGAACTGGACGATTATGATGAAATAAGTAATCACACTGGAGTAAAGCTGGAAAAAAGATAGCTCTCTATAGGGGAACACATGTTCGATCCCCATCCCATCAAAAATTTTCTGATTGGCATTCATCCTTGAAATGTACATCGACGCTGTGGTGGTTCGGAACCCACCTAAAACTGCTGAAGGTTCATATTAACTCTTAATACAGAAAACCTCTATAGTTAATTTACCTTGTGGATTGATGTTTAACTTACCGGAGCGTTGATACCTCTATTTAAGTTCAAGTACCCTCCCAATGAAATAAAAGGCGGACATGACGTCACCGTTAGGATAAAGTCCTTCAGTTCTTTTTCGAACCCTGCCGCTTTACCACTTAGCAGCAATTTTGTGAGCTCTATCTCGAACTTAGTTCCTACCTGTAAGTTAAAGTCCATGTTAAGAGGACGCTATACCTGACGATGCATTTTTTGCCGCCCATAAGATTAACATTGCGAGCGGCGATTCATTTTCAAGGTTTACCCTTGGTTGGAAAGACACAAAATTTTGCCTGTACCTTGCCGTAACAATGTTCTAGGGAGTGTTTGAAGCAGATTTCCCAATTTCTCACTGGTTTCTTTTATTGCAACTGTTTTGCAAATGCTAGCATCGCATACCTCAAGAAAAGTGCTGTATCTCGAAAACCAGTAAAAATAAAGGGTCCGACAACAGTCGCACTTAACTTTCTCGCCCAGAATGATTTTTTTTTGTTGGTTTTTTGAGATTTTTTTGCGGGCGTAATTTTTAAGCAATCGGAAATCGGTTGAAAAAGACCCACGAGCATCTATCTGAGATCACTCATACCAAATCTCACGTCTTTCATTTTATTACTGTAGTCCCAAATGCGTTCCGACCATTGAAAAACGTGGTTTCTCATTCTCAACTCATTTTCGACACTTTTTTGACAAAAACGGCCGTAATTTTGAAGATAACAGAATTCTGTTCGACAGATGTTTAAGTTTCATGGTTCTACACAAATTTACCAAATTTCATGACAATCGGTCAATAAATGTGAATGGCGCCGAAACGATCTAACTTTGGTCCAGAACGGCCGTAATTTTCAACCAATTCAATTTTAGTTGAAAATGACCTCGAAGCATCTATTTGTCAACACACATACCAATTTTCAGTGTTATAAATTGAAAAGTGTACCGTCGGCGCTTGTCTAACTAACCAAAAACACGATTTTTGAATTATTTTGGTGGTTTTTTGACAATAGCGGCCGCAATTTTTGACCAATAAAAAAATCCTTGAAAATGTGTCTCGGCAGTGATTTTAGACAGGTCCATACCAAATTTCATCAAAATCGGATGAACGGTGTAGGCGCTAGAGCACTGCACGGACTGACGGACGGACGGACGGACGGACAGACTTTTTCCAGAAACCACTTTTTTGGACTCAGGGGACCCCCAGGATCATGGGAAACCCAAAATCTCAATTTCGAAATTTTGCACGAAAACAATACTTTCTCGCCATATATGGCTAGCGAGAAAGTAAAAAAATGGGAAATCTGCTTCGAACACTCCCTAGAACATTGTTAGGGCTAGGTACAGGCAAAATTTTGTGTCTTTCCAACCAAGGGTAAACCTTGAAAATGAACTGGCGCTCGCAATGTAAATCTTATTGGCGGCAAAAAATGCACCGTCAGGTATAGCGGACCCTTATGGCGTGACCCCATTACTGGAGAAATTGGAATCATTTTATTCGTATGTCTATAGGTACGTACCTTGTTTTCGACACGGTGGGCCATATCTGCTAAAATTGTTATTGATCCAAGGATGATTGCAGGCGATGCTACCTGTGTGAAATCGCCTTTTAAGCTAGATATAGCTGCCGAATAAAGTACTGGTAAGGATAGCAGGAACAGGAGGATTAGTAAGTAGAGGGTAGAGAACGAACGAACGTCTCCAAAATTGATGCAAAAACGTCGAAGTTGGAGCCAGAGATGTAGGTGGCTTTGCAGAGAGCCTTTCTGCATCCAACGAAGGCCCTAAAACGAATCAGGTATTTAGTTAACTAATTAATTCTTTCTTAGAACTAATTAATTGATTATTGACCTAATTATTTATTACCTCAATGTCAGTCAGAAGAGCGGCGGCGGATTTTTTCAGAGCATCCGTGAAAAAATACCAATGAAAACAAAAGTACATAACAACTGATGAATTAAACGGAAATAGAGATGCCAAAAAATAATGGAATATCACATCGAGTTGGTAGTTCTTTAAAATTGATTGAAAATGAGAAGAAGATACGTTCATGATAATGACAACCACAACGAAAATATTTGAAATTGCAGCTATTGGTATCCATTTTTTCGAGGGATTTTTTAGTTTTCTTCCTGTTGTTGCCTCAAAACGGTTCTGCGGACAAGTAAACCTTTTTTAGATCATCGTCCACCTAGCCGCAACAACACACTACCCATTCCGTATTCTAGATGATTGTTCAAGCTAGTGATGCACGATGCTAGAACAAGAACAAGAAACGGCATTTCTTGTTCTTGTTCCCGCAAAGTGACTATTGCTCTTGTTCTTGCAGTAAAAATTCTATATTGTTCTTGATCTTCTTCTTGTTCTTGTTGCGAGACTCTTGCAATTACCAGCATACACATGGAATTTTCTTTTGTTATAATGTGGTTTGTCGCCTACCGAACGGCCATTTCAAGTGCAATTTATCGTCGCATAGTCTGCAGAGTTTTTCGTACAAAATATGGACTGCACTCCATGAATGAAGCTATGGAAAAACACTGCCGGGGTTTATGCAAGATTCTTGCGAGAGCTCTTGCAAGAGTTCTTGTTATTGTTCTTGCAGCCAAAATCGACTCTTGTTCTTGTTCTTGCATGCAAGAAATGCAAGAACCAAAGCAAGACAAGAAAGTTTCGTGCATCACTAGTTCAGGCCCCCTTATAGTCTCAGTAGCCAAGTGTTCTTGAGTGTCTATTGTTATGTTTGGAGGAACTCTCAGGCTTAGATACACTGGTTCGATCTTATCAAGGTTTTTCTGATCGATGTGGTCACTCGGAACCCACCTAAAACTGTATACTAACCTGAAATTCGTCCCACTCGGAGAGGTACTCAGCCATTTTTTTTGACTCCAGGAAAATGATGACCAACAAAATGTACGTGATCGGGAAAGTCAGGAATAGGCTGTAGGTAGCTCCGTCTTCGAACCTGAACCCTTTGGAAAATATATTGGATAGTACGGTGGGGATGGCCACGACCAAAGCCACCAAGCCGCACACAAGCAAGGTAGCTGTGTATAGAACAGGCAGTGAAAGTGGTTTCATTGTTATTTCACCTAAAATATAAGAAACAATTTAATTGGTACCTCTCAGTGGCTGAGCGGTCAAGGGGTCCGACTTGTGGCTTGAGAGGTCTGGGATTGAATCCACGGGTAAAGCAATATTTTCTGCTTACAATATGGTTTCGGCCAAACTCCAATGGAGTCGTCTTTTTGAGGAAGGAAAATTAATACATTCTTTTTGTTTACTCCAGAAAAATAATGTCTAATTTGGCATCAACATTCGCAAAGCCTTATTCTGGAACAATCTTTGCCATATTTCGCTTACCTTCTTTGTCCCTAGATAGAGGAAACATCCCAAAAATTCTCAGCAATCGAAAAAAATAAATATTTCCATCGTACAAAAAGTTAAAAGCCTTCTGCTGACTTGGAGCACCAAAATTTCCAATTTTTGGGTGAACCTGAATTGTTTTAACTATCCCAGGATTGACTTTAAAAAGGTTTACGTCCATTTTCTGCGACTTTAGTGCTGACATTCAGGTGTCTCTTAAAGGAATGAGTCTTTTGACAAAAATACTGCCTTTTAATACATATAAACCTGGTACAATAATCCGTTTAATATCTATATATCTAAGAGCCACTATTAATAAATAATTGGATATTGAGTGAAATGCAATTGAATTAACGCTATCTAACAACCCCATAAAGTGCAAATTCTATATCAAGCACAATAATAAGTAATAAGTATGGCTATAGGACTCCTATATAGGGTCAATTTCGCAAGTTTCTTATATTGCAGATATATTTAGTCAATTTAATAAGTAACCGAAAACTTTACCCTGCTGTTAAAAGCTCGATAGGTATACCGTTATGTCAAAGGCGCTATCGGCAGGATGGTGAAAGGCACTGACGACGCTATAGCAGACTTTAGCAACTGGTGAAACTTATCAAAATAAGTGCTATACAATACTTTTTAAGTAAACATTTCGTTAGTGAATGGTTATACCAAAGTGCCATTCGGTATTGGGGAGAAAATGAATAAATGGTGTGACAATGGCCCCAATTCACTTTCTCGCATCAAAAGTTGAAGGTTTTTTCGGTTTTTATGTTATTACTTATTGCTGCTGTCGTTGTGATACTGGACTATAATGATCAGATAAGTAATCACACTTGAGTAAAGCTGAAAAAAAAATATATAAAGTTAGAAGCGAACCCGTGTCGGTTTTTTTTAGAGAGGATCGATCCCGACTCAGTCAAAATTTTTCTGTACGGCATTCTTCTTAACATGTCAAGTTAAATGTATATCGAGGCTGTGGTGGTTCGGAACCCACCTAAAACTGTAGGCTCCCATTGTCTACTACTAGATGTTATTTGGAAGAACTTTTCGATTCAAAGAAGTTTTAACTTTTTAGTTAGTATACCTTGCGGATTGATGTTTAGCTTACCGGAACGTTGATGCCTCTGTTCACGTAGAAATACCCTCCCAGTGATATAAAAGGCAGACTTGACGTCACTGTTTGAATAAAGTTCTCCAGCTCTTTCTCATACCCTGCTACTCTACCACTTAGGAGCAACTTTGTGAGCTCAATCTCGAAATTTGTTCCAATCTAAAATAAAAAAAAAAATAAAAAAATAGGAAACTTCCAGCTACTGAGAAAATTCGATGTTTCTTCGTTTGATGCTGTTGGGACTTATAGGAAAAAAATTTTCTTACGTTGGGATTCGAACCCAGACCTCTCGGGACACAAGGCGAACCCCTTTACCGCTCGCCACTTTATTAACGTTAAGTTATTCAATCATGTTTCTTACCTTCTGTTCCGCTCGGTGCGCCATATCCGCTATAATCGTTATAGACCCCAGAGCGAATATCGGAGACACTGCTTGCGTGTAGTCACCTTTTAAGATAAGTATTGTTCCCACGTAAACCATCGGTAAGGACACGAAGAACAAAACTAAGAATAAGTAGAGACTGGAGAAGGACATGACGCCTCCAAAATTTATGCATAACCGTCGAAGATGAAGCCAGAGATGAAGATGGCCTTGCAGAGAGCCTTTCTGCATCCAACGAAGATTCTACAAGACAGTTTACTTAAGGCTGTGCATGACTTCACGATGCATTACGTCTAAATCAACGACCTATATTACTATAGCCTGTTCGCCCACATAGAAAACAGCAACAGCTACCTACCCTTACACAGTTGATAAATTTGGAAATATGTTCTGAATTATAATATGTCTTTTAAACGACCGAAATTAGGCGATGAGGCTATGTAGTAATTTTACGATCGAGTGATTTTTGTCAACAAAAAAAACTGTCCAAAATTATCCGATCGTGAAATCATAACTTTATGATGCTAAAAAGGCATACCTACCTAATATATTTCAGAGCATTAAAAATATCCAATGTTTTTCTCAAAAAATGAAATCATTCTGGCACGCACTGTTCGATTATCCGTATGGTGAATAAAAGATCTAAGAAAAAAAAATTGACCCACCTGAGTTCGATCCCGCATAGCTATACCCCATTATTGGGTGTCTACTTACCTCAATATCAGTTAGGAGAGCAGTAGCCGATTTTTTCAGAGCATCCGTTAAGAAATACCATAGAAAATTGTAGAAGATGACTACTGCCGAACAGTATGGAAATAGAGCCAGTAAAAAATAATGCCAAAATAAATCGATTTGATAATTTTCTAGGATTACTCCAAAGCGTTGCATGTTCGATGCGATTGTTAGGAGAGAGACGGTAATCGGGATTCCAGCGATGACCATCCATTTTTTCGACGGATTTTCCATTTTTCTTTCTGTTATTCCTTCAAAACGGTTCTGTGGAGTGAATAAAAAATAAAATCGTCGGTCCAATGTAACAGTGAGCTAAGTCAGTTTTTTTTCGAAAATGTGTTTTCTGCAGATTTGGGACCGTGAAGGTTCACTCTTCAATAATAAATCGAGTTTTGGTCGATATACCCGCTCTAAAGTTCTTAATTGTAAATAACTCACTCACATAAAACTTCAGTGTAACAGTGAGTTATGTCATATTGGAGGGCCTCAAATTATCCGAAAACCGTAATTTCACAGATGGTTAGCAAGTAGTAGGTATTAAGCATGAAAATAAGTAGTATCACGGTTACTTCGTCGTCCCATTGTGAAGAGAGGCTAAACATATTGGTTGTTATTGGTTGGTCAATGCTATCTATAAACAGCAATATCTCGGAACTACGATTTTCCAACTTAGCTCAGTGTTACATTGGACCGACGAAATGTATTTGAACTATATAAAACTATAGGTCCCCACCGTGTGGAGCTGGTGTTTGATAGGAAAATTCCAATATACCTACCTGAAATTCGTCCCACTCCGAGAGGTATTTAGCCATTTTCTTTGAAACCAATACATTGATGACCAACATAACGTAGGAAATGGGGAAAGATAGAAATAAACTGTAGAGCGCCCCGTCTTCGAACGTGAACCCCTTGGAAAATATATTGGACAATAGGGTGGGGGTTGTTATGACTAAGACCACCAAGCCGCACCCAAGCACCCCCGCCGTATATAGCACTGGCAGCGAAACTGGCTTGACACCTAGAACCCCTGCAAGGAAACTTTTTACAGTAGTCTCTCTCTATAACGAACAGCCATGTTATTTCCTCGCTATAGAGAATGGGTCAAAACTAGTCAAGGTTTGTTTAGGGAGACATTTTCGTTATAGAGAGTATGACAACTGCATGTAAATCCATTAGAAAAATTATAGCTACTACCAAATCTATATTTATGATCTCCTTTCTGACAACTTTAATATGAACTTTAGTAGGTATATTTTGGATCTTTCTCGCCCGATGTGTAAGCTAAATATGATCGCTATTTAGGCTCTAGAGCTCCTGTTGGATTTTTGTTGCCCTGGCAACGTCTGGCGCCTATTTTAACTTAAATAGAAAAAATACTAAACTCCTTTATAGTTAATTTTGTAGTACGAAAAAAAAGCTTACCTTCACAGTCCCTTGTTATCGGAAACATCCCCAAAATTCTCAGCAATCGAAAAAAATAAATATTTCCATCGTATACAAAATTATAACCTTTCCCCTGAAATCCAAATTTGCTATCTTTTGAATGAACATTAATTGTTTTTACAATACTGGGGTTCACTTTGAACAGGTTCAGGTCCATTTTCCTTCAGCGAGGTGCTGAAAAGTCTGTTGCAGAATGAGGCTTCGATAGAAACCGTGACATCGAACCTTTGCAATTACCTAAAGAGCAAAGAGCTATAGTGCTCTTTTCGATATTATGTTCAACAGAGTGATAGGTACCTATGCAAATTAAATATAAAGTTTCCACCTAATAAACTACGAACTTTGTACTTTTGTACAGTAAAGTGGTAGGCATCAATTGGTCTACTTAGATATTTATGAAAGTGAGTGCTAACAGCCAACTATGTAATCGCCATTAAGGCTCCGCTCCACCAGAAAAAATCGTCTATTTTATACCATATTTACCGTGTTAAACTCCCAAGAAAACCGATGATTTTCTGCTAATGGTGGACGCTGCCTTAATCATCTAAGTGTCCTTCAACCACAGAAATTTGCATGTTCGAATTCCGGCTGGCTTAGATTTTTCCTGATGTGGTTTCTCTCGGGAGTTCTCTCCATCGCTATAGAACAGCAGGTGGCTTAGGTGCTTATGTAATTTACTACATAAGGTACATGAGTTAAGTGCTTACAAATTAAATCATTAAGGGTCCGCTATACCTGACGGCAGGCGCGTAATCTCATTTTTTTTCAGGGGGGGCAAGGTTCTAGCAAGCCAATAGTCGGTAGGGTTCATCCGATTTTGCTCAAATTCGGTATGTAGGTACCTAATCCTAATGTAGACATGTTTTTTGATAAATTTTGATAACTCAAAAATTGCGCCTGCTATTGTCAAAAAAAGGCAAAAAATCGTGTTTTTTGACAGTTAGGAAGGGCTGGAGGCTATCTATATCAAGTTGGAACCTTGAAAATTTGTAAAAGTGTTTTTGAATAGATGTTTTTAGGTCAGTTACAACCATTTGGAGGTGGGCTAATAACTTGGCACGGTTTTGGCCAAAACGTGTTGGTCATCACTCCGGTGGCACTGTTCAATCGATTTCAATAGAAATTGGTAGGGAGGTGTACTTTAACCTTGTTTAGTGATGCATGAAAATTTCTTGTCTTGCTTTTGTTCTTGTATTTATTGCATGCAAGAACAAGAACAAGAACAAGAGTCGATTTTGGCTGCAAGAACAAGAACAAGAAGTGAGTTGCAAGAACAAGAACTCTTGCAAGAGTTTTCGCAAGAGTCTTGCATAAACACAGGCAGTTTTTTCCAAAGCTTTATTTATGGATTGCAGTCCATATTTTGTACGAGAAACTGCAGACTATGCGACGATAGATTGCACTTGCAATGGCCGCTCGGTAGGCAAAAAACCACATTTTAACCGCAGAAAATTCCACGTGTATGCAAGAAATTGCAAGAGTCTCGCAGCAAAAACAAGAACAAGAGCAAGAAATGATTTCTACTGCAAGAACAAGAACAAGAACAATATAGGATTTTGACTGCAAGAACAAGAGCAAGAGTCGCTTTGCGAGAACAAGAACAAGAACAAGAAATGCCGTTTCTTGTTCTTGTTCTTGCATCGTGCATCACTAACCTTGTTTGAAGTTTTACCGAACGAAATTTTCTAACGTAATAATTATGGCCAATATTGACATTATCGTAGGAAAATTTTCCGAAAATGGAAGTCACGTTTGTGATTGGTTAGGTCACATTTGCAACAACGACGGATTTTCTTAAAAATTGGTGAAAGTGGTCTCAGATAGATGCTTCGAGGTCGTTTTCAATAAATTTTCAATTACGTGAAAATTAAGACCGTGACATGCAAAATAGGAAACATGTACTTTGCGCGTCGAATGACGCATCACTGTTTGACGGATATTATGTTTGAAATTCGGTACTCAGGTGTATAGAATTGTTGTCCAGCGTGTTGCAAAATATTTTTCAGAAGAAGGTAAAATTCTGGCCAAAAAAAAATAATTGACTTAAAAAAATCAAAATTTTCGATGCCGCTGGCGTAAAAATTGCGAGAAAATCAAGTGCGACCATTGTCGGACCCTTTCTTTCAAATTCACTTCATCCGAGGAGACAGATTTCAGGGGGGGCAGTGCCCCCCCTAAAACATTTCAGGGGGGGCGCGTGCCCCCTTGCCCCCCCCCAGATTACGTCCATGCCTGACGGTGCATTTTTTGCCACCCATAAGATTATCATTGCGAGCGGTGATTCATTTTCAAGGTTTACCCTTGGTTGGAAAGACACAAAATTTTGCCTGTACCTAGCCCTAACAATGTTCTAGGGAGTGTTCGAAGCAGATTTCCCATTTTTTTTTACTGGTTTTCGAGATACAGCACTTTTAATGAGGTATGCGATGCTAGCATTTGCAAAACAGTTGCAATAAAAGAAACCAGTGAGAAATTACTCATTAATTCAGTTTCTGAAATTTCCCAGCAGAGGTCAGCACGAAACAGACCCAGTGCTGACAGCTTACAGCTAGTTGGTCTAAATTCCGCAAGATGGCGGCTTTTATGAAATTTGGCGGGAACTGCATATTTTTAGATTTACCTACTTACTGTAGTGAAGAATATAAAAAATAAAAAGATATAGTAGGTATATTTCAAAAAATTTGTTTTATTCAAACAACGTCAGTAAACTTATTTCAGTCATCAGCTACAATTTTTCCACGCCTATTTTGACACTATTTGAAAAACAACAGTAGTTGTTTTTAAAACAAAATTCTTCTTTCTTTTCGATTCTATATTACACTGTTAGAATAACTGAAATAACATTTCTATGTTTTTCTATGTTGATTATTCTTACTTCGTAAGTTATTGCTATAACATAGTCGTAATTATTATTCCGAGGGGGTAACCGCTTCAGAGATTTCCTGAGATTCCATGATGATTTTCGAAGATTTTTTTAGATTCCCAACGAGATTCCTGGAGAGATTAACCCCGAGGGGCTAACCACTCCAGTAATTTTAAATATTTCGTGAGATTCCATAAGGATTTCAAAAGATTTTCTGAGATTCCCAACAAGATTCCTGGAGTGGTTAACCCCTTGGATTATTCTAAGTCGTAATTGAACGAGTAGTCTTTATTTTACGAAACATTATACGTGTGGGTGTCTAGGCATTTATAGTGTGGATTTCACCTGTCATAAGCTAAATAGTTTGCTATAAGAAGTTGTGAAACCCACACTTAGCTTATGGAAGCGGTTTCTGTTTACTTCTGTATAAGTTACTTTTTTTTAATATTCAACAGTGCAGTCAACTAATGGAATAGCTTTTTCAGTGGTAGGTACTCGTGTAGGTATTTTTTCAATCTGGATATTCTCTTCTCACATCCAGGACTGTACAGACGTCTAACTTCTGTGAAGATAGCTAGGAGTCATGGTAACTGGGTGTCGGGCCGCAATGATGCTGAGTGACTGAGCTACAGCGATGAATCGGCATGTCTCCTGGGTAACTAATCCCACTTTGCTGAAATGAGAAAAAAATGTGATTAATAACTGTAGGTCCCCACGTCTCTAGAACTACATCCATCTGTGACACTTACGTGGGAAGGGCATCGTGGCAGATCCAGCGTGCCTGGAACGTACGTGGCAGTAGGAACACATTTTGAGCATTGCCTTTTCAATGCGGGTCGCTGTCTGCTTCCACGACATCTCAAAGCGAAACATAGCTCGTCGGACATTTCGGCGCAGAGTGACTGTTGAGCTGTTGTCACTCTCTAAAAATAAGAGAAATAAGTAGGTAATATTACGGAGTGGGTATTTAATTAGGATTCTATTGAATATTTAGCTGTTCTGAAATATAATATGTCTTTTTTACGGCCAGAATTAACAGGCTGTGTTGTGATTTTACGATCGAGTGATTTCTGACAAATTTTCTGGTGACGAAAGTCACTCGATCATAAAATCACAACACAGCCTGTTAAATTCGGTCGTTAAGGGTGAATATACATTCACTATTTATTTTTTTTACATTCCCATTTCAAAATTTGTGAGAAAACTACTGGATATTTAGATATTCTGAAATATAATATGTCTTTTTAACGTCATTACTCATGAGGCTATCTTGTGATTTTACGATCGACTGATTTTTGCCACCAAAAAAATTGTCCAAAATTAACCGATCGTAAAATCACAACATAGCCTCATGAGTAATGACGTTAAAAAGACATATTATATTTCAGAATATTTAAATATCCAATTGTTTCCTCACAAAGCTTGAAGTCCAAACATACAAAAATTGCGAATGTATGGTGGCCCTTAAAAAGACATATTATATTTCAGAACATTTAAAAGTACCTGTCCAATAGTTTCCCCAGAAAGTATGAAGAGAAAAAAGTAAAAACAAGAGCGAATGTAGGTACTTCTTTGATACTAACCGAATTGCAGTCAGTTCTCTTGGAATTGTAGCAAAATTCCACGATAGCAATGAGGACAGCGACTGCTAGGCCACATAGAAGTACCACGAAAACTCCTCCGATGTTGTCGACACCTAAGGCATTGGCTTTGCTACCTTTCCCCTTGTCTTTCCTTTCACAAGTGTCACCAGGCATCTTCCACCATTTATCGTATAACATTTGAATTTCACCTTTTTCTTGAAGCTCCAGAATAGCTAGAGAGATTTTGTCCCGCCAAGGCGACCCTGAAATTTGAAGGATTATTTTTCTAGGTGGCTTTAAGGGGGTTTGAAAGTCACAAGGATAGGAAGACTAAGACATCTGTTGATCACACTTGACGTCGCCAGAAGAATAAATTAGTCTATGGAGATTGTTTTTAGGAACACAAAAAAAACATCACTCCTAATGAAAGTACAAGTCCCTCGCTATAACGATTGGACCCTTTCCAACCCTCTCTATTGCGAACTCTCTTTATTGCGAGCAAATTTACAGCGTCCCTTGACGATCCCGTCAAAGAAAGAAATCTCAAATTTTCTTCTCACTCGCTTCGCTCGCTCGGACACAAACTTTGAGTGAAATGCTATTGGTGACTCACCCATAGGTGTTGCAATGCCGTATCCCTTGCTGTCCAGCAGCCCTCCTATCTGTGTGAGATTACAGTTTCTCTGGACAATGTAATCCAACATGGTAGACTCCATAAGAAAAGCGTAATTTCCCTCCATGACTCGCTCAACTCCTTCCGTATATGTAGGCGGAAACACTGACGGCTTTTTATTTTCCATGAACCTCCACATTTTCTTGTAAGTTTCTATCATAGAGTCCTGGAAATTTTGAAATAGAAATTGTAGAAATTTTTGTTCTGGAAAATTTAGAAAACTTGACCATTCATCGTGGGGACCTACAGTTTTAGAGGAAGAAGCGTCTTAGCCCCCGATTACACCTTACAATTTCCAATCCTAATATGATCATAAAAAAATATGATCAAGAAAAATTGTAAGGTGTAAAGTGAATTGAGTCAGTTATGATACAATTTGTATCGGCCGGTACAAATTGTATCATAACTGCTGCGACTACCTTCCTCTATGCTGCGATGTGTTGTTGTTGTTGGGTCAGTCCGTTGAAAATGGCGCCTGAGGTAAAGTGGAATGGAAATGACCCGTATATTAATAGAAAATGTGGAGGAGTGTGAATTTCTATATAACTATAAATTTAAAGAATATAGCAGGTATTATTTTACCTAAAACGATTCAAAAAAGGCCCCTAAAAATCTACGGAATTTAAATTTTTTTACCATGTCAAGTTGGCATCACTGCTAAATATTGTATGATCGTAATATTATTGTCAATTACAGTTTTTCTAAAATTTTACGATACTAAAAAAATTTGGATCATAATAATATTAGGACCATTTGTAAGGTGAAATCGGGGCCTTATGTTAATAATTTCTTTACCCTGAAAAAGGTCATAGTTGAGCCGCTCTCTAGAGTTCCATACGAAATATCCGTCTGTCCAGCCAGATCGTCAGCATTTTCGATGGGCGTAATCATGCGCTCGACTGTGAGGAAGGCTGCGAGGTTAGCAGTATAGGAGGAGATGATGATTAGCGTGAAGAACCACCAGATTCCCCCTACTATCCGTGTGGACGTCGCCTATAAGAACAGAAAGAAGAGAAATAGAAAGGTGGGTTTCACCAGTAGGTACCTAAAGTCTACTTTAGTGTCTCCTTAAAGTTCACTATAGCGTTATCTTCCAGAGAAGAAAAGTTGGTGGCTTTCACCATCCTGCCGATAGCGCCGTTACCATTTCGTTAGCTGGTGGACTTTTAACGGCAAGATAAAGGTTTCGACTACTCTATCGGGAAGATTAATTTACTAACTTTATCTGCTAGTTAAGGATGGCTTTCACCACTTCTTAAAGTATCCTATAATGCGATTGTACTTGTCATAAGCTAAACAAATCTGTTCGATAGGGCACACTTTAGAGAAGTTGTGACATCCAGCCTAATTCTTGATTCTTGATAACGTTATACCACAGCTTCATTTTCATTGTTATTTTCTGATAAATTCGAGATTCGGGACTCATAAAATTAAAGGAGGAGATAGTAGAAGGTCAGGAATGTATCTGAAACTAAAACAAACAAACAAAACACATTTAACATCTCCTTTATGTCACAATATTTCAAGGGCTGAGACCGAAAGGTCCTCGGGCGGTGATCTGAATTTTTCCACTGCAGAACGTAGATTGGAATTTTCTTGTTTTTGGCACACTCAAGATCTATACCTTCTCAAGGTTGTCTCAATTTAAAAAAAAATAGGGGTCTCAGGATGACGTCGGAAGTTAATAACCCAATAGCGGCTGGTCTTCCAGCACTACAGTTGTCTGATTTGTTGGTGATGCATGTCTGACGTCAGTGGGAGACCGCACTTTACTTTTAAAATTGACAACTTGTGTGGAATATGCTGACCTTGGTTTTGGCATAGCTTCCGTACCTACAGTCAGGTCCCGGAAATATTGGCGACATTCCAATGAATTTTCAAGTTGCGATACGTTCGTATCTCTTTCACATCTGATAACATGTTTCTTTCTGTTTTTCTGGTTTTCCTGGCGTTACTTTCCAAATCATGTGAGCTTTCTCCTGGCAATGTGTGCAAGAAACTTTAACTGATCGTTAAAACTGACCCTGCAGTCCTGGCATGACAACTCAGGGATGGTGAAAAACTGCCATCCCTTGAAAACTTCAAGAACAAAAAAAAATAAAGGGTCCCACTTTCTCGTCCCATATGAAATTTTATTTTTTTATTTTTTGAGATTTTTCGAAATTTTTTTGCGGGCGTAATTTTCTCTCAATCCAAAATCAGTTGAAAATTACCAACGAACATCTATCTGAGATCAGTCATACAAAATCTCATGACAGTCATTTTATTACTGTACTCCCAAATATGTTCCGACCATTCAAAAACATGGTTTCTCATTCTCAACTCATTTTCAACCCTTTTTCAACAAAAACGGCCGTAATTTTGAAGATAACAACATTCTGTGCAAAAAATGTTTAACTTACGTAGTTTTACACAAACAAACCAAATTTCATGACAATTAGTCAATAAATGTGAATGGCGCCGAAAGGATCGAACTTTGGTCCATAACGGCCGTAATTTTGAACTGATTCAATTTTACTTACAAATAATCTCGAACCATTATTTATTTTTCAACACACACACCAATTTTTAATGTTATAGATTGAAAATTGTACCGTCGCACAATGTGGCATATCGCAATCCTGAGCGGCCATAATTCTGATTTTTGGTACACGGTTGTCAATTATGCATTAAAAGAAGTTTATGTGATATTTTCGACAAAAAAGTCAAAACATGAGCACTTATTGTCAGAAAACTGTGCCTACGAAAGTAATCATCCGATTTCCATCAAAGTTGGTTTATTCTATGCATATAAACGTAAATAGTGAGAAGAAAAAAGTTTTCTACAAAAAAGTCAAAACATGAGCACTTATTGTCAGAAAACTGTGCCTACGAAAGTAAGCATCCGATTTCCATCAAAGTTGGTTTATTCTATGCATATTTAAACGTCAATAGTTAGAAGAAAAAAGTTTTCTACAAAAAAGTCAAAACATGAGCACTTATTGTCAGAAAATTGTGCCTACGAAAGTAAGCATCCGATTTCCATCAAAGTATGTTTATTCTATGAATGTAAACGTAAGCAGTTAGAAGAAAAAAGTTTCCTACAAAAAATTCAAACTTGAGCACTTAAGTATTGTCAGAAAACTGTGCCTTACGAAAGTAATCATCCGATTACCATCAAAGTTGGTTTATTCTGTGCATGTAAACGTAAACAGAAGTCTCGTACTACTTCTGCAGCCATTGCTCATTTTTGCACGCTTTAACGCGTCCAAGTAGCCAACTAAGGGCAGCCTGGTCCTGTGGCGTAACCAAAAATTCACTCTCCAACTTTTGCCTAGCCTCATCCCACAATTTTGAAGTTTTTTGGTGCCCCATTAAAATCTTCAAAACATCTGCTCTCTTATAGACTAAAAAAATTAATGTTAATTATAAAAGCCCATTTCCAACAAAGCTAATAATCATTGAGGTGTGCGCTGTTATGGCTGAACATGCCTATCTTCACAAGCCATTTTTGGAAAATCCGCAAATTTCCGCAACTTGGCACTTTACATGCTACAAGTGTAGCTCCTTATTGTGAAATATGAAAAGTTACAACAGCGTGTATGAGCGATTTTGGAAGTTGCAGTCCAAAATGTAAAGCCTACTTCAGCTAAAAGCGCCAAAAATGCCCGTTTATTTTTGCCCACAGTTAATACGAACTCACATTTAGAATGGTAAAAAATCACTTTTTTTATTAGTACATACCTTTAGATTGTAAATCCATTTCGTATTTTACCAATAAAAACAGTTAAAACACAAAAATTTTAATTTTTATGACGCAACGTTTGTTCTTCCCGCTTGTCAACAAAACGACGTAAAGTTGCCAACATTCAAGAATTAATTGTGGCTCATTTTTGCGCTTTTTTTGAAAACTAATTATATTTTTGTGATGACTGGTTCTTTGAGATTCTTATTTAAAAATATGAAATTGATCGGTGCAATTTGCCTTTTTTGACTTTTGGCCGCCTACGGTTGAAAAGGGTTACATTGTGCGTCGGCACTTGTCCAACTAACCAAAAATACGATTTTTTAATGATTTTGGCGGTTTTTTGGCCGCAGTTTTTGACCAATCAAGGATTCCTTTGACATGTCTCTTGGCCGTGATTTTAGACACATGCATAACAAATTTTATCAAAATCGAGTGAACGGTATAGGCTCTAGAGCAGGAAACGGACGGACTGACAGACTGACGGATGGACAGACTTTTTCCAGAAACCACTTTTCTGGACTCAGGGGACCCCCAGGATCATGGGAAACCCAAAATCTCAATTTCGAAATTTTGCACGAAAACAATACCTACTTTCTCGCCATATATGGCTAGCGAGAAAGTAAATAAAGGGTCCGACAACAGTCGCACTTAACTTTCTCGCCCAGAATGATTTTTTTTTTTTTGTTTTTTGAGATTTTTTTGCGGGCGTAATTTTTAAGCAATCGGAAATCGGTTAAAAATGACACACGAGCATCTATCTGAGATCACTCATACCAAATCTCACGTCTGTCATTTTATTACTGTAGTCCCAAATGCGTTCCGACCATTCAAAAACGTGGTTTCTCATTCTCAACTCATTTTCGACACTTTTTTGACAAAAACGGCCGTAATTTTGAAGATAACAAAATTCTGTTCGACAGATGTTTAAGTTACATGGTTCTACACAAATTTACCAAATTTCATGACAATCGGTCAATAAATGTGAATGGCGCCGAAACGATCGAACTTTGGTCCAGAACGGCCGTAATTTTCAACCAATTCAATTTTAGTTGAAAATGACCTCGAAGCATCTATTTGTCAACACACATACCAATTTTCAGTGTTATAGATTGAAAAGTGTACCGTCGGCGCTTGTCTAAGTAACCAAAAACACGATTTTTGAATTATTTTGGCGGTTTTTTGACAATAGCGGCCGCAATTTTTGACCAATCAAAAAATCCTTAAAAATGCCCCTCGACAGTGATTTTAGACAGGTCCATACCAAATTTCATCAAAATCGGATGAACGGTATAGGCGCTAGAGCACTGCACGGACTGACGGACTGACGGACTGACGGACTGACGGACGGACGGACGGACGGACGGACGGACAGACTTTTTCCAGAAACCACTTTTTTGGACTCAGGGGACCCCCAGGATCATGGGAAACCCAAAATCTCAATTTCGAAATTTTGCACGAAAACAATACTTTCTCGCCATATATGGCTAGCGAGAAAGTAAAAATTCCTATCTTCAGTATTAAGAGGACGCTATACCTGACGGTGCATTTTTTGCCGCCCATAAGGTTAACATTGCGAGCGGCGATTCATTTTCAAGGTTTACCCTTGGTTGGAAAGACAAAAAAATTTTGCCTGTACCTAGCTCTAAAAATGTTCTAGGGAGTGTTCGAAGCAGATTTCCCAATTTCTCACTGGTTTCTTTTATTGCAACTGTTTTGCAAATGCTAGCATCCCATACCTCAAGAAAAGTGCTGTATCTCGAAAACCAGTTTAAAAAAAAGGGAAATCTGCTTCAAACACTCCCTATAGAACATTGTTAGGGCTAGGCACAGGCAAAATTTTGTGTCTTTCCAACCAAGGGTAAACCTTGATAATGAATCGCCGCTCGCAATGCTAATCTTATGGACGGCAAAAAATGCACCGTCAGGTATAGCGGACCCTTAAGGGAGAATCATCAATGACCTCAATAATATAGTGCCATATCCAGTCATAGAGAGGCCATTTTTTATTTCACAATGCAACTACGTCACACCCTATCAGTTAAGCACCCAAATATGAACCGAAATAAATTTTTTTATGCTCCAGAATTTAACATTTCAGGGTAAAATATTAGAAAATGCTGGCCGAGAAGTGACTACTATTATAAATGAATGCCCATTTAACGATAACATCAGCGGTTCGATCCCAATATTACATAAAATGGACGGCCACCGGTCTAATCACATAGAGTGCGTTCTTGCTGATATAAGCATTTCAAATTTGTTGAGCACTCATCAGTTGAATTGTGTGTTTGAACCGACAACATGTTTCGAAAGCTTGCCACAACCATATTGCTTTTTTGCTGCCTAGTTGAAGCAACTCTACACAGTTCTATCAAAGAGATCGCCAGTGATTGTTTTCAAAATGGAACCATCTCAGTTTTCTACTCTCGGGACGAAATTTTCAGTTCAAAACCACAAAATTTGATGACTGACGATGAAAATCAGCATAAAAACGTGTTCCTGACTCTAAAAACTTTGTCAAGGGAGTACCGATGGACTTTTGAACTTATTTCAGAAGATGCTGTACCTATACCTGCCCCACTACAGGAAAAAAGAAATGAACATGCAGCTGTGTTAATATTTTCAAAAGACATCCGTCATTTTTCACGTATGACTGATACTCTAAAGTCAAGAAAAATATTAGGTCCTAGTACTATAATATTAGTCATTCTGAAGGAAGGTGGTGAAAATGATTTTAAATCAGTGTCAACTATCCTGAAGTTTGCGAACTCGTATATTGTTCTGCAGAAAGAAAATGTCACTGTTATAAAGGATAATAAGTTTGCAAACAGCACGGTTGTAACCACAAGGCCTGGCTTGAAGTCACCCAAAATATGTATACTGAAAAATCAAAAAAAGTCTTTAAAAATGTTGGCCCTTTTTGGTCATCCTCCTCATGTAATAGTCCCAAAGAATAAAAAAGAAAAATTGGGTGGTTTGTGTATTTTTTGCGCACAAACTATTACCTCAGCTCTCGGTATCCCGTTAAACATAAGTGTTCTACACACTGAGAATGACCCAACTATTTTCCAACCATTTCGAAATGGGCGATTCCACGGTTTTCTGAAACTACTTCACGACCAAGAAATTGATTTAGTTTGCGGGGCTCTGGTCCTGTACAAAAAAAGGTTCGATACCTGTGACGTCATATTCCCTTCTTATATGGAGGATACTTTTAACTGGATCATAGCGAAACCAAATTATCTAGTAGGTTGGCAACGACTTGTTATGGAATTTTCTTTTGAAGTTTGGGTGTGTGTTGGGGCGACTTTGCTGTTAATTACGGTTGTTTTTTATATCGATTCCCGCACATCTCAGCACTTTCAAGAATTCTTTTATATTTTGGTTGATGTTATAGGTCTAACTTTAGGTAACGCATCTTCTAGAAAACTCAAAAATTCTTTTCGAGTAATCTTTGCTCTGGTTGTGTTTTATTCTTTGATCCTAACTTCTTCCTACACATCCAAGCTAGTTACTTTTTTGACGGTTCCTAAGCGACAGAAACAATTCGAAAATTTTCAATCAGCTGCTGAATCAGGTATAAAAGTGGTTCTAGAACAAGAGAATTCAAATGTTCTCGAAACTTTGTATGCTGATAGTATTAATCAAGCGCTGAAGTCACTTCTGGCACCAGATAGGCACTTATACCTTAAATCAAAGCATGAAATTTTAGATTTCATCGTAAAAAACAAAAAATCAGCGGCGTTGATGGTTTTTAGCCAATCTAGACTGATTATTATGAATAATTTTTTAGAAAGTGATGGTACTACTAAATTTGATTTTTTTCCAAACCTTGTCTCTCCTATGTATATGTTTATGTCCCCTGGGCACCATCTTACAAAAATATTTTCCCGTTATATGAGATATATTGAAGAAGCGGGGCTGAATGATTTTTGGCTAGCTCAAATTGAGTTCACAGCTGAACTGTCAGCACTTTACGGGAAGCATTTTTGGTCTAGTTCTGGCAATAGGACTATTTCTATAGGAAATATATCTGCATTGCTTTATTTTTACATATTTTGTATCATTGCTGCTGGTATTGTATTTATTTTTGAGGTTTTAATACATCGGAAAATGTAGGAAATTTTTTGTAATTTTTTAAAAATAGATTTCGTTGAACATTATGGTAGGTACCT
Source organism: Mesopsocus fuscifrons (assembly GCA_950004255.1). NCBI lineage: Eukaryota > Metazoa > Arthropoda > Insecta > Psocodea > Mesopsocidae > Mesopsocus > Mesopsocus fuscifrons. The sequence continues at coordinate 4,503,466 of OX465381.1, forward strand.
TCCTGATTTAACGATTGAGTGATTTTCGTCGATAAAAAATTTGTCACAAAATACTTAGGTACTACTATTTTCTAACATGAAGGGTGTGTTCCACCATGCCCAGTTAAGAGAAAACTGGAGATTTTCTCCCATGTTTACCGTGTTAAATTTCCGAGAAAATCGGCTTTTTTCTCTTAACTGAGTATGGTGGGACGGACCGTAGGAAGACATGCGAACCAATTAATTATCTTTAGTCCAAGCGTAACACTGAATACTCACCTACTTACTTGGGTACATAGATTTATTATATTATTTTATTTATTAACTGTTTACAATATTACTTGAGTAGACGAGGGGTTAACCACTCCAGAAATCTCGTTGAGAATCTCGTTGGGAATCTCGTTGTGAATCTCAGGCAGTCATTGGACATCTATGGAGGATTTAACCCTTCGGGGTGCATCTTTTCACGAATCTCGCTGAGAATCTCAGGAAATCTTTGGAAATCTTCATGCAATCTCAAGCAATCTCTGGAGTGGTTAACCCCTCGTGAGTATAATAACGCGAGATAGCTCCATAAGAATAAAAGTGGTAGTAGGAGAGTGACACATAGAAAGAATTCTCAAAATCTGGATGAAAACTTTCGGATACGAGTCAGCTAAACGAAGAATATACATAGATCATGATAAGTAAACAAGCTGGCAAGATAACCTCGTTTCCTTGGTCTAATGCCCTAAATGGAAAAGCGCAAAAAGTGAAAGCTGTTTTTCCCGCTGACGGCTTGACGAAGTTGCTCTGACTGCTGACTCCTTCATCATCTATCATAGAAACTAACCCTTCTCACTCTTCAAGTCAACTGGATTCTTTTCGGTTGGAAAATCAAACTTTTTTTTTAGTTTTAGTTTTGTTGACCTTGTCCCGCCTAAAATAGGTGGAACAAAAGTATAAAACGCCTGTTTGTCCAGTTAAATTACAAACTGAGAAATTCCTCTAAACTATAAAAAACATTTTCGAGTAAATACGATTTTAGCAATTTTTTCAATATTGTTTAACTTTCTTCAGATTTGATTTCAACCGGGAGAGCGTTATATAGACGAACACCTAAAATCGGAGGACTGTTCGAACAAAGGGAGGTAGCAAATTTGCCTACATGTTTATTTGAACATGACCGGGTTTTATAAGAGTGAAAGTTTGAATTAAGAGGGAAGTGTTCCGGATGTTCGCGAACAAATAATAATACCTGATAAATGAAAACACAAGGAGCAGCGAGAATAAAGAATTTTTGAAAAAGTGACCTGCAAGAAGTACGCGGTGGCAGCAGATGTTTTACACCCGTAGTAACTCAGTCTCTATTATCCTAAGAAAACAGGCAGAGAAAAACCAGTGTTCTTGTCTTAATAACAGGCTAAGAAGACTGATGGAGTGTATAAGCAAACAGCTGTTACTGGGCCATTATTGGACTTCGGCTGTTATGTATGTAGGTAGAGGTAGGTATAGGTAAATAGGCGAAATATACATACAACATAGATTTATTCGTCAAAGGAATAAGGGATCTTACAGGTACTATCGAGGGGTTAACCACTACAGGAATCTCGTTTTGAATCTCGTTGGGAATCTCAGGTGATCATTGGAAATCTTTATGAAATCTCAGGGAATCTTGAAAATTTCGGGAGTAGTTAACCGTTCGGGGTGCATCTTTCAATAAATCTCGTTGATAATCTAAAAAAATCTTTGGAAATCTTCATGCAATCTCAAGCAATCTCTGGAGTGCTATCTTCCAGACTTGGTTCTGGAACAACCGAATTGTACTAGCTATCATAACCTGAACACCTGAACGTAGTAAGGCTACGATTCGGCTTGTACAAGACCTTACCTTGGGGTTGAGGTCAGACCCTTGCTGCATGAGGGTTCCGATGGTAAACCAAAAGCTGTTGGACATGTTGAACTGGTTGGCAATCACCTCGTTGTCAGGATCGCAAGCGTGAGGGTTCGTCCATTCTTCAGGGCTGAATCTTGCTACAATAAACATCGTGATGGACACCAACATATACGCTGCCAGTACTGCCAACCAGATTTCTATTGCCAATGGGTTCATAAAGGAAAATAGGCGTGTTGGTTGACTTGTAGGAACCTATGAAGAAAAAATAGGGAGAATTAAGGTCCAGGTCCAAGGTCCGTCAACTTAGGGGCATGCCCCTCTTGCATACTATAGTGTTTAGTAACGAACTGCTTTAACAAACGGATTTATGTTTTTTTTTTTTATATTAGAAAAAGGCCACAGCCTTTTATTTATGTTACCGTATGGAGCCCGGCCACACTGCAACGAGGGGTTAACCACTCGTTGGGAATCATTGGAAATCTTTATGAAATCTCAGGGAATCTTGGAATTTTTTGGAGTGGTTACCCCTTCGGGGTTCATCTTTCTATTAATATCGTTGGGAATCTTTTGAAATCTCAGGGAATCCCTGGAGTGGTTACCCCCTCGTGCTGCCAGCTGAGTACCATGGATAATTTTTGAAATAGTCTAGTTGCGAGGGCGTGGGTCTGACCAAAAAGCAATCCCATGGCCCACTAGAATTTTACTTTTCGAACGCCTCTAGTTCGTATATAAAATTTAACCCGGAAACGGAAGTTGCTGAGTAGTGAAAATTCTGTACGTTCTCCGATTTCTCACATGTGTAAAATAATCAGAGAAGTTTAATACTGGAATGGATCTGTCAGTTGGGCCGATTCCAAAGTCGTTTCATGTTATGGTGAGCACCGTAGAGGTTTTCTTTTCATAGCTTTCACTGACTTTCAGTTCAAGCCTCGCCGTGGTTCAGTGTCAAAAATACTAGACTGAAGTCCTGAGTTCGAATCCTGGTGGCAGAAATTTTCTGTTGGTAGCATGGATGTCACACAAAATATTGGCTTCATGCAGTTTCTTTTATAAACGTCTCCCAGATTTTCGTGAGGTAGGGTAGGGAGACTAGGGAAGAAGAAGAATATTTTTGTCAGGCAAACTCCACGTGCTCTTCTCCTCGCCACTGCGTGGGGCTAGACCCTCTTGACATTTATGAGACGAACGGTAGAGCCGGGAAAGGACGGATTAACACTCTCTGTTAGGACCCCTCTCCCTATAACGAACTCTCTCTATGGCGAACACCTTGTAAAACCTTAAACTAGTTTCTGACGTTAAAAAGACATATTATATTTCAGAATAAAAAAAAACATTTTACCAAGAAAATGGATGTTGAAATGTCAACGAAGGGCATTGTGTAGACAGCCTGATAGACACATTGTGATGGCTATCACGAGTCTTAGTTTAATATCGCATGATCCCGCAATTGATGTTTATGGTTGGGTTTATAGTGTCGGCCATTACTCTTTTCACGGCTTTCCTTCCTCCGTCCTACGGACTTATTTTTCACCCCGAACTCGAAACATTTTAAACACACTTTTCGTAAGATTTTTATTGGAGACTTTGGGGGGACTTTATCTTACGAGCTCTTTTTAAATAGTTGTTGTCTCTATAACGACCGTCAAGGTTCCAAATAAATTTGCTCGTTATAAAGAGGTGTTCGTTATAGAGAGATGTTCGTTATAGAGAGGTTTTCGTTATAGAGAGGTGTTCGTTATAGAGAGGTGTTCATTATAGAGAGGTGTTCGTTATAGAGAGGTGTTCGTTATAGAGAGTTGTTCGTTATAGAGAGGTGTTCGTTATAGAGAGGTGTTCGTTATAGGGAGATGTTCGTTATAGATAGTGGCAACTGTATCTGCTTTCAATTTGATTTGAATTGTGCCCTGAGGGTATTTGGAGTTTTTTTTTCGTATTGGCTCTATAGATTCCTTGTGAAGTAGAAGTAGAAATGCATCGTAGTTGGTTGCAAAGCCTTAAAAGCGCTTGTTAGGTAGACCTGAGAAAAAATTTAAGGCTTCATTCAATAGATAGACAACAGTATTGACAATTCTTAACGACTGGGGTTCTATATTATTACTATTATTAGTCTGTTTGTCTATTATGTGGATAGGTAGGTAATATATGTAATTTTTCTTATATTAAATCACTGCCACTATATATAAAATTGAATCGGTGGTAAAAATATATGAACCTTAAAATAACAATAGGGATTATGGACGGTGCCATGCATTTCATATTTTTCACTGGTCCCAAAAAAAAAAATTCACTTCTGAGCCAAAAATTTTTGCATATCCCACTATTATTATTTCCATTCTTATTTTATGGTATAAAAATATTTTTCAATTCCTAATTTTTTAATAATGGCTGAGAAGAATCTGACTTTGAATTTGCGAGGGAAAAATGCGAAAAACCGCATAAGAAGGAATGGCAGTGAAAGGAGTGATGGATGCGTTATACCTACTGCTTTTATTGTCTCCACGCAGAACCGGCTTAAGGCTGTGCATACCTTAATGGTGCAGAATTCTGGATTTTACTACATTGTGATTTTTTCCAGAATTTTAGCTGGAATTTACCTTAATGTTTAATGTTTTTTCGACCTTTTTTGATAACTTTTTTTTTTTTTTTTTTAATTGTTCAAAATTATTTCATCGTAAAACTGGAACCTAGCCAGCAGGTTCTAACGGTAAAGAGACTTAGGGCCCGATTACACCTTACAAAAAATATATGATCCTATTTTTTTAGTATCATAAAATTTTAGAAAAACTGTAATACACTTCACATTAAAAATATGATCATGTTTAGCAGTAATGCCAACTTGACATGGTAAAAAAATAAAATTCCGAAGATTTTTAGGGTCCTTTTTTGAACCGTTTTAGGTTAAATAATTTCTGCTATATTCTTTCAATTTATCGTTAAATAGAAATTCGTACTCCTCCACATTTACTATTAATATGGGTCATTTCCATTACACTTTACCTCAGCCGCCATTTTCAACGGACTAACCCAACAACAAACATGTCGCAGCATAGAGGAAGGTAGTCGCAGCAGTTATGATACAATTTGTACCGGCCGATACAAATTGTATCATAATTGACTCAATTCACTTTACACCTTACAATTTTTCTTTATCATATTTTGTATGATCATATTACGATCGGAAATTGTAAGGTGTAATCGGGGGCTTATTGTATATTTATAATTATGATTCGGTCAATCAAGTTTTCCTCCAGCCGGTAAAAACTAGGTAACCGTTAACCCAGGGTCGTGCAAGGTTCAAAAGAAAAAAAAAATCAAGAACTGAGGTCCTTTTGCTTAATCCGGGCCTGTTTTAAGGAGTCATTCCTACCCGATCCATCATTGGAGAAGTTCCCGTCGGGATTTTACCCCTGACAATACCACCCCTATTTTTTTGCTTACATTGGGGGTAAATAATGGCTCCCCCTCAACTCCTGCATAGCCACGTATACGAAAGACTCAAAACTAGGTCGAACGTGATTTTTGCATTTAAGAAAATATTGTAAATTTTGATATTTTATTTTTACCTCTATGCACCATTTTCAGGATGTAGGTCATATACACAGCTTGATGCAGTGCAATATAAAATCGAAAACCTCTCTATAACGAACAAACTCTATACGGCCCCTTATATACCTAATCCACGTGCTTTGGATGATAGCTCCTAATTTTGATTGAACTCGTCTTCTGAGAGTCCTGGGTTCGAGTCCCAGCATTACTAATTTTTTTTGGCTCCTTTTAAACTTCTTCAGCGACATTTCTTGAGCATAATAATTATCTTACCTTGAAAAGAATACTTATTCCCAAATTCATGAAAGGTTTGGTGAAGTCAATGACACTTTCTCGGGCGTAGTTGATTGTCATTGACCCAACTGCTAAGTCTGCTTTCTGAAAAAATAAAAAAAATGTTCGTAATGACATTTTAGTAATACAATATGAGTTAAGCCGAAGCCGAATTCGAGTGGGCCGAAGCCATGAAATCTAGACAAAAAATTGTTCTTACGCCGGGGCTCGAACCCAGGCCTCCCAATACACAAGTTGAACCCCTTTTTTGTTCGTTTATAAAGTCATAAATTAACAAGCTATGTTGTGATTTTACGATCGGTTAATTTCGGACAAAAATCACTCGATCGTAAAATCACGACACAGCAGTTGTTTGACCGTTAAAAAGACATACTATATTTCAGAATATTTAAATATCCAATACTTTCCTCAAAAAGTCTTAAGTTTAGGCCAAGGAATCATCCCTCGGTAACCTTTAGGATTACGGGTAAGGGAATAGAGGGTAGAAAGAGATATATAGAGAAAAATAATTCCCCCTATGGCCCCAATGGGCATTTTTGCCTTCTAGGGAGAGATTCTAGGCACGATTTGGCAGGTTGGATCGGCAGTAAAACTTATTCTTCAAATTTCCTATGGGACTTTTCCAATCAAATGCAAAATTCCTCAAAACGTGTCTTGAAACTCGAAATGATCAATCACGAGAAAGAAACTCAAAATTGAGGGGAAATTTCTAATTCAACTAACGGAAGAAATAGAGGGTAGGTACGTAACACGTTCTTTTGTAGGTTAACCTTTTTCTGGATCCTGAAACCGTGAAAGCACATACGAAGGAACAATAACTGATCTGAACAACAACAAAAATATGTACCTACTTAAGGCTGAATATACATTCGCTATTTTTTTACGTTTCGACTTCAAACTTTTTGAGAAAAATATTGGATATTTAAATACTCTGAAATATAATATGTCTCTTTTATGTCATTACTCATGAGAGTCATGAGGCTATGTTGTGATTTAACGATCGAGTGATTTTTGTCACACAAAAAAATTGTCCAAAATCGTGAAATCCAACATAGCCTCATGAGTACCTAATAACGTTAAAAAGACATATTATATTTCAGAATATATAAATATCTAATAGTTTTCTCACGAGTTTTCTCACCCTTAAATTTTGGGACACAAATTTCGAACAGAAAGTGTCGTTGAAAAACAATAGGACCCGGTTTCTAATCCTCACTTACAAAGATTTTTACTCGCCCTCCCCAGTCCTGATATACCCGGCATTTACCAACAGGGGGAAAACTCAACTATCTCATTTTTTCTTCGGAAAATTTTAAACTAATCTCACCTTGTCCATGAGTTGTCGGACAATCCCGTTCCATTCGCCGGTATCAAGGTTGTAAACGCCGTACTTGCCATCCGGTACCAAGGCTATATGGTAGTCGAAGCCAACCATTTCTGCGACAGCCTTAAGAAGGTCTATACAAAAGCCTTCGAAGTGGGTACCGCGGTCCATGACGTAAGGTTCTTCCTAAGGGAAATAAAGCAGAAAACTAGCTCTACCAGCCTAGCAATACTTGACGGGGCGAAGAGAAGAATATGGGAAGAATTTGGTTGGTTTCCATTGGTAACAATTTTCTTTTTGAACACCATAGAAGCGAATAAAGAGTAAGAATGTTCTGTTTTACGAAATACCGGTAGTAAGCCCTAAGGGGTTAACCACTCCAGGAATCTCGTTGGTAATCTCAGGCAATAATTGGAAATCTTTATGAAATTTCAGGGAATCTTGGAAATTTCTGGAGTAGTTAAACCTTCGGGGTGCATATTTCCACGAATCTCGTTGAGAATCTCAGGAAACCTTTGGAAATCTTCATGCAATCTCAAGCAATCTCTGGAGTCGTTACCCCCTCGGTAACCCCGCAGAGTAACAATAGAATAGGGTAGCTATAGAAAAGAGTGAAAAAAAATTCTGTCCGTATGTGTATGTATATAGGTACGTGAATCTAAAAATGTACGGTTAGATAAGAGCCTATAAACAGTTCCATTGATATTTGGTCAATGTGTGTATACAGGTACTAAATAAATACATACATGTTAGGTTAGGTTAGGTTGCCGTAGGATTTTCACTAGCTATGATGGTGAAAGGTACCTACTTTTCTTATCTGGAGGATAACTCTGTAGTGAACTTTAGAAGTCTCTATAGTAGACTTTAGGAACTGGTGAACAACACCCTTAACGGTGACAAAATCGTAACCTAGGACAACTGAGAAGAAATTGGACCGTTAAATAGGTAAAGCAGAAACCAGACAACAACGTAAATGCCAGACTTCCGGAATGGAATGAAGTGGTTGGCGAGGTAAATGAGTGGGAAGTAAAGAATAGAGAGGGGGAGTTAGGGGGAGTGTTAGGGGGGGAGTGTTGGGGGGGGGGGGCAGAACTCCACCGATGAATTTTCCGAGCTATTTACGCTGCGATAAAAGAACCAAGATTTATTCTTTTTGGCTCTTTCAGTATCGTCTTACGTGACTCTGGCTGTATTTTATTCGTGTTAGTTAGTGGCATTCACGTATGTGGGTCGTAAGATATCGTCTGGAAAGTTTCAACCCTTTTGTTGGTGGGAAAGTTTTGTTGACCTTTGTCATGCGCGAAAAAAATGCTTTACTACGGTAGCCTGCAGATTCATGTTTATGTAATTGTAGAGTCGGTGTACACGTCAAATTAGTGACAGTTGTTAGCCTGCAGATTCATGATTATGTAATTGTAGAGTCGGTGTACACGTCAAATTAGTGACAGTTGTTAGCCTGCAGATTCATGATTATGTAATTGTAGAGTCGGTGTACACGTCAAATTAGTGACAGTTGTTAGCCTGCAGATTCATGATTATGTAATTGTAGAGTCGGTGTACACGTCAAATTAGTGACAGTTGTTAGCCTGCAGATTCATGATTATGTAATTGTAGAGTCGGTGTACACGTCAAATTAGTGACAGTTGTTAGCCTGCAGATTCATGATTATGTAATTGTAGAGTCGGTGTACACGTCAAATTAGTGACAGTTGTTAGCCTGCAGATTCATGATTATGTAATTGTAGAGTCGGTGTACACGTCAAATTAGTGACAGTTGTTAGCCTGCAGATTCATGATTATGTAATTGTAGAGTCGGTGTACACGTCAAATTAGTGACAGTTGTTAGCCTGCAGATTCATGATTATGTAATTGTAGAGTCGGTGAACACGACGACATGACAGTTGTTATAACTTTTAACCATGGATATTCATAAAAAATATTGAATTGTGCATACGTATAGATTAATAGTGATCAGGCAAATGACTGCTTACAAGACTGTTTATTTGTAAAAATATTAATCTCATTTTTCGGAATACATCCACATGAATTTTGACAAATTTCCCGGTTAGAGCGGAGAGAGAAAATTCAGTACGCTAGGCTAGATTTATAGCTTTGTTTGGGTCAGCGGAGCAACGACGTGCAAAAGCCTAAAAATGTCTAAATTATCTTTCCCCAACTGTTTCAAGTAGAATTTACTGTTTGGATTTTCACAAATTACGCGTTTTTCTATGTTCTATGTTGCTTCTATGTTACAAATAAGTTTTTCATACACAGCCCCATCCACATTGAATGTTCATTTTCCACACAAACACTATACATACACGCGCTATAATACTGTAGGTATAGTTATAGGTGACAATGAGAAATTTTGTAGGATGTAAGAACTATAGTTAGGTATCCCTGACCAAGCTATACCCACGGGCCAATGCTTAGTAGCATAGTAAGAAAATATTTTTTAAGAATTATTTTTTTGGGAAAAATAATGTTCTGTATTTTTTTCTGGATGCCAGGCAGATTGCTCAATGTTCTCTTGATCACCCACTGTTTCCCTTTGAAATTTTTATTATTATTATAAATTATTATTATTATATTGTAGCGATTGCAAACTGTTGCATTCGATGGAGCCTGGTTGAAAAAAATTATTCGTCCGCTCACAATATTAACCTGATGAGACGTAGAATTGCATCTTCACCTGCAGCATAGCCTTAAGATCGCGAAAAACCATTGGACGGTACAAGGACGAACTTTGCTGAACTGAAAACCTCAATCTTTCTAGGAAGATTAGTAGCTTTTCCACCTCTTGGGACTTCGCCAGAATGTTTTAGTCTAATTTCACAAAGTATCGACCGACCGAACAGGTCAGCATTGTTTTTCTACTCTTGTTTGCCAAACATTTTTGGAAAACTTCTGACGCCAAGAAAAATTCCATAGCCGAGTGGTCTTTAGAGGAACCCCGGTTCGATCCCGATCCTGTCAATTTTTTACTGTTACATTATATGTCTGTATACGAAGGGTAATATAGGAAAGTATTCTGATCGTGCTGAAATTCGATTTTAAGTTTTTCATTGCAAAGCGCCGTTCAGAGGTCCCATACCCCGAAAAAGTGTTTTTTACATGTACCTACTCAGCCAGAAAAATTAAAGCAAATCCTCCATGAGGCATTTTTCTGTCTCCGCACCCGTCCGCGTAGGTATGTGTGTGTGTGTATCTACGGAGAGCCAGGGACCAAACCGTGCAGCCGATTGGGTTCAAATTTGATACACGGGTGTAGAAAAATAATGCGCACACTCAGTTCTTTCCGATCTTCCGTTGGGGAAAATTGGGGCGCAAAAACCTAAAAAAAACAGGTTTTTAATTTTTTCTCAAAATTAGCTGTAACGATTTCGTTCATTTTCTCAGGAGTAATAGTGCATATTATGGCATATAATACCATATTAGCGGCATATCTGGGAAAACTCGAATTTGGGAGATACGACCCCTCAAAGGGTCAGTTTTTTATGTTCACAAAATATGCCATGTGGGTATCAAAATACTCAGGGAGACTTCCTCAACCGAGTTATGTGGTCAAAAAAATTCTCAAAGCATTTCCGGCCCCCTCATTCGCGCCGGGTTGAGTTAGAATATAATAGAATAGAATAGAATAGAATAGACTAGAGAGAGCAGAGATGCCAGGCCCTGAAAAAAGCGTTTTTAACACGTTGTTTGTGCTCACCCCCCCCCCCCCCCCCATTCGGGGTCAGTTTTGGTAGGTTCACAAAGTATGCCTTTCGGGTACTCAAAATTATCGGGGAGACTTCCTGAGCCTTGCTATTTTGTCTGAAAAATTCTCCGAGGTCCCCCCCCCCGGTTGTGTTTTGAAAGGTTTGCGAACTTTACCATGTGGGGTAGGTATCGATGTGCTCGGGGAGGCCTCCTTAGGCATATTTTCTAATCCTGGGGGCAGTGGTGGCAATTATAGTGTTCGGTGGGGGGGGGGGGGGGGCTCGAAAGCCATAGCTCAGACCATAGGATGGGAAAGTTTGTGCGACCATTGTCATACCCCTTGTTTCTGATCCGGTATTCATCTCTGATTATGTTCAGCGTGTCAAGTGGAATGTATTGCGAGGTTGTGGTGGTTCGGAACCCGCCTAAAACTATAGATCACGATGGATGGATAATTCTTGAAGAAGTTTAGTTCGTGGGCTTGTCTTGGCGCCAAGATTACGAATGTTTCGTTTTCCTCAGCATGCATTTTTCTATCGAAACTCAGAGATATTTCTTTCAATGAATTTATCGCTGTCTCCTTCCCTTTCAACCTAAACGTTGTTTGCTTTTCTACTATCTAGGGTCTCGTAAATAATCTGCGACATTCGGGAATAATTTTATTTTTTGTTAGGTACAGATTAGGTAGGTATCGAAATAATAAGAATGATTAATATGTTGCCTGACTCAGTGTGTCAGACTGCTGACTTCATAGCTGTGGTATGTCAACTTGAGCCTGAGTGACCTGGTAAGGGCACCGGTCTAGGTCACTTAAGCAGAGGTTAGACATTTCCACCGCTAGGAGCAGCACCTCTCGGACAGACAATTAGGGCAACTCTTCAGGCCTTAGGTCGGTATGACAAAACCGAATGCTGAGGTCTGAAGAGGGGCATTTGGGCATTCAAGCAGTCAACAGGAGTCAAGATTCGTTCGAGCAAAGGAAGAAGTCTTCCGAGTCGAAATGGGTGCCTCTGTATTAAAGTAAGTTAATTTTTATATTCTTTATTAATTGTTTGATGTGTTAAGAATATATTGTCCAATATGAAATAATAACCCCGTTATGGTCCATACACGCCTCCGAACCCCACCTTAGCTACGCAATCCTAGTTAGGGAGTAGGGGCACGCTATTCATAACATTTTTAATCGATCGTTCTTGCTTTGTTTTATTTTTGAAAGAAAGAAACAGTTTTATAGAACTGAAACACCACGTAGGTACATCTGCACTACCGTATTAAAATTATTTCGTCAGAATCACGACATCACAGGGTCTCCAAGCCTGGAAATTGTCCAAGTGTTGTAATGGAACCAGAATGACCGTCTGTCAGTGTTCCTCTAGTTACGCCCATCGAGCTGGATCATTTAGCTATCTAGAACATACCTAAATGTTCCAGGTTTCGTCGAGAAAGGGGTAAGACATTCGTGGCAGCAGGTGGGTTCATTCGCCACGCGTTCCGCCACGTTTAACATGGTGTAAAATGAGGTTGTAAATTTCCTGCAACTACTAATTATTAGATGCATGGGATTTGAAAATGAGGTTACAGAACTCTAGATTTGCCCCCTGGGTCGATTTGAAACTCACGCCTTTCTAAGTTCGGAAGGTTTTTTGGAGACTTTTTTAAAGTATACAGTACCTATAATATTCGTACTATAGTAACAGCAAGGGTGGAAGGTCTATATATTCAGAATCTTTCATTAGCTCTGATTACCTATATATGATTGCCTACGAAATATATAAATTTTGGGACATAGAACGTCAAGCAACAACCTTTATACAAAGAAATAAGAAGCTCACCTGTTTAGCAGTCCCGAGGGGGTAACCACTCCAGAGATTTCTTGAGATTCCTCTGAGATTCCGTAAAGATTCCGAAAGATTCCAAACGATATTCATAGAAAGATGAACCCTGAAGGGGTAACCACTCAAAAAAAATCCAAGATTCCCTGAGATTTCATAACGATTTCCAAAGATTCCCAACGAGATTCTCAACGAGTGGTTAACCCCTCGAGCAGTCCGGATATCACTGGTTTAAGGGGTAGACCAATGATTAATTGTTGGTTCGAAATTGTAGCTTAAGTTGAGCTACCTCTTAAGGGTCCGCTATACCTGACGACGCATTTTTTGCCGCCCATAAGATTAACATTGCGAGCGGCGATTCATTTTCAAGGTTTACCCTTGGTTGGAAAGACACAGAATTTTGCCTATACCTAGCCCTAACAATGTTGTAGGTCGTCATCGAAGCAGATTTCCCAATTTTTACTGGTTTTCGAGATACAGCACTTTTCTTGAGGTATGTGATGCTAGCATTTGAAAAACAGTTGCAATAAAAGAAGCCAGTGAGAAATTGGGAAATCTGCTTCAAACACGACCTAGAGCATTATTAGGGCTAGGTACAGGCAAAATTTTGTGTCTTTCCAACCAAGGGCAAACCTTGTAAATGAATCGCCGCTCGCAATGTTAATCTTATGGGTGGCAAAAAAATGCATCGTCAGGTTTAGCGTCCTCTTAAGGTCCAAAGTCTTCAGTGACTTACCTGCTTCCTCTCTTTTCGACACTTGCCTAAATTGACTTACCTGGTTCAAATATTGTTAGACTTCGTTTTCGTTGTCTTAAACACCTTATTTGGCGTCCTAGACCAGGTCCAGGATGTGGTTCAGGCCTAAAGTAGCCACAACCTTCTCTTACAACTTACATGAGTCATTAATTGTAGGACAATCCCGTTCCACTCCCCAGTCTCAGCGTCCTGGACCCCGTATTTGGCGTCTGGGACCAAGTCCAGGATGTAGTCAAAACCTACGTCTTTCGCAACGCGGTCCAAAAGGTCGACGCAAAAACCGTAAAACCGCTCGTTTCCGGTGTAGTTGGTTCCATAATGCATCATCACATATGGAGTCTCCTATAACATGCACTAAAGTCTAAACTACGTCCAAGAAAACGTTAAAGAATACCTTTAAGGGGATTCGAAAGCCTTCGAGACTGGGAGATCACACTTTTGTAACCTCAAGGATATTTGTAGGAGGACTTCCTTGTCTCAAATGCAGAAAATTTCGTCTTTTCCCATATATGAAATTATTAATAATTTAGAAATGACAAGAACACCAAAAGAATTGTCACACAACCTCGAGGACTTTGCAATCCCTATACAATCATTAACACAATAATTTTGGATGCACATGCACATGCTTAGTACCTAAAAAAAAAAAAAAAAAAAACGTATCACCATAATTTTTAATTAATTTGTGAATTTCCTACAATGCCGTGTTTAGGGGCGTCTACGCAGTCGTGTTTGTATCCGTTTTTTACGAACGGATACTATTGGATATATTATAACTGTTCTGAAATACAATACGTCTTTTTAACAGCTAACAGACTATTTTCCTCGATCGTAAAAAGACATATTATATTTCAGAACATTTAAATAATCCAATAGTATCCCCATAAAGTGTGCAGAAAAATCGTACACAAACAGGGAATGTATGTTCAATCTTCACGCAATAATTTAAACAGAAACTGTGACTTCAGATTTTGACTTACCAGTATTGTAATGACTACGAGAGTGACATTCATGTTGCCGGGGTCAAAGAATGCGTCCTGGTTGGTGATGTTGACACCACCCGCTGGTGTCCATTCCCCTACCTTGACCAAGGCATGAGGTTTGAGTTTTAGGAGGTCAAGTTTGAACTGAACTCTTCTGCCTTCTTTGAACTCGATGGGGCCACTCAACCCTCTCATTTCAACCTGAAAAATAAATAAATAATAATATATCTGAAATAAAATTTTACTATCTGTGCTGGAACCAACTCCATTCTCCTTAGAAGACAGAAACATTATTTAAGGAAAAAGCAGTGTTCTTGTCTTATTAATAACAGGCTATGAAGACTGATCGAGTGTATAAGAAAACAGTTGTTACTGGCCCATCTTACAAAGTTAGCCGTCTTTTTTTTCGTAAGACGACCCTATCAGACCCTTCTCTTAGACACTAGGACCCACCCGTGTCACTAAATTGCATAAAAAAAACACTGTGTCTGAAAACTTAATAGGTAAATAATAATAATAATAATAATAATAATAATAATAATAATAATAATAATAATAATAATAATAATAATAATAATAATAATAATAATAATAATAATAATAATAATAATAATAATAATAATAATAATAATAATAATAATAATAATAATAATAATAATAATAATAATAATAATAATAATAATAATAATAATAATAATAATAATAATAATAATAATAATAATAATAATAATAAAGAATTGGCGAAATCGACCGTAACATAAATTTACCGTATTAATGTAGTTGATGAGGCTAAGGCCCCCGTCCCACGGTTGTTCGTCTTCACAGCTTACATTTGATAAGAGTAAAGCATGGCTTGTTTCCAAACTTTGAAGTCCTATTGCAAAAACGTGAACTGAGTCGTAAATTAAAGCTGGTTCAGCCTGTAATACAATAATAAGCGATTTGTGTCGTGAGAGGTCTAGGTTCGAACCCTAGCGTAAGCAATGTTTTTATTTGAGGCAAGGAATTTTTTTTTTGTGACTGAACACTTTCCTTGCCATCAGTAAGTAAATCAGAGACAATAAGGCCCAGTTGTAGCCGAAATTGGGATACCTAAATTTTTTTTGGGGGAGGGGTGGGGAATATCTTTTTTTGTCAATTTGGGAAATTGTGGTAGAAAATTGCTTGTTAACGAAATCCATAAGTATATTTTTAATTCGCGGGCTGAGTCTTTGGACTTCTTAATCAGAAGACCTGTGGCCTGTAATGGGGACGCACCGTATTTATGCCTTACCTTGATAACGGGACCTTTATAAGATGAAACATCTCTCTCTTCTTGAAACTTTTCCATGTCTTTTATAACCTGATGGACAGCGATATCTTCAACGTCTACCATTCGGAATGCTGTCATGTTCACAAAATTATATTTGAAGTCGTCCAGTTCAAAAGTTTCTACGTCCTGAAACCAAGAAAAGAACGATTGTCCATGGCGACCAGAACCACCAGAAACCACCGTAATGTAATTTTAATGTTGGTTTCACAGCGCCTGCAATACCATGATTATGTAATTTAGAAGTCGGTGTACACGGATTGCTCTACGTCTACGCCTTTGAAAACTTGCTGCCGTTGGGAACCACCCGAGGGGGTAACCACTCCAGAGATTCCTTGAGATTCCACTGAGATTCCATAAAGATTTCCAAAGATTCCCAACGATATTCATAGAAAGATGAACCCCGAAGGGGTAACCATTCCAAAAAAAATTCCAAGATTCCCTGAGATTTCATTAAGATTTCCAATGATTCCCAACGAGATTCCCAACGAGTGCTTTACCCCTCGGAACAACCCTTCAACATTAATATGTTCAGCATGTCTGGTGAAATGTATAACGAAGCTGTGGTGGTTCGGAACCCACCTAATTCTGTAGGTCCCTAATACGAAGGCTGGGGAGCTGGTTGTGCTGCCAGCTGAGCACGATGGATAATTCTGGAAATTTTCCAGTTGCTGGACTTCCTCGCTTAATTGTTCTCACATTTTGGATAAGTTTACGAAGGGGACCCTTGCCCTCAAAAAATAAAAGAAAAAATCTGAATTTCCCTAACTATTTCCGCCCTTTGCTCGTCAGCAGAATATATTCTCACCTTTGCTTACCCTTAGGCCATCGAAATCAGCAAATTCGATTTAGTCAACCATTCCCTTTATCATAAAAGAGAGAGAAATTTTCTTGCTCGTTTCTCAGGGCACAAACCTGCCGAAGGCAATTTTGTTTCAGTTTTTTTTCTGACTGAAAAGTCTGGCAGATTCAAGTAGGTCAGTTCAAAGTCTAGACTAGTACCCCAGCCGTCGTGTTAGGACACCACGGGGACCTACAGTTTTAAATAGGTTCCGAACCATCACATCGTTGATTTACATTTGACTTGATGTGTTCTATAAATCAGAGGAAAATGCCAATCTAAGGGGCTAACCACTCCAGAGATTGCTTGAGATTGCATGAAGATTTCCAAAGATTTTCTGAGATTCTCAACGAGATTTATGGGAAGATGAACCCAGAAAGGGTTAACTACTCCAGAAATTTTCAACATTCCCTGAGATTACATAAAGGCTTCCAATGATTGCCTGAGACTCCCAGTGAGATTCCCAACGAGGTTCCTGGAGTGGTTAACCCCTCGGGCCAATAAGAAAAAATTTGATTGAATCGGGTTGGAACCAGTGTTTGAGAGACCTCAACTGGAAAAACTAGTAAGTTTTCTTCGCCTACAAACTTATTGTGAAATAGAGTTTTTAAAAAAATGCACTTATACTCTTTTAGCACGGATATCATCATCAATTTTTGTACCTCACCTGTATAATCGCCAGCCACTTTTTTATCCGTAAGTTAAGGCCGCTTGCCTGACAAGGGATTAAGCTATGATGGAGTAGGGATACGGGCTGTGAAAAATCTCGCAAGACTGTCACACCCTTGCCGCAATAAAATCCCCATCCCCATGAATCTCTCCTATTGTGTCCGACCCAACATTTAAAATATATTATAAAGGTAATGTTTATATGTTTATTCCAGGTTTAGGGCTGAACATACATTCGCCATTTTTTTTGGACTTCGGACCTTGTGAGAAAACTATTGGATATTTAAATATTCTGAAATATAATTATGTCTTTTAACGCCATTACTCATATGGCGTGATTTCACGATCGGTTAATTTTGGTCAATTGTTTTTCGATCGTAAAATCACAACATAGCTTCATGAGTAGTGACGTTAAAAAGACATATTATATTTCAGAACATTTAAATATCCAATTCTTTTATCACAAAGTTTGAAATCGGAGCGTAAAAAAATAGCCAATGTGGCCCTTAAGGGTGTCTACGCAGTCGTGTTTGTTTACATTTTTTCTGTACACTTCAGAAATAAATTGTTGGATATTGAAATGTTCTGAAATCACAACATAGCCTGTTAATTTTGGCCGTTAAAAAGACTTATTATATTTCAGAACATTTAAATCTCCAATAGCATATCCTCATACAATGTACAGAAAAAACTACGCGAGGGGGTAACCACTCCAGAGATTCCATGAGATTCCCTGAGATTCCATAAAGATTTCCAAAGATTCCCAACGATATCCATAGAAAGATGAACCTCGAAGGGGTAACAAAAAATTCCAAGATTCCCTGAGATTTCATAAAGTTTTCCAATGATTCCCAACGAGTGGTTAACCCCTCGCAAACACGACTACGTGGACGCCTTTATGAAAAATAGCAAAAAAAAAGCACTTAGCAGTCACTCTAAAAAAACTTACGAAAGTGGTGAATAGGTAATGATACTTGTAATCATTCATTTGAAGTTTCAAAATCCCTCGGAGAAATTGTTCGATATTTCGTGGGTCGGTGTCGACAACGATGTTATAAATTTCCCTCTGCTTGATTTCCTGAAGAACGGATCGGTAGGAAGCAGGGTCGGACTGGCGCATGTAAACTTCGAAACCTGATCGAATGATCTGTCGAAGTTTCCGTAGCCCTGAAACAATACAATGACATATTATATAATTAAGACCCAACATACATTCGCTATTTGTTTACGTTTTTTCTCCACACTTTATGAGGAAACTATTGAATATTCAAATTTTCTGAAATATATTATTTCTACTGTCTAGTTTAGGCTTAATATACATTCGCTATTTTTTTTCGTTCGGACTTCAAACTTTGTGAGAAAACTATTGGATATTCAAATATTCTGAAATATAACATGTCTTTTTAACGTCATTAATTATGAGGCTATGTTGTGATTTTACGATTGAGTGATTTTGGTCACCAAAAAATTGTGAAATCACAACATAGCCTCATCATTAGTGACGTTAGAAATACAAATTATATTTCAGAATATAATAAACATCCAATAGTTTTCTCACAAATTTTGAAGTCCGAAATTAACAGACTGTGTGGTGATTTCGCACAAAATTTTTTGTTGACAAATATCACTCAATCGTAAAATCACAACACAGCCTGATCATTTCGGCCGGCAAAAAGACATATTATATTTTAGAACATTTAAATATCCAATAGTTTCCTCATAAATTGTGCAGACAAAACATTAGTTTCAATGAGAAATGTTTTTCTTTGGCTCAGGTGAACATGAATTAACATCAGTTCTCCCATATCGCCTTAAATAGGCTGGCCGGCTATTTCAAGTTGAGCTCTGACCTCTGGCCCAGAGAAGTGCCACTATTCATGATTTAGAATTCATTCGAAGTGCCATCGTACATCACAGGGAGGTGGGCACCCCTGAGGTTGGTATATCACTGTTTCCCTTGACCGGAACACAACCCCAGTTGAATTAAACATAAGCTGTTGTAGATTTGGGAAGCCCAACCTCAAGAACGCCATCCATAAACTGTTCGAGTGTGGAATGCCGTGTCCGCCACAGTGCAACAAAGTGATTTACAACTTGGTCCAGCGGGAATACACGACCTGCATCATGTAATGTCATCACCCATTCTCTGCTGACCGCTATGTCTGCTGGGTTGTTTGTGTTATTTTAGGTGGGTTCCGAACCACCATATTAACATTTTACTTGACATTCTATGAACGCAGTCGTGTTTGTTTAATTTTTTCTGCACTTTTTATAAGAATACAATTGGATATTTAAATGTTCTGAAATATAATATGACTTTTTAACGACTGAAATTATTGTGATTTTAATTGTTAATTTTGGAAAAAAACTTTGTTGACAAAAATTAGATTGTAAAATCACCACACAGCCTGTTAATTTCAGCCGTTAAAAAACATATTATACTTCAGAACATTTAAATATCCAATAGTTGCCTCATAAAGTGTGCAGAAAACCCGTAAGTAAACAAATATTGAATGTATGTTTGGTTTTAAGGTTCGTACCGTCAGCTGGTCGTAAAAACGTCGTAAGGTCTCTTTACGAGATAAAGTGGCTGTCAAGCTGAGAATAGTTCTCCCAAGATGGAGAGTCAAGGGTCCTTAATGTCAAATTATCTGCCTATTTTCATCCTTATCCTCTTTTACGTTTCCCATTACGGCAGGTTTCGAGTGGTTGCTGACGTAGGTAATCTGGTCAGAATTACGCTCGACGCCCAAAAATTCAGGTAGGTACTGTGAACCAAGAATCACTATAGTGAATTTTTTCCAAGTTTTTCGTTATAAGGGCATCTACGCAGTCGTGTTTGTTTACGTTTTGTAAGAAAACTATATTTATGTTCTGAAATATAATATGTCTTTATAGCGTCGTAAATTAACAGGCTTTGTTGTGATTTTAATTTTTAATTTCGGCCGTTTAAAAGACATTTTTTTTAGAACATTCAGATATCCAAGTAGGAAGGGACCTATAGGTGAGTTGGCATGACTTAAGGCTGAATAACATTCGCTATTTTTTTCCGTTCCGATTTTAAACTTTGTGAGAAAACTATCGAATATTTCAAAATTCTGAAATATAATATGTCTTTTTAACGTCATTACTCATGAGGCTAAGTTGTGATTTCACGATCGGTTAATTTTGGACAATTTTTTTTGGTGAGGAAAGTCACTCGATCGTAAAATCACAACATAGCCTCATGAGAAATGACGTTAAAAGACAAGTTTGAAATCGGAACGTAAAAAAATAGTGAATGTATGGTGGCCCTAAATGTTGAATGGCCTTAATGGGGGGATCCTTGACCCCCTGGTTATGGGTCAGAGGGAGGTTAAGCTCCGTACACACGTCTCAAAAGAAACCATAGAACATGTTCACGTATATGTATTGATCTGTCTGAGCTGCAACGCCTTGTACGTGTATTACTTTAAACTGCACTTATGTAATAAACTACTGCACGGATTGCGCTTTGGTTTAAGACCAAACATACTTTACTATTTGTTTACGTTTTTTCTGCACACTTTATGAGGAAACTACCTATTCGATATTTAAATTTTCACTTGTCCTCAGGAAAACACCTGATATAATTTTTTATTAAAAAATTTCTTTTTACTTTCTCTCCCGTACATGGGATGAGAAAGTTACATTATCGTGCGAAATTCCGATTTTGAGATTTTCTTTGCAAAAGGCGTTTCAGAGGTCTCAGATACCAAAAAAGTGGTTTTAAGGTCATGTCCGTCCGACGTCCGTCCGTCCGTCCGTACGTTCGTCTATAGCTCGGCTAGAGGTCACATCAACCAACCAATTTCTCTCAAATTTGGAATATAGATGTCTAAAATCAGTTCCGAGATGAATTTTTAATAAAAAAAATATTTAAATAGTAGCACAAAAAATGTGAGAAAGTCAAGTGCGACCATTGTCGGACCCTATAATAACGTTAGAAACTAAACAGTTAGGTACCTATTGGAACAAACAATCGAGTGTCATTTTAACTTTGTTTGTTTCAAGTTTCAAAAGCTGAGAGAGACTTGAAGCTATCTGAGAAAACGCAATAAATTAAATAAATACGTGTTCACCAATTAGATAAATTAATTCTAATTGAAATAATAAAATAAAAAATAAATATAATTGGATTTCTGTAGTAAAAGTTCTAAGAGCTCTCCCAATTGACGAGAAAAAATATTCAACCAGGGAATTTGTCTCTAACAGCGACCACACAATCGTATATGTTTACGTTTTTTTCTGCACACTTTATGAGGAAACTATTGGATATTTACATCTTCTGAAACACAATATATCTTTTTAACGTCATAAATTATGATTTTCGTCAACAAAAAAAATTGTCAAAAATTTGAAATCACAACTACCTACCTAGTTTCCTCATAAAGTGTGCAAAAAAAACCTAAAGAAAAAAGAAAAAATGAGCTCGATTTTTTAATGGTAATAGGCTAACTTTTTTTCTGTGTGAAAACTTATATTTCAGAACAATGAAGTGTAGATTATCTGTTTTTAAAAACCATTCTAGTGGCGCATTGTCACCATTGTCTTATCATTGGATCAGTCGCACGGTCATTTGTCATTAGAAGGTGATTCATCATTATTATTCTGTCAGTTGCAATCACTTAGGTCGCGTAATGACGTGAGATGTGATTAGGCCATTCTGATAGCATTTTTTAATGACACTTTTCCGAAATATTTATGAATATGTAGGTACCTACTTAATATCTTTTTTGTTCTTGTTATTTTTGTCCTTTTTTATGTTCTCTTTTTTCCTTTTCTTATCTGATCTAGTCTCTTACTTTTCTCTTCTATTATTGTTCCTTTACGTTGCTCTTCTGTTATGTTCTTGTTCTTATTTGTTCTCCTTTTTCTGTTCTTGTTCTTTTACGTCCCTCTTCTTTTATGTTCTTGTTATTATTTGTTCTTCTTTTTATGTTCTTGTTTTTTTCATGTTCTTCTCTGTTCTTGTTCTAGACTCTTCCTATCCATTTCTGTTCTTGTTTTTTGTTCCTGTTCTTTTCTGTTCCTGTTCTTTTTTGTCCGTGGTCACTACGAAGAGATTACCATTTCACTTTCCCGTGTAATCACCTTTAATGCTTTCGTTATATTCACAGTCATTATACCTAAGCACTTACCCGATTCAAAAACTGATTCTAAATTTTTTATGTTAGTTATCATGCGAGAACCTAATTAATTGCCTTGATTTTTTATCTTTCGATTAAATACAAATTCACTTTGAAATGTGTTTCCTAACAGTTGAAAGGACATCATGGAAGTTGACTATTCGTTTTTCCTACTTGTCATTTTGATTCCAATTTATAAAGCTGCTAAACTTGGAGTAAGTTAAATAAATCACTATTTATATTAGGTTAAAGAAAAAATATACCAGCTCTTTCGTTAGTACCAACATGACGGGGACCTACAGTTTTAAGTGGGTTCCAAACCACCACGGGCCCAGTATACATTTCATTTGACCTGATGAACTTATCAAAGGTGAATGCCGAACAGAAAAATTTTGGTAAGGTCGGGATCGAACTGGGGTAACCAAGTTTTCAGTTATTACTTTCTATTTCAGCCATACTATTGTGAGCCGTACAATATAGTAAGTCATAAAAATAACCGTACGGATTTGGTGACGGCATATTTCTATCTGCAACAAATAAATCAAACAACGGTGGTCGTTGTGGGAGAATTTGATGTTAAGAAAACTCTTGGTCCTATAATGGTAAGTTTTCAAAAATACTGAAGAGACAACGCTGTTTGTTAAAGACACTTTCCTAGCACTAACTGAAGTTTTTTCGAAGAAATTTTCAATCGTGGCGAATACTGGCAAAATTAAGTCAAAAAGTGACAAAACAATGTAGTATTTTCGACTGGTCCAGGTGGGTTTAAAACGACATTCATTCACAGATTTCTCCAGCGAACCTTATTCTTTATAGCGAGCAGATTTATAAGGAGATACCATTACCTACAGTTTACAGGGTTAACCACTCCAGGAATCTCGTTGGGAATCATTGGAAATCTCTATAAAATCTCAGGGAATCTTGGAATTTTTCTGGAGTGGTTACCCCTTCGGGGTTCATCTTTGTATGAATATCGTTGTGAATCTTTGGAAATCTTTATGGAATCTCAGGGAATCTCAAGGAATCTCATTTACAGCCATGGTGGGCGATATCTTTCAAACATGGAGTGGTGGCGTGACAAATAACTGTTGACTAGTGTGTATAAATATCCAGTTGGGTAGAAAATATATGAGTTCCAGTACGAGAAAGTCAAGGACAGCCGTTGTCAACCATCGATTTTTTTAAGATCCTTGTTTCTTTTAGGCACATTCTGATGTATTGTTCTGGGCTGGAAATACGTTCAAGAGGCCATCAGGTGATGGCGAGGCCAGGCTCATTGACAATATTTGCGTAGAACCTGTAATGATGGGTATATTTACAACCACCACTCCAGAACACTATTTTGACATAGGAAGTTGCTCTCTTGGACAGGTATGTATAAGTATTTTTAAAAGAAGAGTAACACTTACAGCCTTAAACTTGAATACTGTACCTATTTCCTAGTGATGCACGAAAATTTCTTCTCTTGCTTCTGTTCTTGCATTTCTTGCATGCAAGAACAAGAAAAAGAGTTGATTTTGACTGCAAGAACAAGAACAAGAAAAGATGTTTCTTGTTCTTGCATTGTGCATCACTACTAATTACTTCACAAAGGATATAAGATTTAACCATCGCTAGAGCCCAGTTTGACACCCATCCTACACGACAGTGACCTACAGTTTTAGGTGGGTCCCGAAAAACCATAGCCTCGATTCTCGATGTACATTTCATTTGACATGCTGAACATATCAGAGGTGAATGCCGGTTAGTAAAATTTTGATATGATTGGGATTGAACCGGTGTGACGAGCTCTCAGTGTTCCTGTACCTGTTTCAGGGGGAGTTCAAGATGGTATTCAATTTTGATGAAATTTTGCATACAGCACTTCCAGTGTTAGGCTTCGATCCTCTGCAGTTCATCTTCGAGTATATGGTAAAGAGAAACGAACCCCTGTTTGGATTTACTATAGAAGTCAAAATGTACGAACTGGCACTTTATGAATACACCCTGGGTCGTGAAAAAATTCCATGAAAATAAATGAAATTCTGATTAAACTATTGCTATCCAATTTTCTTCTTATCCATCTCAAAAAGCATTAGGATTTCATAAAATATGATAATAAGGGAGGAGACATAGGTACTAAGTATATAGTGTCCTCTTAAAGTTCACTTTAGAGTTATCCTCGTGGTAAGAAATATGATGGTGCTTTTCACCATCCTGCTAATAGCACTCTATTGGACTTAAGGCTGAATACATTCGCTGTTTTTTTTACATTTGAGAAAGCTATTGGATATTCTGAAATATAATGTCTTTTTAACGTCATTATTCATGAGGCTATTTTGTGATTTCACGATCGGTTAATTTTGGACAATTTTTTCGGTGACAAAAATCACTCGATCGTAAAATTACAACCTAGTCTCATGAGTAATGACGTTTAAAAGACATTATGATATTTCAGAATATTTAAATATCCAATAGTTTTCGCACAAAGTTTGAAGTCCAAACGTAAAAAATAGCGGATGTATATTCAGCCTTAAACTTGTGAAAATCACCTTTCATCTTATGGGTGATAGGAATGCATCGCCAGGTATTGCAAAGCCTTAATTGATGGATAGCGTGAAAAGGAGTTATATCCACTACGTGTTTTGGTTGAATTTTATTGATTTGTATATTTATTCATTTGGCTAATTGTTTGGAAATTTTTAGGATCGTTAACGATCAAGTCACGCAAGAAAAAAGTTACGTTTAATTACTTTAAAGTGTAGTTTAAGTTAATTATAGGTGTAGGTACAGAATTTTTATTTTGGTATTGCAGTTCAGTTGTATGTGGAGTATCGTACCTATCTGACATAAAAATGGAGTACAGGTCTCTTGTACTTCTTCATATTGTTCTCCCGTATCTAGAAGCGGCGAAAATAGGGGTAACTACCATTTTATATCTTTATCTTTAACTACAGAATGATGTTCGATAAATTTTTTATCGTGTTTGTTATTTTCTGTCCTATGAATATTCCAGGAAGAACAAGAACAATGATATAAATAATTGTTCTTGTTCTTGCATCGTCTATCCTATAAATTTCAGCCTTTTCATGCGGAGCCATACAGTATAGAGACACACCCAAATAATTTCCCGGATATGGTTACGTCGTATTTCTACCTGCAGCAGATCAGCCAGACTACTGCGCTTGTCATGGGTGAGCTAGAAGTCAAAAAGACCTTTGGCCCTCTAAAGGTAAGTTTTCTTTTAGAAGGAAGTATACCCTCTGACGTCATTTATGACCCTTCATTCCAGTTTCAGTTCTTATTCTTTTATATCCTTGTTCTTTTCTGTTGTTATTTTCTGATTGGCCTGATTCTGGCCAAATATCCCCGTTGTATTTTATTTGTCAGTGTTGATTTTTACTGTCCGAGAAAAGTTCCCCTTCCAAGTAGCAGTTCCCCTTCGTGCTGCAGTGGACAGTGCAGTGTAGCCAATGAAAGGCTGGCAAAAACCCGAGCCACCCCGAGCTCTTCCGAAGGTGGTGGTTGTAACCACCCGGTGACCATTGTGGCCAGTGTTCCTTTGACAACATTTTTTTCAATTTTCAGGCCACATTAATAATCCTATCTTGGGCTGGGAATGGATTCAAAAGGGCGTCTGGATCTGACGACAACAGAATAATACCAAACGCTTGCAAGGTTGATGGAACTATGGATATTTTGGATAGTTTTGAACCTGAAGGTTTAGTTGACCGTGAAGCATGCATTGTGAACCCTGTAAGTCAGGTCTTTTCAGAAAACCTAGGTGACCAACGGTATTGTAAGTAGCTTGAATTTTTTGAAACAAAACCAAGTATGGAGCTGAATGTACTATAGAATCCATAAACAACAACAAAACAAAATTTTTGGTGAAAGTCAGTTTTATAGTGTACGTTTAACGATAAGATAACAATCTGTTCGTTAGGAGGCGCTATAGTAAAGTGGTGAAATCCAGCCTAAATATGCAGTTACTTACGTACTTATGTAATAAGTCTAGGGTTCGGATTTGTCCTAAAAAGACCTATTCTTCTCCTTACGTTTGATTTCAGCCAAATTTTGTATTTAGGCGTTTTGGACCTCCACGACACCACACACCAAATCTTATCGAGACCTATAATGTCCTATTTCAGCTTTGAAAGTACTAAAAAATCCTATTTTGCTGGTTGACGGCCTAATTTAACCTATTCTGCAGAACACAGTACTTATGGACACGTGTCTTACAATACGCTCGCTTCAAAAGAATTTTTCCAGACGAAAATAAAATCAGCTTGTAGACTTATTTTTTCTAAGAAGCCCGTAGACTACATTAACTTCACAATTAGAAATATATTTTCTTAGGTTCATTGATAGTCGAGGTTACTCCCCATTACTCCCTCGCAGACCAGGTAAGTAGGTATGTACTCTATTTTTATACCAACTACCCTTATGCCTGTGACCTGTGTACATGCTACGTGCCTATGCGCAGAGCCACAGGACACGCCAGATGCACCAAGCTTGCGGTAGCCCTAAAAAGAAACCCAGGCTGCCCAGGCTGGGCCTCAGCCCGAGAAGCTGCGGGGATATTAGAAGGAAAAAGTGCAGAAAAAAAAACGTTTGCTCGATCCATAGCCGTATCCACGGGGGGGGGGGGGGGGGGGGGTTACCTAAGGGGTTAACTCCCCCCTCCATGAAAGAAAATTAACATGGTAAGTAATGCCGACGTGAAGCAAAAAAAAAATATAGGCTAAAACCCCCCATTACCCCGAACCCCCCCCCCCCCCCCCCCATGACCGCTTTCTGGATACGGGCCTGGCCCGATCTTTCCCCTATCTACCGAAGTTGCCTCCCTCAAATTTCTGCCTCTCGTTTCGTGTGACGTAGAAAGAAGTCTCTTTGCACTTAAAAGAACTTTGACAGAGATGCGACGTAATTTTAAGGTGGAAAATCTGGAAAATCCCGGCGGAACGGAAACATTTTCCGCTTCCGACATGGATGTATTGGCCTCGGCCCATGCACTCCAAAAACTGGCTTCGGCCCACTCATATTTCGGCTTCGGCGTACTCTACTTCGGCTTCGGCCAAAAACATCCGCGCCTATTACGCGCGTTAAAAAAAAAAAAAAAAAAAAAAAAAAAATGAAAATCTGGAAAAAGTTTTGGTCGTGTAATATGTGAAAATTCTTCCTTTTTTGCTCTTACCTACCTATAATTTTTATTAGAAACCTTACCTTAGTAGTTAAGCACTAGGTAAAATTGGATTTTAAGGAACCTATTTTCAGCAACCTATTTTGCGTTTTTGAGCAACCTATTTCTCGGTTTTAAGCAACCTAACAATCCGAACCCTAGAATAACCGAGGGGGTAACCACTCCAGAGATTCCTCGAGATTCCACTGAGATTCCATAGAGATTTCCAAAGATTCTCAACGATATTCATAGAAAGCTACTCCAAAAAATTCTAAGATTCCCTGAGATTTCATAAAGATTTCCAACGATTCCCAACGAGATTCCCAAAATTACCCCTCGGTAATAACATAATTTTTTCTTTACAGGGTATTTATAACATGTCCCTGAACTTCGATGAGGGAATGCACAAGCGGTTTTCAAGCTATCCATATAATCCAATATGCTTTGTCCTGGATTATTTGGTTGAAGACGGAAAATCATTGTTTGGATTTTCGCTGCAAGTGAATATAGAAGATCTCAGAAAGTACGAATTCATACACCCAAGTAACAACTGAAAATAAAAATAAATAACTCAATTTCGTTTGATATATTATTTATATTTATTTAAGAGGACGCTATACCTGACGGTGCATTTTTTGCCACCCATAAGATTAACATTGCGAGCGGCGATTCATTTTCAAGGTTTACCCTTGGTTGGAAAGACACAAAATTTTGCCTGTACCTAGCCCTAACAATGTTCTAGGGAGTGTTCGAAGCAGATTTCCCAATTTCTCACTGGTTTCTTTTATTGCAACTGTTTTGCAAATGCTAGCATCGCATACCTCAAGAAAAGTGCTGTATCTCGAAAACCAGCAAAAAAATGGGAAACTGCTTCGAACACTCCCTAGAACATTGTTAGGGCTAGGTACAGGCAAACTTTTGTGTCTTTCCAACCAAGGGTAAACCTTGAAAATGAATCGCCGCTCGCAATGTTAATCTTATGGGCGGCAAAAAATGCACCGTCAGGTATAGCGGACCCTTAATAATAATTTTGTGCAATAAAACGATTGATATTATATTGTTCACCGATATTTATCTATAAGTATAAGTCTCTCTCTATAACGACCGATAAGGGACCTTGTAAATTAGCTCGCTATAGGGAAAGTACGCTATAGAGACGTTACCAAAATGAGCCATGATTTATAACGGGGAACTACAGTTTAGGTAGGTTCCAAACTACCACAGCCTCGCTATACATTTCACTTGACATGCTGAACATATCAGACTTGAATTCCGAACAGAAAAAAATTTCGGTAGGACCGGGATCGAACCTAGAATCTAGAGAATCTAGAGACAGCCACTTATCGAGACTGTAGTTAATATGCAAAGGTAGTTAAATTTTATTACTGATGGAAATAACTGGGGGGAGAATAAAGAGGTTTCACCACGCAAATTCGACGTTATGTCTGAGATATGACTTTAGATAATTAGATATAACTGAGATATAGCATTAGATAATTAGACCAATTCTATTACCAACTTCAGTAATAGAATTATTCCAAAACCATGTAGAGTGCTTTATTCTTGCTGTAGTGGGAAAACGGTTAAAATGTCTCCGATAGTACTAAAAAGTATATTGATCTTAACTTTTTTCATTGCAAAAAATGAGGCGGCGAAAGTTGCTGTAAGTGAATATATCTTAAGGCTATGCTTTCCCTGATGGTGCATTTCTCCTACACATAAGTTTAACCACAGGTTTAAAATTGCGAGGGGAGAATTATTTTAACGGTTTTTCCCGAGGGGTTAACCACTTGTTGGGAATCACGTTGGGAATCATTGGAAATCTTTATGAAATCTCATGGAATCTTGGAATTTTTTTGAGTGGTTACTTCTTTGGGGTTCATCTTTCTATGAATATCGTTGGGAATCTTTAGAAATGTTTATGGAATCTCAGTAAATCTCATGGAATCTCTGGAGTGGTTACTCCCTCGGGTTTCCCCTTAGTTGGAGAACTCATAATTTTGCATACCTAGACATAGCTTTTGGCTGCGTCCCACCATGCCCAGTTAAGAGAAAACTAGAGATTTTCTCCCATGTTTACCATGTTAAATTTCCAAAAAAATGGTGGGATACCCCCAATTTTTTTTAAATTTTTACATGGAGGCTATGGAGAGGAAGGGACTGAGTGAAAGAAGGTCCTGCTCATTCGGGAAAGGAAGAACAAGCAATTATAGCCATTTTGGGGCCCCTTTACACTTAAAAATAAGAAAACCGGGGGCTTTACTCGAAATGTTACTGAAAGTTTGTGAGACGAAAATCTTTTGACTATAAGGTAAGTATTCTTTTTTTTTTCAATCATAGTTTTTCGAATTTTTTTTACCGGAACTTTTCCTCTGTTCCAAGCTGTCGACACCTCAACGTTGCTAGGTGGACGGGGACCTTAAAACCAAACCTAAATTTTTTTCTAAATGTTTTCAGCCGTTCTTTGCTGAACCGTACACCATCAGAACACACAGAAGTATGCACCCAGATATTGTGACGTGTGACTTGTACCTACAACAAATCAGTCAAACCACTGTGGTGGTTATGGGAGATTTGGACATAAAAAAGGCCATTGGACCACTCAAAGTAAGGACTTTCGATTCACCTTAAGGGTCCGCTATACCTGACGGTGCATTTTTTGCCGCCCATAAGATTAACATTGCGAGCGGCGATTCATTTTCAAGGTTTACCCTTGGTTGGAAAGACACAAAATTTTGCCTGTACCTAGCCCTAACGATGTTCTAGGGAGTGTTCGAAGCAGATTTCCCATTTTTTTTACTGGTTTTCGAGATACAGCACTTTTCTTGAGGTATGCGATGCTAGCATTTGCAAAACAGTTGCAATAAAAGAAACCAGTGAGAAATTGGGAAATCTGCTTCGAACACTCCCTAGAACATTGTTAGGGCTAGGTACAGGCAAAATTTTGTGTCTTTCCAGTTCTGAAATAAAACCTGTTTTTTTAACAGTATCTTTTGCAAGTATTTTTTCTACATTACTAACCGAAAATAATAAGCGTAAGCTAAACAGAATCCTCATACCGTTATTTTTCTTCTACTTTTTCAGGCTGATTTATCGATCAAGTCCTGGGCAGGTACAAGCTTCAAGTCTACTTCTGGTATCAACCGACTTTTTATAAATAACGCCTGTGGTTACGGTTCCATCATCATGTTTTTGGAGACCCTGGAACCAAAGGAATTATTCATTCCTGAAAATTGCACACTACTTCCGGTAAGTAATAAAAGGAAAAAATTAATCAGTAGCCTCCATAGCCAAGTGATCTAAGGTGGTTGTAACATCGGTTCGATTCCGACCCTACAAATTTTTTTCTACAGTAGCATTCACCTATACTTATAGACCTGTGGTATGTTTAACCACTGCTGGGCTGCATGGTCCCCCCTAGTGATGCACGAAAATTTCTAGTCTGGCTTTTATTCTTGCATTTCTTGCATGAAAGAACAAGAACCAGAAATGACTTGCAAGAACAAGAACTCTTGCAAGAGTTCTCGCAAGAGTCTTGCATAAACCCAGGCAGTTTTTTTCCAAAGCTTCAGTCATGGATTGCAGTCCATATTTTGTACAAGAAACTCTGCAGACTATGCGACGATAGATTGCACTTGAAATGGCCGTTCGGTAGGCAAAAAACCACATTATAACAGCAGAAAATTCCATGCGTATGCAAGAAATTGCAAGAATCTCGCAGCAAGAACAAGAACAAGAGCAAGAAATGATTTCTACAGCAAGGACAAGAACAAGACAGGATTTTTACTGCGAGAACAAGAATAAAAAGACGAAATGTCGTTTCTCGTTCTTGTGTCCTGCATCATTGCGTCCGACCTAACCTAACCTAAAATTTGTTTTCTTTCAGGGGCCCCGCAATATATCTCTGAATTTTAATGATCTCATGCACCGAGGGGGTAAGGGAGACGAAACCATTGAACCAAAGTTGTTTAATTTGGACTACATGGTGGATAGGGATGACCCACTTTTTGGATTTTCGATTGAATTAAATCTCTATGATCTAGAAATGTACGAGTTTACTCAAGGCAAAGAGGGAAGTAATTAAAATACAGTCGCTCTCTATAACGCGAGGGGGTAACCACTCCAGAGATTCCTTGAGATTCCACTGAGATTCCATAAAGATTTCCAAAGATTCCAAACGATATTCATAGAAAGATGAACCCCGAAGGGGTAACCACTCCAAAAAAATTCCAAGATTCCCTGAGATTTCATAAAGATTTCCAGAGATTCCCAACGAGATTCCCAACGAGTGGTTAACCCCTCGCTATAACGACACTATCTGCAACAAAAACCTCTCTATATAACGAACAAAACTGTCTACAACGAAATATGGAACGACCATTTCAAAGTTATTTATGTCAAAGAAAAATTAGGAGTTACTTTTTGAATTTATAATAAGAAAAAAGTGAATTTCAAAAATCACGCACAACGTCTATTATATTTCAGAACGAGGCAGGTCAAAGTTCCTTCGAAGAGTGTCACTATAAGACGTTAAGAAGAAACAATGTATCTTCTGCTATTTCTCGTATACCTACCAGGATTTTGGATATACAGTGCAACCTCGATATAACAAATCGGAGGGGAACAAGAAAATATTCGTAATATCAAGTAATTCGTTGAACTGAGGTTTGTTATGTTGAGGTTAGATTGGTCTAAAATTCGTTATAAAGAGGTAAAAGTATAGTTTTAATAATTAATAATCAAAAACAATTAACAATGTGGTTATATAGTAGCTTAATCTCAATTTTGTTCATTGATTAGAAAAAAAGTCATTGATAGTTGTCTGTTTACCACCGGTATGAGTTATGACATCCAAAGCGCAATCTAATTTCGTGATGGATTTCACTACATCGTCACTCAAACCTCCCTTTTTGAGAAACACAGATAGTTGAAAATTCGTTATAAAGAGGTTGTACGCAAAGAATGTTCGCAATGTAAAGGTAAATTTTATATTGACTCTTATGGACAATTCAAGGGGATTATGAAGAATTTGTTAAATCGAGGAAGTCGTTATATTGAGGTACGTTATATTAAGGTTGCACTGTATTACTAGGCTGAATTTCACCACCTCACGATAGTGCCTTTTAACGTTCGAATAGCTATCGATTCGAAAAAGCAGACATCCTCTCGTTAGGTTTTATTGTGACAATAGAATTCGCCTGCTTTGCTTACGTCAAATTTATTTAAACAATTTCAATCTAAAAGTGGAAATAAACGTGAAAAAACACCCTATTTTTTCGGAGAAAGAAGCTTAAATGTTGATTAGACTACATTAGACTACACCAAATGAGTCGCAGGTATTAAAATTATCGTTTTCGCTAACGCACGGAAAATCCACTCGAAAGCTAACGAAACGGTAACGGTGCATGGTGAAAGCCGTTAACATTTTTTACCGATACGATAGCGCTATCGTGTACACGATAGCCTTCACGTTAAAGTGGTGAAATCCAGCCTTAGGCACTTTTTACGCACTATATTATATATCTATAGGTACATTAGCACTATTTATTTACTGTTGCATGAGCACTAGAAGTCAAAATTATAGTGTGTTCCAAAAGTTGATGTCTTTTTGATGTACAAAATATGATTAATACAGTTTATCGATAATATCTACGAAAAATGATAATGATCGGATTGAATAATATTTTTTCAACTGAAATAGTCATTCAAACGGATAGGGTGCAAACGGGCCTGTTGTCATAACTTCCATGATATTTCACGAAAATGAAAATCTGATTGAATATTTATTCATTCAGTCAGTTATTTATTCATTTATTTATTGTTAGCACTTAACCTAATACGTAAGATTTGTGTAGACTGTGAAAAGGATACTTAGCAGTAGAAATGATGCTAAATTTATATTTCCTGCTTTTTTTACAAAGTGCTGAAACGGCAATGTTTGTTGTAAGTAATTTTTTACAAATTTATTTTTTAGCCATGTGGATGTTAAGGTCTATGTTACGTTGTTTTCAAGAAGGAATGCTCATTTTTATGTGTTTAAGTTTTTTTTTCATAATTTTTTTGAGAACGCTGTTGGATATTTAAATGTTCTGAAATATAATGTGATTGTAATTAGGTCTGTTGTGATTTTACGATGGAGTAATTTTAAAAACATTTTTTAGCATCTGAAATTACTCCAAAAAAAAAGGATAAGTAAGAAATACAAAAACTTAAAATTTGATTTTCCAGCCATATTTTGTGGAGCCATCTGGCATGGAAAGCCATACTGGGCAACGTCCAGACCTAGTGACGTCATATTTTTACCTCCAGCAAATAAACCAAACCACCGTGGTAGTAATGGGTGAAATGAACGTCACAAAACCGACTGGACCTCTTACGGTAATGACAACCTGCTTTTCGCAATCAATGGCAATTTTCTGAGATTAGATAGGTACTTATTTACAGTAGAGACTAGTGAACTGGGTAGTACCCATGCAGTGGGTACGTCCGAGTAATTTTGGTTGTCTAAGTTCAAAGGTCACACATGATATGAAAATTCATTCTGAGGTAACAAAAATAAATTATATTTCAGAAAAAAAAAATCCGTGCCATTAAAAATTTTTAACAAGCCGCATCGTGTCTATAGCCTTAAGCCAGTTTGTTTATGTATATTTTCCACAATTTATTGATGAAAATGTTGGATATTTACTTAAATGTTCTGAAATATGTTATGTCATTTTAAAGCCTGAAATTAACAATTCAACAGTTTTATCGAAAATCGGTATAAAAAAAATGTACGGGTGACCCTTAACGGTAATTTAAAATTTGGAACAACAGTATTTTTTTATTCAATAGTTTGAGCTTAATATGTCTTCCTTTTTCAGGCTCTCGTGTCAGTACAGTCATGGGCAGGTAGAGAATTCAAAAAAACGTCAAGAAGCACTGACGTCGTCATGCTAAACGCCTGCAGCAACGTACAAATTTTGGATATTTTGGAATGCTTCACCCCGGCGGATCTTTTCATAAAAGAAAATTGTACCTTCTTACCAGTAAGCACACTTCCGCGCACTTCTCAGTTTTTACTTTCCCATATTGTATACGAAGTATCTATACCTATACATAATATTAGGAAAGGGGAAAGGTTTTCATGAAGAAAATCAATTTTGTGTTTTTCTTTTCAAAGCGCCGCCGGTCACAAGTCGGGAGATATCGCTTTGGGAGTTTCGCGAAATATGCCTTGTGGGGTATCAAAATGCTCCTTGGGCAAGGGGAATGCCATTTCATTCTAAGTGAATTGGTTCGGGGGTGGGGGGCTGAAAACCCCTTTGGACGGGAAAGCATGCGCAACCATTTTCGAACCCTTTGTTCTACTTTCTTGGACGCATGCAATGAATAAAGTGAGAAAGTTATGATATTTCAATTTTGAGGTTTTGGGTTTCCCAATAGCTCTTCATCCTACTTCACTAATTAACGTTGAACAGATATTCGCTATTTGTTTACGTTTTTAATTTCTCGCCCGTATGTAATTCATGGACTGAGAAAGTTATGTTATCGTGCAAAATTTCGATTTTGAGATTTTCATTGCAAAAGGCGTTTCAGGGGTCCTAGATCACAAAAAAGTGGTTTTTAGGTCGTGTCCGTCCGACGTACGTACGTACGTGTGTTTGTCTGTAGCGCGGCTAGAGGTCACAGCAATCAACCGATTTGGCTCAAATTTGGAATGTGTGTGTCTAAAATCAGTTCCGAGATATCTAATATAATATAATTTTGATAACACAAAAATTACGCCCACCATTGTCAAAAAAGTGTCCAAAAAAAATTAAAAATCGTGTTTTTGATTACTCGGAACGCTTTTGACAGTACATTTATCAAGTAAGAACATTCAAATTTGGCAGTTGTGTTCCCAGATAAATGTTTCAGGATCACTTTCATTTTTTTTGAGATGGGCCGAAAATTTGGGCCCAAATTAGCCCATACGTGAAAACCTTGGCCCCGGGAACAGTATTCGCCGTAATTTCTCAAAAATCGATAATCTTGTGGTAAATAGAACTACTTAAATATTTTTTGAAGAACTTTGCAATCGATTCAAAATTGCGGCCGATATAGGCCAAATAATGTCAAAAAGTGGAAAAAACGAAAATCACGTTTTTGATTGGTCGGAACGCATTTAACAGTACACTAACGGAGCGATAATCTTGAAAATTGGTAAAAGTGATCTCAGATAGATGTTTAAGACTCATTTTTAAACAGAATTTTAATTTTCTAAAAATTACGGTCGTTATAAATAAAAGAATAAACAAGTAGTTTGCCCGTAAGCTGAAACTTCACCGTTCAATGGATATGCTTGAAATTCGGTATGCATATGCGTAATATATTTGCCTAGGGGTGTGCAAAATATCTTTGTAAGCAAATCACAATTGTGGCCAAAAACAAATAATTACATAAAAAATCAAATTTTTCGTTTTTCAGTAGCGCAAAAAATGCGAGAAAGTCAAGTGCGACCATTGTCGGACCCTTTATTTCTGTTTTCTTTATAAGGAAACTATTGGATATTTAAATATTCTGAAATATAATATGTCCTTTTAACAGCCAAAACTAACAGGTTGTTTGGTAATTTTACGATCGAGTGATTTTTGTCCTGGGTTGTTTAAAAGAGATATTATATTTCAGAACATTTAAATATCGGAAAGTATCCTGATAAAATGTGCAGAAAAAAAGTAAACAAACTCGACTGCATTGATGCCGTTCAGAATTTATTTCATTTATTTATTTTATTGTATTTTAGGGAAAATATCAAATGCATATGAACTTCGATGACGTCATGCATATTCGATTTCCAGTATATTCTCCAGAACCACAGTTATTTACACTAGATCTCACTATGAAGAACAATGAAATCCTATTTGGCTTTGCTCTGGAATTAGTCATTCAAAGGCTGGACTACTACCAATATTCCCAGGGACTACAGAAGAACCCTTGAAGTGATATGTATAGTCATGGCTACCGCACCCTACTACACGATAGGGATCTACAGTTTTAGGTGGGTTTCGAACCACCACAGCCTCAATTTATTTATTTCATTTGACGTGCTGAATATATCAGAGGTGAATGCCTATCAGAAAACATTTGGTGGACTTATTTTAACCTGTTATTGGGTAACTACTTATAAGATATAGTTGTTGATAAAATCGTATTTTTAACGACCTCTTATTGTAATGTACAATTTTAAAATATAAACTATGACTGCACTATCCCAGATAAAGAGACACTCAGTATATAAATATTCAGATCAAAATCAGCAAAAGAAGGTTTAATAAATATTAGCCATAATAGATAGAAGATAGATAGTAGAGATAGGGCAGCTAATGCGTTTTTGATGCACCGAAAAATTTAGCCATTTTATCAATAAAATGAATTTATTGCAATTTGTTTTTTGAGTCCAAACTTATCGTTTGAGCAGGAAAGTCGTCGGAGATGCTACGTAACATATATTTCTTGATTGTGTTACGTTTTTTACCAGTTTCGATGTCTCCTATATTAATTGTAAGTAGCATTTTATATTTCAAAGGCTGAATTTCACCAGTTTAACGTGAAGACTATCGTGTATCGTATCGGTAAAAAATGTTAATGGCTTTCACCATGCACCGTTACCGTTTCGTTAGTTTTCGAGTGGATTTTCCGTGCGTTAGCGAAAACGATAATTTTCATACCTGCGACTCATTTGGTGTAGTGTAATGTAGTCTAATCAACATTTTAACATCTTTCTCCGAAAAAAATAGGGTTTTTTTCACGTTTATTTCCACTTTTAGATTGAAATTGTTGAAATAAATTTGACGTAAACAAAGCAGGCGAATTCTACTGACACAACAAAACCTAACGAGAGGATGTCTGCTTTTTCGAATCGATAGCTATTCGAACGTTAAAAGGCACTATCGTGAGGTGGTGAAATTCAGCCTAAATGAATTTATATTACCTAGATACTCTGTGTGCGTCATCACGGGTGATAACTTTTGATGACATTCCAGCGTAATTTTTAAGGTGCGTTTTTCGTGATAAGAGATCCATAATAGAGCTGGAGGAGATATAGGCTGGATTCCCCACTTCTTTAAAATATACGATAGTGTCTCCTATCGAACAGATTTAACTGACAGATTTATTTTATCGCTTACTGTGTGAAATCGAGCCTGGTTCTTATCTGAGAGGTGGTTTCCCCTATTTGGGTTCTACAATTATGTGGTCAACTGATTTTTGTAACGGCAACTTCCTACAAATAATAATAGCAATTAAACAATTAATAAAATTTTTCTTTTTAGCCATATTTTGCGGAGCCATATAGCATGGAAAGCCATATTGGACAACGTCCGGACCTAGTGACGTCATATTTTTACCTCCAACAAATAAACCAAAGTACCGTTATTGTAATGGGTGAAATGAACGTCACTAGAAAAATTGGCCCCCTTTCGGTAATGTAAAAAAAAATAAAAATCTTCCTCTAAGGGTCCGTTCCACCATACAACGGAAAAATGCCGATTTTCTGGGAAATTTAACATGGGAGAAAATCTCCAGTTTTCTCTTAACTGGGCATGGTGGGACCGTGGGACACACCCTTAATGACATTTTCATGACGAGGCTTTTGAGTATTTATTTGGTCTTGAATACTTCTTAATTTTAGTAAAAAAAATCCTATGGGAAATGTAGGTATACCAGACATGCAAATTAACAAGTTATACAGTCGGCTAATTTTCCTGACAGATTTTTCTTTGTCAAAAATCACCACAAAGCCGGGTAAATTTCTGCGGTGAAAAAGACAACATATTTTAGAATATTTAAATATCCAACCGTTTCCTCATTTAGTGTGCTGGAAGAACGTAAACAAATAGTAAATATATGTATGGGTTTTTAACGTAATTGAGGAGCTGGAACCAAAGTATAGTATCGCCACCCTGACCTGCCTGGCCCGAGGGCATTCTGCTATGTTCACTGTTCACAAAATTCCCTCAGGCCAGGCAGGTCAGGGTGGGGATACTATACCTTTGCATAGTTTTCTTTTCCTAACATTTTTTCTGCTTTTCAGGTCATTGGTTCAACGGGGTATTGGGCAGGTAATGGTTTCAAAAAATCTTCTGGAAACAATGATGTCTTTCTACAAGACGCTTGTAGCAACGAGTTTATTTTGGATATCTTGGATTGTTTCCTACCGTCAGAACTTTTCGTAAAAGAAAACTGTACCTTTTTACCTGTAAGCACTTTTTTTTAGTTTTTATTTTCTCGTCCTTGTGGACAATTCCTTTTGTATTCAAGAAAGTGCAAAAATCTTGCAGCAAGAGGAAGGACATCTTGCATCGTCAAAGTAGCGACTTGCCCCCCAAGAAAAAAAGAAGTGACGCCCCTGTACATAGGTACATTCTATAGTCCAAGTCAGGCTGGGAGCATACCAATAAATCATAATTTCTTGCAAATCTAGGGCTGATCAAAACTTCTGCTTGAGCAGGGAAATATCTGCTCAGGGTCAGATTGGTATTTTTAGCGTATGGTAGGAAGTAAACCCAAATCTGGATCGGCATCAACTGAAAATCTTCAAAAAATTATGACTAATCGGTATGCTCCCAGCCTGACTTGGACTATAGTAGGGCTGTATCCATTTGCTCCAATATCAAATATTTATTGAATTATTTATAGTATTCATTATTTTTTTCAGGGGAAATACGAAATGTATATGAACTACAACGATCTCTTGCACATCCGATATCCAGTCTATACTCTAGAACGGCAATTGTTTACTATAGACCTCATGGAGGGAAAAAGCGAAGTCCTTTTTGGATTTGCCATCGACTCAGTAATATACAGGCTGGACTATTACCAATATGCTCAAGGATAAAGGACAAATCCTTCAAGACCACTGCAGATGTTACGTACAAAAATTTCATTTCTTGATTTGACTCTTTTATTCTTGCATGCAAGAGTAATTTTATACACTCATGTTATTGACAAAAATCACTCGATCGTGAAACCAAAACATAGTCAATTAATTTCTTATGTTAAAAAGACATAAGTATTATATTTCAGAACGTTTAACTATCCAACAATTTCCTCAACGTAATGGTAGGGGAAACAAATAAAACAAGTGGTACGACACGGTCGGACAAAACTTTACCTGCTTATTTGCGTGATTCCTAGAAATAAACCCTTGGTTAAATGATTAAAGACGGAAAAACTTTTTGACGAAAGGAATGGTCCCAGAATGTTCTCCCGAGTACTTAGAGACCCCACACGACATACATCGGCAACCACACAAAACTACCCCCTAAAAGGAGGTGGGGTGGATGGGGAAGCTCGGAAAAACGTTTCGACAAAATAAATTGTCTCAGAACGTTTCCCTGAGCATTTTGATACCCCATACAATGTACTTTGGAAAGTATCCAAAACTCCCCCCATAGGGGGGGGGGGGGTGCGGCGAAAAATCATTTTGACCATATAAATTGCCTCAGAACGATCTCCCGATCATTTTGAGCCCCCACAACCCATATTTCGCAAACCACTCAAATCTACCCCCCTTAGGGGGTGGGGTGCTTGGATACGTTCAGAAAAACTTTTTGATACAAAAACTTGCTTCAAAACGTTCGCCCGAACAGTTTGAGACCCCATAAGCCGCACTTTAAAAGTCACTCAAAATTGCCCCCCCCCCTGGGGGGGGGGGAGGCTCGAAATAAGCCATATACCATTTGTAACGAGTATGGCCGTTGCCACGTGTCATATCCAGAACTACTCATATACCACAAAAAACTGAATCCACTGATTTCGCCCTTTTACAGGTCCAGGGGGGACTTCCCCCCCTTTTTTAGCGGCCAGGGAGTTATGCGGGGGTAGTGGGTGGTATCATTGGATTCGTAATTATTTGTTCTATAATTGTCTAAAATTTGATCGAAATCGTTAGAGCCGATTTTGAGCAAATATTTTTTTTCTACTTTTTGGGGGTGTTTTAGGGGGGTAACCCCCCTTAATTTTAAAGGGGGGAACTGGGCTTCTGGATTTTTATTTCTTCCAATTTTAGAAAGGTCACTACCGATTTTGAAGAAAATCGGTTGAAAAGTGTGCCGTCCAGGTCAATGCCACATACATAGCTACATACATACATACATACATAGCTACATACATACATACATACATACGTACTGACACGGCGTACCTGACCTCTTCTAAAAATTCCTGGGGGCAAACTTTTCGTCGGATGACAAAAGTGAGTTGGTTTTCATATTCCGAAGGCATGGACGTTTCCGAAATGTATATGCAAGTTCCAATCGCTTTTGAGGTCTGGGAGCAATGACGGTTCAAAGTTGAGGTTTGCCGAAAATTGGCCCGCACGAATACAATACTTTACCTTACGTATACTCCGTATACAGGTAAAGTAAACAAGCGGTACGACACGGTCGGACAAAACTTTACCTGCTTATTTGCGTGATCCCTAGAAAAAAACCCTTGGTTAAGTGATTGGAGACGGAAAAACTTTTTGACGAAAGGAATGGCCCCAGAATGTTCCCCAGAGTACTTAGAGACCCCACACGACGTACTTCGGCAACCACCCAAAACTACCCCCTAAAACGAGGTGGGGTGGTTGGGGAAGCTCGGAAATTTTTTTTGACAAAATAAATTGCCTCAGAACGTTTCCCCGAGCATTTTGATACCCCATACAACGTACTTTGGAAAGTAACCAAAACTCCCCGCATAAGGGGGGGGGGGGGTGGCGAAAAAACATTTTGACCAAATATATTGCCTCAGAATGATCTCCCGATCATTTTGAGCCCACACAACCCATATTTCGCAAACCACTCAAATGTACCCCCTTAGGGGGTGGGGTGCTTGGAAACGTTCAGAAAAACTTTTTGAAACAAAAAAAATTGCTTCACAACGTTCCCCCGAACAGTTTGAGACCCCATAAGCCGCACTTTAATAGTCACCCAAAATTGCACCCCCCCCCCCCGTGGGGGGGGGGGCAGGTTCGAAATAAGCCATATACCATTTGTGACGAGTACGGCCGTTGTCACGTGTCATATCCAGAACTACTCATATACCACAAACAACTGAATCCACTGATTTCACCTTTTTAAAGGTCCAGGGGGGACTTCCCCCCTTTTTTTTTAGGCCAGGGAGTTATGCGGGGGTAGTGGGTGGTATCATTGGATTTGTAATTTTTTGTTCTATAATTGCC
Organism: Mesopsocus fuscifrons; assembly: GCA_950004255.1. Lineage (NCBI taxonomy): Eukaryota > Metazoa > Arthropoda > Insecta > Psocodea > Mesopsocidae > Mesopsocus > Mesopsocus fuscifrons. The sequence goes on from OX465381.1 coordinate 4,545,067, forward strand.
CAAAATTTGATCAAAATCGTTAGAGCCATTTTTGAGCAAATATTTTTTTTCTACTTTTTGGGGGAGTTTTTGGGGGGTAACCCCCCTTAATTTTGAAGGGGGGAAACTGGGCTTCCGGATTCTTATTTCTTCCAATTTTAGAAAGGTCACTACCGATTTTGAAGAAAATCGGTTGAAAAGTGTGCCGTCCAGGTCAATGCCACATACATAGCTAGCTAGCTAGCTACATACATACATACATACATACATACATACACACACACATACATACACACATACATACGTACTGACACGGAGTACCTGACCTCTTCTAAAAATTCCTGTGGGCAAACTTTTCGTCGGAGGAAAAAAGTGATATGGTTTTCATATTCCGAAGGAATGGACGTTTCTGAAATGTATATGCAAGTTTCAGTCGCTTTTGGGGTCTGGGAGCAATGACGGTTCAAAGTTGAGGTTTTCCGAAAATTGGCCCGCACGAATACAATACTTTACCTTACGTATACTCCGTATACAGGTAAAGTAAAAATCCCTATCGGCAGCCCCGAAAGGCGAAAGGTAGATTTCGAAGATTACTTCCATCCACTACAAGCAGTCTAAAATAATTGAGAATGACAGTTAAGAAGATTTTCAGTTGACCCAAATGCATTCTCTACAATAACAACGGAGGAATTGAGTTTTGAAATTTCACCCCCCCCCCCCCCCCCCTTAACAAGAAAATGAAAGTGATTTTACAAAAAACTTTTTCAGACAAAAGTTGTAGATATTATTAATAAAAACTCACACCAAAAAGAATGAACTCGATATCTCACCAAATAAGTGAGTTATGACGTTTTGAAAATGCAACCTCCCACCCCCTGCCTAAACGGTGTGTCGGACAAAACATTTTTTTAGACAAAAGTTGAAGAGAAGAACTCAATAACACCTCTAAGACACAAGTTATGATTTTTTTTGTGTGCAAAACCCTGTTTTTACTCCCTTATTCAACCATTAGGGGTGGGATCAAAAAACGTTACAAAGAAAAGTTGTAGGTAGTACTTTAAGACGACCCTCAGATAAAACCACGTTTCATTAGTTTTAATATTAGGGGAGTAATGGCCAAAAAACCAGATTTTGAAAAAGTCCCCCATTCCCCCCACCTTCGTCCGATTTCCCCCATTAACGAACTCGACCGAGATTTTAGTTCCTTGTATTTTATTAAATAGTCAAAATCTATTATTTTTTAAAAATACGGCTCCTAGCGTGTTCACAAGGAAGTGAAAAAAATGATATATATAATATATATAAACTTTTGAACTGATGGTGGTTTTGGAATCCAGGGGTCATAAAAAGAAGAACTGTGAAGAAATTTTTCTAAAGTGAGACTACTGGTACGACTACAATAGGTAGATTTTTCTTAGAAATCTACCTAAAATAGCATTGCGTGGAGACCCTTTAAAACCACTGTACTAAAATTAGGATACCTAGATAGGACAGCTGATGAGTTTTTGATGGACTCTCAAATTTAGCGATGTTATCAATACAAAATGAATTATATCGGATTGAATTGTTTTCCTCGTTTTTTGAGAATGAACGCAGCCTACATTATCCTATTATTGTGCGTACGGTGCCCAAGGCAGTGGGGTAACATGCTACGTAATTTACATCTCTTGTTTTTGGTACATTTTCTGCACGTGTCGGAAACTGCAAAATTTGTTGTAAGTAATAGTTTGTATTTTCACTTACCCTTAAGGCTGAATATACATTCGCTATTTTCGACTACACGTACTTGGTTCGCAATGCTAAGTACTTCAAGCCCTACTCCGAAGTTACAGGGCGAGTGGAAAGTGTTTATAGGGGGATGTAAACCTGAGACTCTTTGTCGTGAGGTAGTGTTGTATTTTTGCATGAAATGGAGTAATAAGCCCACAGGAGCGATTTTAAACAGTCAACTACCAGTCCACATGTTTTTTTGACAGATCGCGAAAACACAACACTACCTCATGCGGAATATTTTTTTGAAAATTTTTGGATTAAAAAATGTATGATTTTATCGTCACATTTAGTAGAAAAGCTTGATAAATGTTTGTACTATTTACCGTAGCCATGTTGCATTTTGGCAATTTTTATTTCACTTACGGAAGTGGGTAATTTCAACAGCATTTCTCTACTTTTCTCCTGTAAAAGCTAAACATAGTGTCCTACTTTTACTCGTTCGTTTCGCGTTCAAATAGCACACTATGTTTAGCTTTTAGAGTAGACACAATCAATACGATATTGCAATTATCGGTCTCCGGTTGTACTAATATGTAAACATTAGTTTTGTCGAATATTTACTTTCGCACAGTGGTTTTGGCGGAGTTCGTCGAGAATGTATGGTGGCCGTTAAGGCTGAATATACATCCGCAATTTTTTTGCGTTTGGACTTCAAACTTTGTGAGAAAACTTTTGGAGATTTAAATATTCTGAAATATAATATGTCTTTTTAACGTCATTACTCATGAGGTTATGTTGTGATTTCACGATCGGTTAATTTTGGACAATTTTTTTTGGCGATAAAAATCACTCGATCGTTAAATTACAACATAGCCTCATCAGTATTGACGTTACAAAGACATATTATATTTCAGAATATTTAAATATCCATTAGTTTTTTCAGAAAGTTTGAAATCGGAACGTAAAACAAGCGGTACGACACGGTCTGACAAAACTTTACCTGCTTATTTGCGTGATTCCTAGAAAAAAACCCTTGGTTAAATGATTGGAGACGGAAAAACTTTTTGACGAAAGGAATGGCCCCAGAATGTTCCCCTGAGTACTTAGAGACCCCACACGACGTACTTCGGCAACCACCCAAAACTACCCCCTAAAACGAGGTGGGGTGGTTGGGGAAGCTCGGAAATTTTTTTTGACAAAATAAATTGCCTCAGAACGTTTCCCCGAGCATTTTGATACCCCATACAACGTACTTTGGAAAGTAACCAAAACTCCCCGCATAAGGGGGGGGGGGGGTGGCGAAAAAACATTTTGACCAAATATATTGCCTCAGAATGATCTCCCGATCATTTTGAGCCCACACAACCCATATTTCGCAAACCACTCAAATGTACCCCCTTAGGGGGTGGGGTGCTTGGAAACGTTCAGAAAAACTTTTTGAAACAAAAAAATTGCTTCACAACGTTCCCCCGAACAGTTTGAGACCCCATAAGCCGCACTTTAATAGTCACCCAAAATTGCACCCCCCCCCCCGTGGGGGGGGGGGCAGGTTCGAAATAAGCCATATACCATTTGTGACGAGTACGGCCGTTGTCACGTGTCATATCCAGAACTACTCATATACCACAAACAACTGAATCCACTGATTTCACCTTTTTAAAGGTCTAACTTTTTGACAAAATAAATTGCCTCAGAACGTTTCCCCGTGCATTTTGATACCCCATACAACGTACTTTGGAAAGTAACCGAAATTCTCCCCACCAGGGGGGGGGGGTGGCGACACAATCCATATTTCGCAAACCACTCAAATGTACCCCCCTTAGGGGGTGGGGTGCTTGGATACGTTCAGAATAACTTTTTTACACAAAATATTGCTTCACAACGGTTCGGGGAAACGTTGTGAAGCAAATTTTTGTATCAAAAAGTTTTTCTGAACGTATCCAAGCACACCCCCCCCCCCCCCCCCCCCTCCCCTTTGGGAGGTAGATTGGAGTGGTTTGCGAAATATGGGTTGTGTGGGCTCAAAACGATCGGTAGATTGTTTTGAAGCAATTTATTTGGTCAAAATGTTTTTTCAAACGTCCAAAATCCCCCCCTCCCCCCTTACGGGGGGTGTTTTTGTCACTTTCCAAAGTACGTTGTGTGGGGTATCAAAATGCTCGGGGAAACGTTCTGAGGCAATTTATTTTGTCATAAAGTTTTTTCGACCTTTCCCAACCACCGCACCTCCTTTTAGGGGGTAGTTTTGGGTGGTTGCCGAAGTACGTCGTGTGGGGTCTCTAAGTACTCGGGGGAACATTCTGGGGCCATTTCTTTCGTAAAAATGTTTTTCCGTCTCCAATTATTTCTAGAAATCGTCGTACCACTTGTTTTTTATTATCTTTTGATGCTTGAAACCCATCCCGCTGGTCTAAAGGTGCGGACAGTAATAATCAAATAAAGTGGTTGTTGGCCGGTGCCAAATTAACTTTTGATATGACCTGCCAGGGTGGCCACAAAATTCACAAAATGGAACTTTTTTTTAGCCATATTTTGCAGAACCTTTCGGTATGGAAAGCCATATTGGACTACGCCCAGACATAGTTACTTCATATTTTTACCTCCAACAAATCAACCAAAGTACCGTCGTGGTGATGGGTGAAATGGATGTCAAGGCACCTATAGGCCCCCTTATGGTAAGTGCTCTAGAATTCTATATGTTTACCTTCAGAGGAACACGGGTCACACAAGTTCGATCCCGGTCGTGTCCAAATTTTTATGTTCTCTCTGATATGGTCAACGTATCAAGTGACATATCAATCGAGGCTGTGGTGGTTCGGAACCTAACTAAAACTACTACGCCTTTTTTTTTCAGGCACTTGTATCAATAGAGTCCTGGGCTGGCGGCGTCTTTAAGAAAACTTCATCAATGAACGCTATTCATTCTTCCAACGCTTGTAAGAACATACCAATCATGGATATCCTGGAGTGTTTTACCCCTGTGGAGCTTTTAATTAAAGAAAATTGCACATTTTTACCAGTAAGGAAAATTTTTACTTTCTTTCTAGCAAAGAAGTTTTATCAGTCAAGCTGCCTCGCCATACGTGACTTTCAATACCTGGCGAGTCGGTTCACCAAAACGAATAGGTACAGCAGACTTGTCCGTACCTCTCTATAGTACCTACCCAAGAAGACAGGCACTTTCTTTGAGAAATTTAAATATTTTAGGGACTTCAAAAAAATATAAAAATAAGCGGGCTAAGAAGATCTTTTTAGAGTGTATAGAAGATTGTTCTTACAGGGTCATCTTATATTTTGCCGTTATAGAGATATATGAATAGGCAAGTCAGTGGTATTTGTGGCTGGACTATATTTATTTATATACTTACCTATATACTTAACTCATTAGTGCTCAGAATTATTTCAGACTTCTCCTTAAAGTATGTTATTGCTAATTTTTTTCTAAGAAAAAAGTTTCAAATAAGTTTTTTGATAGGATGCACGGTTCTCGAGATAATGGGGTGGTCCTGTAGGAACAGCTGAGCACAAGTCCTAGTACATAGGCACTGCCAAACATTAGTGCTTTTTTTTATTTCCATGGGCTTCATTATGTATACCTATATACATTTAGGACCTACATGTGTTTTTACACATAAACATATGTACATATACATAATATACACAATGTACCTACATCCATTATCATTTTGATAGTTGCAGCTATAGGTATAGTCGGTGCCAGAAAGCTGGAAATAGGCCTTCCAAGGTAGCGTAAGGTGGCAGGAAGGGTGAGTATAGGTGGTTGTCACGGCCGACTTCTTAGCGTGGGAGCTCAGACGTTAGCGCAGCCTTAGAAAAACTATGGCTTGCCGTGATGAGCTTGCGTCACACAGCAGCTTCTTATAGAATAACGTCGTCCACCGCCCTTTTCTGAACGCAACTTTACCAATTTTGGAACTGCATGTGAAGAAATGAAGAAGCAGTCCAGGTTCAGGTGACATACCTAGGATGTCCGTTTCTTAACCTGCCCGTCCATTGGGCAGAGGTGCACCGAGGCGCCGAAAAGCGCCGAAACGGCGCGGCGTACGACGGAGGGGCCCAATGGGATATCTTACGTTTCTTCGCCTCGCTGCGCTTCGGCCGCTTCACTGCGCGTTGGCAAGCCTCTGCCCAATGGACGATCAGCTTTACACTGTCAACACGTGGCTTTGATTTTCCGGGAGCAGCCCACAAGGTTGCAGTGGGTGTTGACGGCATGGCACCTGATATTTTGGCAGGTTGTCCGTAGTTCAGGAGTAAATGCATTGCGGGGGCACTTCGCAATTCCATCAGAGATTTCATTTCGGGGAAGTTTGACTCAGCTTCGTGGATCTTTCGTCCAAGTAACCAACACTGAACGGCTCATGTCATCCTTGACTCTTAGTAGTCTTCATCGTGTGGTATTTGGTATCTCCCATGTGACTTGGGATGGAGCAGCCATAAGACGATGAGGCAGATGGGCAGGATCGCCTTCATCTTTTAGGTCAGATTTTTCTGAAACCACGTCCACTTCGGCGTTTTCATGTTCACTAGGAAGCCCAGGAAGACACTCTGACGTAATCTCGGGAATCATCCAGCAGATCTAACTTTGTCCCAGATGTCGTTTAAGTCAGCATTTTTCGAGAATCAGACAATAAGCAATTGTAGAAACATAAAAATATAATAAGAAAGTATAATAACGCCTGTACAATCAAATTTAACATGAAGTCCAATGAGTAATTATGTCTGTCTCGGTATCAGGACTTGTGCTCAACTGTCCCTGCAGGGACAGTCCAACTTCTCACTCACATAACTCAGGCTCTAATGCTTGTAAACTTATTCTGTAAAGCAAGTCTACTAGCTACATCCTTCTTAAATGCTGAAAAAAATATATAATACTCTAGGTAAACAAATAAAAAAGGTACATACATTTCTTTGAAGCAATGTTTGACCTTTTTCGAAAAAAACCGAACATTGAATGACTGCACGCAGAATAAAACTGCGGAAAACAACAGGGCATGCATTTTTAGAATGCAGCGATAGAGTCAAAACATGACACCTGCCTACAGCTCTTGAATCAGTGACGTAGCTGCAATACGTCCCGAGATATCTCTCGGCAAAGTCAGCTGTCCCTGTAGGGACAGCTGAGCACTAATGAGTTAAACTAGACTGGTGAAATCCATCCTTAGTCTTATTGCGAGAGGTGAACCACTCGATGGGAATCTCGTTGGGAATCATTTGAAATCTTTATGAAATCTCAGGAAATCTTGGAATTTTTTTGGGTGGTTACCCCTTCGGGGTTCATCTTTCTATGAATATCGTTGGGAATCTTTGGAAATCATTATGGAATCTCGAGGAATCTCTGGAGTGGTTACCCCTTCGTCTTATTGTGTCAATTCTATGAGCCTTCACGGTTTTTTTCTTCTTTTTTTTTTAAGAGAAATTACGAGATGCTTATGAACTTCAACGATGTCATCATCTCGATATCCAATTTTCCCTCAAGAACCTCATTTGTTTACTCTAGACTTACTCCAAAGAGATGCCGAAATACTGTTCAGATTTGCCCTGAAAATAAATGTTTATAGATAAGACTACTATGAATATACGCACGGAGAAATGCCTTGAAAATTTATGTTTTTATACTTTCTCGCTAGCCATATATGGCGAGAAAGTATTGTTCCGCGCAAAATTTCAAAATCGAGATTTTCGGTTTCCCATGATCCTGGGGGTCCCCTGAGTCCAAAAAAGCGGTTTTTGGAAAAATTCTGTCTGCCCGCCAGTCCGTCAGTCTGTCCGTTCCCTGCTCCACAGCCTTTACCGTTCATCCGATTTTGATAAAATTTATGAAAATTTTTAGATTGGCCAAAAATTACTAGTAAGATGTAGTGAGAAAATTTTTCGGCCTACTCCTTTTCGGCTTCCACCAAAAAATAAAAAAATAAAAAATCTCACAACAGCACATATAATATTATGTTCAATGAACGTCATGTGGTAAGAATAACAAATATGGTTGATGGGTTTTTGATGTAATGTCAAATTTAGCGATGTTATCGATGGAAAATAAATATATCGGATTGAATGAACAATAATTTGTTTTCCCTGTTATTTGAGAACCATCTGCGGTTACATTCTGCTATTATTGTGCACACGGTGACCAGGAAGGTTGTAGAGATGCTACGTAATTTTCGTCTCTTACTTTTGATTCATATTTTGACATTTTCGGAAACTGCTAAATTTGTTGTAAGTACCTACATATTTTATTTACTTTTTCACATTTTTATACATAATTTACCTATATAAAAAATATTTTTTGTTACATTGTCCCTCCTGAAGATAATGGGGATGAAATTCTGAACGATTTTTTTTTCTAATTTACCTACTTATAATATTCTATAAAAAATAAAAAAAAATTTTTAAATTCTTTTTTAGCCATATTTTGCAGAACCCTTCGGAATGGAAAGCCATATTGGACTACGCCCAGACATAGTTACTTCATATTTTTACCTCCAACAAATCAACCAAAGTACCGTGGTGGTGATGGGTGACATGGAAGTCAAGGCACCTATAGGCCCCCTTATGGTAAGTGTGCTATAAAATTCTAGATGGTGGCTGAATCACATAGGTTCGATCCTGATGCTATCAAATTATTTATGAAATGCATTCATCTCTGATTTATGACCAGTGTAGTAAAATTTCGAGGCTGTGGTACTTCGGAACCAACATAAAACTGTAGGTCCCCATGGTATTTGGTAGCACGATGGTTTCTTTTATTGCAACTGTTTTGCAAATGCTAGCATCGCATACCTCAAGAAAAGTGCTGTATCTCGAAAACCAGTAAAACAAGCGGTACGACACGGTCGGACAAAACTTTACCTGCTTATTTGCGTGATTCCTAGAAATAAACCCTTGGTTAAATGATTAAAGACGGAAAAACTTTTTGACGAAAGGAATGGTCCCAGAATGTTCTCCCGAGTACTTAGAGACCCCACACGACATACTTCGGCAACCACACAAAACTACCCCCTAATAGGAGGTGGGGTGGATGGGGAAGCTCGGAAAAACGTTTCGACAAAATAAATTGTCTCAGAACGTTTCCCTGAGCATTTTGATACCCCATACAATGTACTTTGGAAAGTATCCAAAACTCCCCCCATAGGGGGGGGGGGGTGCGGCGAAAAATCATTTTGACCATATAAATTGCCTCAGAACGATCTCCCGATCATTTTGAGCCCACACAACCCATATTTCGCAAACCACTCAAATCTACCCCCCTTAGGGGGTGGGGTGCTTGGATACGTTCAGAAAAACTTTTTGATACAAAAACTTGCTTCACAACGTTCGCCCGAACAGTTTGAGACCCCATAAGCCGCACTTTAAAAGTCACTCAAAATTGCCCCCCCCCCTGGGGGGGGGGGGAGGCTCGAAATAAGCCATATACCATTTGTGACGAGTATGGCCGTTGTCACGTGTCATATCCAGAAATACTCATATACCACAAAAAACTGAATCCACTGATTTCGCCCTTTTACAGGTCCAGGGGGGACTTCCCCCCCTTTTTTAGCGGCCAGGGAGTTATGCGGGGGTAGTGGGTGGTATCATTGGATTCGTAATTATTTGTTCTATAATTGTCTAAAATTTGATCGAAATCGTTAGAGCCGATTTTGAGCAAATATTTTTTTTCTACTTTTTGGGGGTGTTTTAGGGGGGCAACCCCCCTTAATTTTAAAGGGGGGAAACTGGGCTTCTGGATTTTTATTTCTTCCAATTTTAGAAAGGTCACTACCGATTTTGAAGAAAATCGGTTGAAAAGTGTGCCGTCCAGGTCAATGCCACATACATAGCTACATATAGGTACATACATAGCTACATACATACATAGCTACATACGTACATACATACATACATACGTACTGACACGGCGTACCTGACCTCTTCTAAAAATTCCTGGGGGCAAACTTTTCGTCGGATGACAAAAGTGAGTTGGTTTTCATATTCCGAAGGCATGGACGTTTCCGAAATGTATATGCAAGTTCCAATCGCTTTTGAGGTCTGGGAGCAATGACGGTTCAAAGTTGAGGTTTGCCGAAAATTGGCCCGCACGAATACAATACTTTACCTTACGTATACCCCGTATACAGGTAAAGTAAAAATGGGAAATCTGCTTCGAACACTCCCTAGAACATTGTTAGGGCTAGGTACAGGCAAAATTTAGTGTCTTTCCAACCAAGGGTAAACCTTGAAAATGAATCGCCGCTCGCAATGTTAATCTTATGGGCGGCAAAAAACGCACCGTCAGGTATAGCGGACCCTTAACTACTATGCCTTCTTTCAGGCACTCGTCTCAGTAGAGTCTTGGGCTGGCGGCGTCTTCAAAAAGACTTCATCGAGGAACGCAATACCATCATCCAGTGCCTGTGACAACGGAACGCTCATGGATATTTTGGAGTGTTTAACACCTAAGGAGCTTTTCAACAAAGAAAATTGCACATTTTTGCCTGTAAGCATTTTTTTTAAATTCTCAATCAAGCCTATAATAGCAAAGTATCATATTGAGATGCTTATACGTGCTGCGTCAAAAGGGCACGAGTTAAACTGACTCCCTGAATTTGGTGAGTTAGTTTAACTGGAACTCTTCTTTGTTAACTAGTCAACTTTAACCAGAGATTAAATACCCCATGTGAGAGGGTAGTGCGTATCAAACCCTTGACTCCTGCCCCTTTTTACTTTCTCGCTAGCCATATATGGCGAGAAAGTATTGTTTTCGTGCGAAATTTCGAAATTGAGATTTTGGGTTTCCCATGATCCTAGGGGTCCCCTGAGTCCAAAAAAGTGGTTTCTGGAAAAAGTCTGTCCGTCCGTCAGTCCGTCCGTCCGTCCGACCGTCAGTCCGTGCAGTGCTCTAGCGCCTATACCGTTCTTCCGATTTTGATGAAATTTGGTATGGACCTGTCTAAATTTACTGCCGAGGGACACTTTCAAGGATTTTTTGATTGGTCAAAAATTGCGGCCGCTATTGTCAAAAAACCGCCAAAATAATTCAAAAATCGTGTTTTTGGTTAGTCGGACAAGCGCCGACGGTACACTTTTCAATCTATAACACTGAAAATTGGTAAGTGTGTTGACAAATAGATGTTTTGAGGTCATTTGCAACTAAAATTGAATTGGTTGAAAATTACGGCCGTTCTGGACCAAAGTTCGATCCTTTCGGCGCCATTCACATATATTGACCGATTGTCATGAAATTCGGTACATTTGTTTAAAAGTAAGTAACTTAAACATTTTGTGAACAGAATTTTGTTATCTTGAAAATTACGGCCGTTTTTGTCAAAAAAAGTGTTGAAAATGAGTTGAGAATGAGAAACCACGTTTTTGAATGGTCGGAACGCATTTGGGACTACAGTAATAGAATGACAGCCGTGAAACTTGGTAGGAGTGATCTCAGTTAGATTCTCTTGGGTCGTTTTCAACCGAATTTGGATTGCTTAAAAATTACGCCCGCAAAAAAATATCAAAAAAATACCCCCCCCCCCCCCCCCCAAAAAAATCATACGGGGCGAGAAAGTTAAGTGCGACTGTTGTCGGACCCTTTATTGACTTAGTTTAACTGGGAGTTAACTACTGGCCTTGCTTCTTACATGCAGCGCTATTTTGTTCACTCGTCTACTTTAACTAGAGATTAAATCCCTCTTTTACTGTATCTATCCTTCAGTGTAGGATGAATACTTTTTTTTTAACTTTCAGGGGAAGTACGAGATGTATATGAACTTCAACGATGTCATGCATTTGCGTTATGCAGTTTATCCCCAAGAACCTCAGTTGTTTAGTGCAGACTTCTTACAAAGAGCAGACGAAATACTGTTCGGATTTGCCCTAAAAATAGATGTTTATAGACAAGACTTTTATGAATATACGCAAGGGCGTGGAGAAGTTCCTTGAAAACGTATGTTTTTTTTTCGTATGGAGATGGGTGTATAAGAAAACCTTCTTTATTTTTTTTATTTTCTTCAGACATGTAGAATATATACCTGAGATTGTGTTGAATAAATTCTTCCGGTGAGTTATATATAAAGAACTCCAGAGGGATTGGTTTCTCCGGGATTGATCAGCTATGGGATCATCACCGAACGGTTCTCCAGTTTTTCTTATAATATGTTCTTTGAAATCTAGCATCTTCCTATAGAAACTGGGGAATTTTGAAACTTCCGTCATCTTCAGCTGATTTTCAACGGCCGAATGGGATTTCCAGAGCGTCGTAGACGGAATAATTCAGAATGTCTAATGAAGTGAAGGTGGAGGTGGTTCAGAGCCCACCTAAAACTGTAGGTCCTCATCTTACACTATCAGCTGCCGTTAAGCTGAAATAGTCTACCCCTTTTTTCAGGTTTTTTACTTACCAAAGTCTTCTTCGTAGATAAGTGCCACTTTCGTCCAGTTTAAAAAAGACATAACGTCCAGGTACGCCTGATTCAGCAGAGACTGTGGTGGTCGCAGGTTGATTGAAAATTCTTTGTAGCTGGTATCCAGGTCCAGCCTGGCTTCTAGATGAGGGATATCCAGAGCGTCGCAGACCGAATGGATATGGCCTCCCAGGCTTAGGTCAGCAGGACCGAAGAGGGCTTGAACACCGAACCGGACCTGGTCGCAAGCTAAAAAGATATAAACAGATGTCACTGTCTATAACGAAAACCTCTCTATGAAACTTTTCCTCCATAATGTCACCCTCCCTATAGATACTTTCTTTATAGTGAGTGAACTTAGAGGGTCCCTACGGTCGTTAAAGAGAGAGAAACCCGAGGGGTTAACCACTCCGGGAGCCTCGTTGGGAATCTCATTGGGAATCTCAGGCAATCATTGAAAATCTTTACGAAATCTCAGGGAACCTTGGAAATTTCTGGAGTATTTAACCCTTTGGGGTGCATCTTTCTGTGAATATCGTTGACGATCTCAGGAAATCTTTTTAAATATTCATGGAATCTCAAGCAATCTCTGGAGTGGTGAACTCCTCGGAGAAATCCAACAATTGATAAAATCAAGCAAAATTATGAATAAAAATGACTTAGCACTTGTATCACGATATCGTATCGTGATACAAGTGCTAAGTCATTTTTATTCATAATTATGTCAAAGTATCACAAAGTTAGTGTGGAGACGACGACCTCGATAGCCGAGTGGACTAAATGGTCGACTTTTGAGGAGCAGTGAGAGCCGGGTCACACCGGTTCGATCCCGATCCTACCAAAAAGTTTTTCTGCTCGGCATTCACCTCTGATATGTTCAGCATGTCAAGTGAAATGTATATCGAGACTGTGGTGGTTCGGAACCCACCTAAAACTGTAGGTCCCCATCGTTTACTCGATGGCTGGGGAGCTGGTATTTGGTAGTGCTGCTGCCAGCTGAGCACAATGGATAGTTCTTGAAATCGGTCTAGTTGCTGATGGGCTTGTCCCCCCCCCCCCCAACCCTCAGCTAGTGTGGAGACTGTCAATTTTGAACATCAAGCAACACAATGATGTAGAAAAAATGATAAATCCACTTTCAGTGAGCAAAAAAATAATAATTGTCTCTGCAAAAAGGGGTCACTACGTATTTATTCATATTTTGGGTCCATATGCACCCTTATAGCGTTTCAGGTACGCTGCTGTTATTGGTTCCGCTATCTGACCAATGGAAATTTGAAACTCATGGAATCGAGGGAAAATCCTGCCCAACCCAATTTTACGTCCAAGTCTGATTTTTCCTTATATTAATATTGAAATACCTTGAAAGTCTGGCTTTTTTTCACCGTGAGGTGCCAATTTCATTTTCGGTAGGTTCATTCCGTTACGAAACCTGTGTTTATCCCGAGGTGAATCTCGTTGGGAATCATTGGAAATCATTATGAAATCTCAGGGAATCTTGTAATTTTTTGGAGTGGTTACCCCTCCGGGGCTCATCTTTCTATGAATATCGTTGGGAATCTTTGGAAATCTTTATCGAATCTCAGGTAATTTCAAGGAATCTCTGGAGTGGTTACCCCCTCGGTTTATCCCTAACCACTGCTAACGATACGATAAGGGCGCTACCTATCGGCAGGATAGTGAAAGGCATCCACTAACGCTATAGTGAACTTTTAAGGGTCACTATAGTAGACTTCAGGAACTACTGAAATCTAGCCAGAGTCAATTGAACTGCGAAAAAAATTTAAAAATGCATCTTGCCCTATTGCAAAGCCTTAATATTCTTTCTTACCTTTTTTTGATGCATGGAAGCTGTCATCGGGAGACACATACTGAATATCGTAAACAAGCGTTGATCGTGGCAGTAGATAGGGGTCTTTGTTTATTCTGTACACTGCATACTTGAATGCTAGTTCCACGTCACTTCCCTTCTGATCTTCAGTAAACATGGCCCCTTAAACAAATTAATACAGTATTTAGCTGTTGTGAAATATAACATAATTTTTTAAAGGCAGAAATTGACAGGTTGTGTTGTGACTTTACGATCGGTTAATTTCGGACAAATTTTTTGTTGACAATAATCACTCGATCGTAAAATCGGGCACTAAAAAGTCATGTTATTTATATTTCAGAACATTTCAATATTCAATAGTTTCCTCATAAAACGTGCAGAACCCAAAAGCAGAAAAAAGAAAGAATGAAAAAGAAGGCCAGCACTTCGTAACCTCTGCAAATTAAGGGGGTAATTTGGTCACAAAAACAGTTGAGTTTTCCCTCACCCGGTGAAGGCCAGATTCCCATCAGGGCTGGGTCGTGACTAAGGCTCGGGCAAGGTTCTCTAGAAGCTAGGATTAGAACCTGTGTCCTTTTGCTTGAAAGGTCAGTACGAACGTCAATGACCTACTCGACTTCTTTTCCATCGTTCCCTAAACTCCAAAACTTTCTCCGTTGGCATATCACTAAAAAGTAAAAGTCAAAGAAATGAGCTTGAAAATATGAAGATGAAATTTCCTCAACAAAAACGATCTCCTTAATCATCCGTTGCTGAAATCAAGAAAGTTTCTCAGAGAAGTTTTTTATTAGTGTTGTAAAATCGTTAGCTTTTGATACGAACTATTGATATCTTGAAATTTGAGAAGTTTTTACTTTTCCAAGGAACTGATATCCCATTTAATCCTTTCTTCTATTTTGTAGGTTTTATTTTTAGTTCTCACTCTTACTTTTATATTTTCCTGAGTTTCAAGACGGAGTTTACTATTTGTTTACGTTTTTTATGAGGACACAAAAAAATATTTAAATGTTCTAAAATATAATAGTATTTAACGTCATAAATTAACTGACTATGTGGTCATTTTACGATCGTGTGATTTGTGTCAGTAAAAAGTTCGTCTGTTTGTTCGGATGTTAAAAAGGTATATTATATTTCAGAATTTTGAAATATCCCACGGTGTATTTACTCTTAAGTGTCCGCTATACCTGACGGTGCATTTTTTGCCGCCCATAAGATTAACATTGCGAGCTGCGATTCATTTGTCAAGGTTTACCCTTGGTTGGAAAGACACAAAATTTTGTCTGTACTTAGCCCTAACAATGTTATAGGGAGTGTTCGAAGCAGATTTCCCATTTTTACTTTCTCGCTAGCCATATATGGCGAGAAAGTATTGTTTTCGTGCAAAATTTCGAAATTGAGATTTTGGGTTTCCCATGATCCTGGGGGTCCCCTGAGTCCAAAAAAGTGGTTTCTGGAAAAAGTCTGTCCGTCCGTCAGTCAGTCCGTCCGTCAGTCCGTGCAGTGCTCTAGCGCCTATACCGTTCATCCGATTTTGATGCAATTTGGTATGGACCTGTCTAAAATTACTGCCGAGGGGCATTTTCAAGGATTTTTTGATTGGTCAAAAATGGCGGCCGCTATTGTCAAAAAACTGCCAAAATAATTCAAAAATCGTGTTTTTGGTTAGTTAGACAAGCGCCGACGGTACACTTTTCAATCTATAACAGTGAAAATTGGTATGTGTGTTGACAAATAGATGCTTCGAGGTCGTTTTCAACTAAAATTGAATTGGTTGAAAATTACGGCCGTTCTGGACCAAAGTTCGATCGTTTTGGCGCCATTCACATTTATTGACCGATTGTCATGAAATTTGGTAAATTTGTGTAGAACCATGTAACTTAAACATTTGTCGAACAGAATTTTGTTATCTTCAAAATTACGGCCGTTGTAGTCAAAAAAGTGTCGAAAATGAGTTGAGAATGAGAAACCACGTTTTTGAATGGTCGGAACGCATTTGGGACTACAGTAATAGAATGACTGCCATGAAACTTGGTAGAAGTGATCTCAGATAGATGCTCTTGGGTCATTTTCAACCGATTTTGGATTGCTTAAAAATTACGCCCGCAAAAAAATCTCAAAAAAATCCCGAAAAAAAAAAATCACACGGGGCGAGAAAGTTAAGTGCGACTGTTGTCGGACCCTTTATTTTACTGGTTTTCGAGATACAGCACTTTTCTTGATGTATGCGATGCTAGCATTTGCAAAACAGTTGCAATAAAAGAAACCAGTGAGAAATTGGGAAATCTGCTTCGAACACTCCCTAGAACATTGTTAGGGCTAGGTACAGGCAAAATTTTGTGTCTTTCCAACCAAGGGTAAACCTTGAAAATGAATCGCCGCTCGCAATGTTAATCTTATGGGCGGCAAAAAATGCACCGTCAGGTATAGCGGACTCTTAACCTATACTTGCGATTTTTCAGTTGTCTCAAAACTGTCCTAACACACATTTGTCTACGTTCTATTCAACAATTTCAATGGAAGTCAAACTTATAACACTATTTCCTGTCTATGATTGCAAGCGCTTTGCTTTCAAGAGAACCTTTACACTTCTGTGGAAATTGAGGTAATGTGGAAATGTAGAACTTGTGGGTCAAAGGCAATCTCCACTTCCGGACTCCCGGACATTTGGGATAACTCAGAAGCCAGACACTATTTGACAACGGAAGTGGTGCAAAATTATTTTCTGGGTCAGTGTCGGATTTCTCAAAAATTACTCGGCCTCAAAATCAGAACAATATTTAATAAAAATGACACTGTATTTTCAGTTTTAAGACTGAACATACATTCGCTTTTTTTTTTACGTTCCGATTTCAAGCTTTGTGAGAAAACTATTTAAATATTCTGAAATATAATTTTTCTTTTTAACGTCATTAGCTACTCATGAGGCTATGTTGTGACTTCATGATCGGTTAATTTTGGACTATTTTTTTTTGTGACAAAAATCAGTCGATCGTAAAATCACATCATAGCCTCATGAGTAATGACGTTAAAGAGACATACTATACTTCAGAATATTTAAATATCCAATAGTTTTGTGACAAAGTTTGAAATCGGAACTTAAAAAAATTGTGAATGTATGGTGGCTCTTAAACGTTCCATAGCAGGACCACGAAAATTAACGTAAAGAACACAATGAAACAAAACAAAAAATATGAAAGTACCTAAAAAAAAATTGTTCCACAGCTATACGTGCAAAGCAGCAAGTTCAAGCTTACTACTTGATTGTTTTTCTGCTGTTGTTTTCCTTCTTTACGACAAAAAAGAATGTAGTGGTTTCTCACTGAGAACAATACCAACTGTTTGCGTTCGTGAAAAAAAAAAAAAATGTTTCTCAAGCCTCCCCTAGGTAGAAAGGTATAAATCATGGCTGGTGGAAAATTTTCTTTTTTTTCTGTAGTTGAATCTATCCTCCGGAAATATTACTTTCGTACGACTTAAGGCGAAATACACAGGCGTGAAATACGTGGCAGCAGAGTGATTTTTTGAGGCAACTGTGGAATACTTATGTTCTGAAAAACAATATGCATTTTTAACGTCAGAAATCAACTGGTTATGTTGTTCTTTTAATAGTTTCCTAAAAAAGTGGGAGAAAAAATCATTCTGCTTCCACGTCTCTCATGTTGTACGGAGCGTCTTAAATGGAGAATCTTCCCGTTGAAAGCACGAAGGTGTCATTAACAAGAAGTACACGGAGTCTAAAGATGGGATTACGAACGGACGGAATGTCGTGTCATTAGAGTGATAAATTTGCGCCACGCCTGTCTGCTGACACGGCCTTTTTCAAACTTGTCATCGACGTGGAGTTCTGCCAATCGCTCATTTCCTTTTTACTTTGTGTCTTTCAGTGGAATTTAGATCTGTCTTACTTGGTGCCTTTTAAGATTGTGAGACACAATGTTTTATGTTGACATAGGTACATTTTCCTGAGGGAACAAGGTTTTATTTTTTTAAAGTTCACGCACCTATACTGGTGATTACCCTTGGTCTGAAGGCACAGGTATTTAAAGGAAAAGGTTGTTGGCCCAAGCCAAATGAATGTTTCGTGTGATATTCATGCCACCTACAGAAAATTGCTGCTAGGTACCGGGATTCAAACCCGGGACCTCCGCTGTGCGAGTCAAGTATTCGAAAATAACATTTCTTCTGAGATATTTACGAAACAATAAATAAATAAAACATGTTGGGGGTGTTATTTCCATAATGTTGCCTGTGAAATATATATTTCACTGAAAATGGGGGTGAAAATCATAAAAATATAACAAAAAGCCACATGTCAGTTGTCTAGATTGCTCTCTGTTGGCAGACGTTCAAATGTCCGGCAGCTCGCTATATCATAACGGAATGACAAACCGTCAAACCTTATCCTACTTGTCTCTTTAACAAAGGCCACATTCTGACAAAACGAATATCCTATTTGACTCCTGCACAAAGGCCGTATTCTGACAAAACGACTAGATGACTGTCAAACGAAAAAAAAGAAGGTTTTTGCCTTTGAGAATTTATTCTTAAGTATTTTGTTTTTCGAGGGTTTCGCTTCGATCCATTTACGTCCGTTTTCACTTAGCTGGGTCGTAAATTTGGATCAGAAAAGATTTTTTTTTTTACTTTTTATTTGTCGAAATTTCTGACAGTCAGTTCAGTAGTCTGTCTCTACGACCGTGGAAATTTTCTTGCTATAAGAGAGTTCGCTATAGAGGGTGACATTGTTGAGATAGGGTTTTCCTCGTTATAAAGAATGTCGGTATATAGTGACAACACTATTTTTGAAAGCGAACCTTTTTAAGGTCTTTTTTTCGGCACACGTCCACAGAAGCAGAAATTTCTAATAGAGTAGTCTCTGTCTTTATAAGGCCCGGGTAAATGTACGCGCTATTAAGAGAGTTCGCTATAGAGAGGGTGACATTGTGGAGATAGGGTTTTCCTCGTTATAGCGAGATAGTGTCGTTATGGAGTGACAACTACACTTTTGAAAACGAGCCTTTTTAAGGTCAAAGAGGGAAATCCAAAATGGCCACTAATTCCTAGTTCTACACATCAGGTGGAGACCGGAAACTCAAAATTCACATTAGCCAAGATGGCGAATGCAAATTGGAGGCCGAGAGGTGGCCGGATGTGGAAATGCGCGACCTCTCCAGACCGGAAGTGGTCACCGGTTAAGTACCGAAGCCCCCTACGGACCCAGCCCCCCCCCCCCCCCCCCCCCAACCAAAGTCATTAGTTTGTGTTCTAGTGCAATATATAGGTTCAGGTGTGCCCTTCCAATCCTCCACATCTAACATCCTTCTGCATGCTATTTTTATGGCGACAAGAAAATATTGTACATAGAAAATTTTTATATGTGATTTAAATTGATGAGAATTTACCATAGAAATGCCAGCCAATGGTAAAAGGGTATATCTGACAAACAAAACTATCAAGTCAAAAAATATTTAATTTTGTCAATTCTCAAAAAATAACGACTAAAAAAATATAATTTATCGTGTTTGATAATCCGAAAATACTAGAACGCCGCGGCACAGCTCGGTGGATGACCTCCTTTATCGCACTAGTATAACAGGTACAGTTGAATGAAAAGATGTCAACTGAAATATTATTTTTCGAAATCCACTTTTTTTCGACTCATAGAGGGGATATAAAGCAAAAAGATGTGATCGGGAGGTAGAACAAAAAAATGAAAAATATAAAAAACGCATCTTCGGTAACTTGAGAGTAAAGTGCTTTTACAACTAACCGAGTAACTTCCATCCAATATTTTCCGGAGTTCGTCTAGTTTTTCTTGATCCTCATTCTCGCAGACATGTGGAATGAGAGCAACAACACCCCCAACAACACCCCCCAACACCCCCCAACAACACCCCCAACCACCAGACAGACTTCAGAACATTCTGCAAACTTTCTCACGACAATCCTAGATCCTGTCTGGTTGCCTGTCACAAAAAATTATGATATTTCTGCAAGAGAACTCCTGAATCTGTCTCAGTAGTATCAAGCTGCAACCACTCTAGAGATTGCTTGAGATTGCATGAAGATTTCCAAAGATTTCCTGAGATTCTCAACGAGATTCGTGGTAAGATGCACCCAGAAAGGTTAACTACCTACTCCAGAAATTTCCAAGATTCCCTGAGATTTCATAGAGATTTTCCATGATTGACTGAGATTCCTAATGAGATTCCCAACGAGATTTCCGGAGTGGTTAACCCCTCGAGCTGCACCTATAGCCAGTTTGCTATGGTTCGATCCCGATCCTATCTAAAGTTTTTCTGATCGGCATTCACCTCTGATATGTTCAGCATGTCAAGTAAAATGTATATTGAGGCTGTGGTGGTTCGGAACCCACCTAAACTGTAGTTGAAACCCTGACTCATTTTGATAGCATCTCTATAGCGCTCTCTCTCTATAGCAAACTCTCTCTATAGCGAACTCTCTCTAGGAGCGAACTCTCTCTCTATAGCGAACTCTCTCTATAGCGAACTCTCTCTAGGAGCGAACTCTCTCTCTATAGCGTACTCTCTGTATAGCGAGTAAATTTACAAGGTCTCTTAACGGTCGTTATAGAAAGAGACTACTGTACACTTATTAGATAATATCGGTGAACAATATATATAGGTATGTTCAGCATGTCCTGTGAAATGTATATCAAGGCTGTGGTGGTTCGGAACCCACCTAAAACTGTAGGTCCCTATCGCCACGATGGATGGGGAGCTGGTATTTGGTAGTGCTGCCAGCTGAGCTGGATAATTTCAAAAATAGTCTAGTTGTTGACCCCCACCCTGCTACAACTATATGAGCGCCTATAATTTTCTCTGTAATCAAATGGAAAAGATAATGAATACCTACCTACTTCAGTTAATTGATAAATCGTGGCATTAGATAACTACCACTTAGACAGCTGAATTGGCAGCTAATCAAGCGTTAAATCACTGACGGAAGAATTTACATTGCTAATGTACTACCCATTCAGAACACGTGGAATCCAAGCTCTATAATTTATACCCCCGTAAATCAATTTTACCGCAGCCTCTACATGTTCCAGTTTGTTTCTATCGGACTTTACCCAAGTGTTCGATAATTAATTTTTTTCAAAATATAGGGTGGGTTTCGCCAGTTCAGTTTAACGATCAATTAGATTTATAAAGATATTTAACTTATAGGATGAGCAAGAAGGAGCTATAGATGATGGCTATACTTCTTCTCATAACCTTAATGATATATGCCTTATATATGTAATAATGTATAAACGTAGTGTACACCAGGCCCGTATCCAGAAAGCGGTCATGGGGGGGGAGGTTTAGGTTCATGGGGGGGGGGGTTTAGCCTATATTTTTTTGCTTCACGTTTGCGTTACCATGTTAATTTTCCGTTCATGGGTGGGGGGGGGGGGGGGGTTAACCCCTTAAACCTCCCCCCCCCCAATGGTCAGTAAAGAACAAAATAGGTTAGTAAGTAGGTTTAGAGGAAAGTATTGTGATCCTCCAGATTGAGTTTTTCATTGCAAAACGCCGATCAGAGGACTCCAAAAAAACTCTGTATACGTGTGGGTGTGTGTGTGTGTATATATACGGAGAGCCAGGGCCCAAACCATCCGGCCGATTTTGTTCAAATTTGGTACACGGATGTAAAAAAATAATGCGCAGACTAAATTTTTTCCGATCTTCCATTGGGGAAAATTGGGGGGCTCAACCCCCCAAAAATCTGAAAAAATCATGTTTTTAATTTTTTTCTCAAAATTGGCTCATACGATTTCGTTTATTTTCTCAGGGGTAATAGTGCTTATTACGGGTTCAAATATCCCATTAGCGGCATATCTGGGAAAACTCGAATTTTGGAGATACGACGCGACCTCTCAAGCGTTCAGTTTTTTTTTGTTCACAAAATATGCCATGTGAGTATTTAAAATACTTGGGGAGACTTCCACAAGCGATTTATGTGGTCTAATAAATTTTCAAAGCATTTCCGACACCCCCCACCCCCCCCCCCCCCCCTCACCGGGTTAAGTTTTTGTAGGTTTCCAAAATATGTCATATGGGTTCTCAAAATACTCGGGGAGACTTCTTCATGCTAGTTGTCTCGTCTCCGAGGAGTCCGAAGACCGAGAAACATATAGCATGGGAAAGCTTGTGCGACCATTGTCGCCTAATTTTTGACAATATCCTAACTACCCTCAGATTTGGTTAAAATTGTTAAAAATAAAATCATCCCGAACTAAGTCAAGTGACCGACATAAACCTTGTCAAAATAACAAGATAAGCGAGAACTCCCTCCAGATATGGGTCGAAGTTACCAAGTGGGGAGCCCCAAGTTGGTTAGGATAACCAAATCACTTAAAACTGCTTACCTTACGTCGACATTACCTACAGCAAAATCGCAAACCTCACGTTCGGATGGCAGAAACTTCAGTCCACATTTGGGGGGTTTCAAAAAATTCCTGAAGCGTCATTTCTTTTAAAAGTGATTTTTTTTTTGAAAATTTTCCTGGAAGAGGACCTAGAATCTCGTCCCGACTGGGGAAAAATACGACTGTCGGTTGTTATTCTCACCGGATCATCCCCTTGCATTCTCTCGTCACATTGGCTTCGTCCCCCCATACTTGAAGCACTATGTATTAATTATAATTAATAAAAAAAATTCTGCTTACCAATTTTGATGACCGGCGGTAGACACAGCGATGGCACAAATAACCACGCTAACAATAGCGGAGCTAGGCAGCAAGTCATATGTGCCTCTCCCTACTTTTGTCACATCTAGAACAAACGGCGTACATAAGTGGTGGTTTGAAACCCACCTAGAATAATGAAACAAGCTCACCAAGCCTATCAAGTTAGCACACAATGGAGACCTGCAGTTTTAGGTGGGTTCCGGAACACCACAACCAATAGAGGTCAGGCCCAGGTCAGTGCTGAGGAGAAAAAGTTGGTAGGATGGGGAACTTTGCAATTTTCAGAGGGCTTGAAAAAAAAATAGTAGACCGAAACTTCTTGGACAAATATATTAATGAGGCAAGCGAAACTATTAAGGCTGATTAACTAGATATAACTTGAATATCCCGAAAAAGAATACCTGATGTACGTAAGCTGTGTGAATACGTGAGTTGAGCGCTGAGGCGAGCGCGACCGCCCGGTTTCACTGCGCGAAGCAGACTGAGCTACCTCCATGTTATCAACCCTATCCGCTCCTGCCTATCATCCCTTGTTGCCGGCCTTATCAGACACTTTGTAGTGTGTTCTTATTGACGCTGGCCCACCTGAGCCAGGGGCCAACATTGGCCCAAATAATCCTCCCCCATCCGCACCTGCCTATATCATCCGTTGAGGGTCTTCTTACCCCCCACTGTGGGGGGTATACTTATACCGGCTATTGACCAACTGTGCCCCGAATGGTTACTTGCCCATTTTAATTCTAATAACTTTTTTTGTGATTTTTTTATAATTTTTTTTATTCATAACGGGCATTATTTTGGTATATTCCAAAATCAGTTCAAAAAGACCCTTGACCATTTATCTGAGATCACTCTTACCACACCTCATGACTGTCTTTCAAATACTGTAAGTCTGAAATGCTGTCCGACCATTCAACCAGGTAAACTCACCCCAAAGTGAAGAGGGGGTGGTGCTCGCTTGAAACAACTTTTTGACGAGGTAACTTGCCTAAGGAAGTATCCCCGAGTATTTTCATACCCCACAAGGCATATTACAAGATCAACCACCGCCCCATTGTCACTGTTCACAGGAGGAAGTGAGTTGCCATGCTCAGAAGGAATGTGCGTTTCCAAAATGTCTAGTCAAGTTCCTCTGGCTTTTATGGTTTGGGAGCCATGGTGGTTCAAAATTGAGGTTTTCCGGAAATACCTTATACTCAGTATACAGGTAAAGTTAAAATTAAGGGCCAGGGTCCAGTGAGCTCTAGACACAAGGGGGTGACTTGGTCATCCTATCGACCTGTCGACTTTTTACTTTCTCGCCCGTATGTAATACATGGGCTGAGAAAGTTATGTCTTCGTGCAAAATTTCGATTTTGAGATTTTGGGTTTCCCATGATCCTGGAGGTCCCCCGAGTCCAAAAAAGTGGTTTTTAAAAAATGTCCGTCCGACGTACGTACGTACGTACGTCAGTCTGTCGCGCAACTGGACGTCACACCGTTCGTCCGATTTTGCTCAAATTCGGTATGTAGGTACCTAATGTAAATATCTGGACATGTTTTTTATAAATTTTAATAACTCAAAAATTGCGCCTGCTATAGTCAAAAAAAGACAAAAAATCGTGTTTTTTGACAGTTAAGAAGGGCTGGAAGCTACGTATATCAATTTGGAACCTTGAAAATTTGCGAAAGTGTTTTTGAATAGATGCTTTTAGGTCTTTAACAATCATTTGGAGGTGGGCCAATAACTTGGCCCAGTTTTGGCCCAAACGCGTTGGTCGTCACTCCGGTAGCACTATTCGATCGATTTCAATAAAAATTGGTAGGGAGGTGTAGTTCAACCTAAAATTATGGGAAACCATGGGAACCATGGAAATATGGGAAACCTAAAATCTCAGTTTTGGAATTTTGCACGAAAACAGTACTTTCTCGCCATATGGCTAGTGAGAAAGTAAAAAGGGGCCAGAATTAGCCCAAGACTCCCAAGAGTCCTCTTATGTGATTTTGAACATGAGTTGGCACTACTAATTTTTCGCTCCTCTTCTCGTCTGACTAAAATTTCCATAATTTGATTCAAAACCTCATGGAGTCGCGGATATAACTTACGCAGCTATGATTTTTCTCCTTTACATTTTAAAATTTTACGCAAATGTGAAACGCCTGAAGGGAAAACGAAGATGATTTACTTCTAAAGCAGTCGGGAAAATGAAATGTGGGACATTTAAATATTTTGGGTTTTGAGCTGGTTTAAAGCAGACACAGAAATAGATACGTTGTCACTCTCTATAGCGAAACCCTCTCTACTACGAACTCTCTCTATGGCGAGCAAATGGATACGGTCCCTTGACGGTCGCTACAAAGAGAAACTACTCTATTTGTAAGTGTACTTTACATCAAGACTACAGATAACATAGATAGGTTTTATGATAGTACACCTACAGGTTCCATTTTCAATACCTTAAATTGCATAGATAAAAAATATCTTCAGAGCTTTCTGAAATAGAAACTGAAAATTCTACGGATATTCGAAAACCGGGATCCGGACGTTTCGGCGCCGCCGGTTTGGCGCCACCGATTTGGCTCTGGCCGATTTGGCGCCGGCCGATTGGGCGCCAGGACTTTTTGGCGCCGGACAACTGGGCGCCAGGACAATTTGGCGCCGGGACAATTGGGCGCCGACCAATTGGGCGCCGGGACATTTGGGCGCCACAGCTATTTATCCCCAATTAAATTAAATGAAATTTTTATTTAACAAATATTTATTATTTATTTATTAACAATGTGAAATAATGACATTGCACTAAATAAATTCCCCAAGCCTATAGTAGGCGGCGCGGGGATCATATTTATATTAAGGGCATCTACCTACGCAGTCTTTTCGTTTTTTACTTTTTCGCTAGCCGTATGGCGAAAAAGTATTCACTCATGAGTCATCATCATGTTCATCTGGTTCAAAGTTAGTGTTAGGAGTGTCCCCCTCCTTGCACCCCCCCCTCCCCCCCCCCCCCCCCCCCCCCAAAGACTGAAAGAGGGGACTCCAACAGTTGGTGAAATTAGAAATTCTTAAAAATTCCTTTAATAAAATATGGAGATTTTATGGAGATGAGTTCTTTTATTCTCGCTCGCTACGCTTGCTCGAGTATTCGTATCGTTTTGAGAATTTTCTCCAAGTCCTACCTCGCTAGGCAGGCCCCAATTAAGGATGAGGAGTTAAGTAAAAATAATAGGGGCCTCTATTTGCATCATGCCCCCCCCCCCCCCCCCCCCCCCCCCCCCAATGGAAGAGATGTGAACTTTCCCTGCAGACGGCCGAAAAAGTAGCAACTGATTTAAATACCCTTTGGCTACTATTAACCTGTGGCGCCGAATCGGACAGCGCCCAGTTGTCCTGGCGCCAAATCGGACGGCGCCCAATTGTTTTGGCGCCGAATGGTCCTGGCGCCAAAACGGCGGCGCCCAATTGTCCCGGACCCTCGAAAACCTGCACATTGATAATTTTGACTAAGTTTCCTCTACACTCTCTACTGTCAAAATGCAACCGAAGAAGTGTAGCAGGAAAGATACTATTGGACCCTATTATTCTGAAATATAATGTACATTTTTAAAATCAGAAAATAAAATCAAGAAACATTTTTTTTTTTTTCGAATGTTGAATCCTAGCTTGGTTCTCTTGTTCTGACACTAGTAGATACCTATATTATATATCAGAGAAAAAATACGTCCTAGGAATGGAGATGTCACTGACCGTGAAAAAAATTAGACTGATTGTGGTAAAGGAGAAGCAAAAGTAAAAAAATCACAGCCGTAAAATTCATCTAAGCTATATATTATATCCTTTCGCGTAAATAGAATTTTGGTAATGAAGATATTCAGTATTGCTGACAAGCCGGGAAAAGACGGAGAGAGTGGGAGGAAAAGTAAAGAAAAGGGGGAAATAAGTTCCGGAAAAGCCCGCTAGATATTGCTCAAGGCAAGCCTCTCGAAACTAACACACAGATTTGATTACGGGAAAATTTTCACTATTCGACTTATGTATTTCCCGGATGCAGAGAAAATGTGAGAAAATATATATTTTTGCAAGTTTTTCAGCTATTCTTAAAACGGAAATTCAATTGATAGCACAGTATGGGCGTATATTGAAAATTCTATATTTACCAGTAATTCCCATATACATCCAATTTGGCCTGCTGTTGGTAGGAAACTGTTGGTGATTTATTTAAATGATTGCACTAAAGTTCCAATCTTATTCGTTTTAGGGCCCTAAGAGAAACTTTTAGACGAAATACATAGCCACAGGAAGTCTCCTCGAGTATTTTGAGTACCCACATGACATATTTCGCAAACCTTCAAAAACTCAACCCTGGGGGGGGGGGGGGGGAGGGGGGGTCGAAAATGTTTTGACAATTTTTAAAACTACATAACTCGCTTGAAGAAATCTCCCCGAGTATTTTGAATACCCACATGGCATATTTGGTGAACTTAAAAATACTGACCACTTGGGGGACCGTATCTCCCAAATTTGATTTTACCCGGATATGACGCTAATAAGGTATTTTTACCCGTAATATGTACTATTACCGCTGAGAAAATGAACAAAATCGTAGCCGCTGGTTTTGAGAAAAAAATTAAAAATATGATTTTTTGAGGTTTTTGGGTCACTGAGCCCCCCAATTTTCACCAATGGAAAATCGGAAATAGCAAACTCTGCGCATTATTTTTCTTCACCCGTGTACCAAATTTGAACAAAATCGGCCGGATGGTTTGGGCCCTGGCTCTCCGTACATACACACACATACATATTACACTTGCACACACACACAAACAGAAACAAGGTGTCGCTTTTCAGGGTCTGGCACCTCTGCTCAAAGAAAAACTCAAAATTGATTTTCAGCACGATCACAATACTTTCCTGTATACTTCGTATGTATGGGAAAGTAAAAATGTTCATCAGAAAAGTCAAATGTTCTTCGTGGGTGCTCCAAATTTATACCAAAGATACCTACCCTTAAAGGGCTGGCTAGAACAAGGGGTGAAACCCAATGGTTTGCCAAAATTCAGGAAAGGCTTTTTCAAGGATGTGTGTACGCCCAAGGGCTCAGGGTCTAAAAGGTCGAATTACGACCATAGGTTTCCCCCCCCCCTCTTCAGCCCGTCCTAAACTATAGAGGCTAGATAATTGTGTTAAACCATTTTCATGGGAGTTAAGGTTAGGTCCAAGCGTGGTCAAATATCCCGAGATAGGAGGATCCCATACTATTTGTGTCTGTATAGAAAATTTCAGAAAATTGCCAAATATTTGTTTTAATTTCCTGCATGGCTTTTTGGGTTGGAAAATTCTTGAAATTACGAGGGTTCACTATAGGCTATTGTATATTATTATTATAAATTTTATTTATTTTTTTAAATATGATCCATACCGTAAGTGAAAAATATTGCTAACGCCGGGATTATCCGAACCACAAGTCTG
This sequence comes from Mesopsocus fuscifrons, assembly GCA_950004255.1. NCBI lineage: Eukaryota > Metazoa > Arthropoda > Insecta > Psocodea > Mesopsocidae > Mesopsocus > Mesopsocus fuscifrons. The sequence goes on from OX465381.1 coordinate 4,573,125, forward strand.
GCACCTTGACCACTCAGCTACAGTGAGACTATATTGCATACTATATTATCACTACTGCTGGCTAAATTTATATGCTATAGAAAAAAGGAGAATTTGAAAAACTGAATATAAATCATGTTCTTGAACTAAGTGTCAGTTTTCTTAACCTCGAGTTAATTAATCATTACTTAAAAATAAAAGATAATTCAAGAAAAGTAAAGTGAGGAAGGAATTAATATTTATTTGACCTCCACATAAATTTGAATGGAGATAAATCATTTTGGTTATGCTGGCTCATGGCGTCACCGTGTTCTAGTGGGAAGACACTAGTCTCACACAACTGAGGTCCTGGGTTCGAATCCCGATACCTGCAAATTTTTTGGCTTCGGCCTAAAACCAGTATGTTCAATAAACATCAGCACCTACAACAAATCGAACTCATGATCGGAATATTCCAATAAAATGTGAAGTCCACAGCTAAATTTCTAATTTTTTTGGAAAGACTAGGCTGGCTTGTACCTCCCAATTATATAATTCCAATCAAGCTGTTGCTGGCATTTCTAAAATCGAAATCCTCCTTCAATTAACACTGACAAGAATGGGACAGTTTTTGATTATGACAGTTGGGGTAGAAGAGCTTATTTGAGAGCCCCCCCATCCCAAAACTTAGTTACCCTTGTTAAAACTTGGGTTTGATAATAATCTAACTTTGAGTTCGGGTTGCTTAAGCCCCGACTTGGCAATCAACAGTTATTGTCCGCAAATCGTTCGCAAAGTGAAAAGATTTTGAAGAAATTCCAAAATTATAAATGTGTTTCTTTTTTTCAATTTTCTCACGCAACATATTCGTCCTGATTTATTTTTACAACCTGCAGGCTACCAACTGTCAGTAATTTGACGTGTACACCGACTCTACAATTACATAATCATGAATCTGCAGGCTAACAACTGTCACATTTATTTGACGTGTACACCGACTCTACAATTACATAATCATGAATCTGCAGGCTAACAACTGTCACATTTATTTGACGTGTACACCGACTCTACAATTACATAATCATGAATCTGCAGGCTAACAACTGTCACATTTATTTGACTCTGCAATTACAGAATCATGAATCTGCAGGCTAAGGAATGTCACTAATGTTACATAACCATGTTACATAACCATGTTACATAACAATGGCGTTACACTATAGGTACCTAATTATATTTACTTTCGTGTCACAGCTCGTGGCTCTATATACCTTATAAACTTTAACAAAAGAAGAAAAAAATCTCTTCAAGCATAGCAACAAAAATAAATAAACAAACTAAGAGGACGAGATAATTTTCAAAAACCTTTGGAAAAAGAAGGTTCAAAATACAATAAAGGTGAATCAACTAATTGGAGCCTGAGGGTGTCTGCAAAATTCATCGAAGGTCGCGGATTTTCTGAAAAGGAGTGGAATGGAGAATCCATGGGTCCGGAATTCTCATAAGTTGGCGAGCTTTCGGAAAAAATACAGGTTTTCATCTTCCATAAGAAATACATGGCATTCCCTTCAGAATTTCCATCGATGGCTTATTTTTTTCTCACTGAAACCATTAAGACGTCGTGGATATCATACCAACGATTTCGTAACGGTGCGAAGAAATTTTCCAGCCTAGCTGCACTGCGGTGGACGGCGTGCTTAATATTTATCGAGGGGGTAACCGCTCCAGAGATTCCATGAGATTCCCTGAAATTCCATAAAGATTTCCAAAGATTCCCAATGATATTCATAGAAAGATTAACCCCGAAGGTGTAACCACTCCAAAAAAAATTCAAAGATTCCCTGAGATTTCATAAAGATTTACAAAGATACCCCACGAGATTCCCAACGAGTGGTTAACCCCTCGATATTTATTCAAACTTTTTCAGTACTAATACCATGCGAAAGAACGGCTACAGTAGGCAGCTGTGTGATTTAGATTTTAATTAAATATTTTTGTTGACCGAGTTCACAATCAGTTTAAAAATCAAGGCCGGACCGATGCTGAATCAGGAGAACCACAATCATGAAATTGACATTCAGCACGGAGATATTCAAAATGAACGCTAATAATGCCCAAGGTCAGAAAATTTTCAAGGTTTCTTCATTTTTATACGAAATAGATCTTTCTGCTATTATCAAATCGTTTTTACTTAACTCATACACATGCGATTCAATAGAACGAGTGATCTTATTGGTGAGTGTCATCTGACGTCACCAGGAGACCCTAAATTATATGTAACCGAGATAACCTATTCACTAAATAGATTTTAAATAATAAACGAGAACAATTCTACCATTCATGTGTTAGGTAAAACCAGTGGCAGTTCCTGTATAACATTTTGGGTTCAGAAACCCCCAAAAAATCAAGAAAAAGATTTTTAACTCTTTAATACGTAGTCCTTCAGAAATCAGGATTATTTTATCCATGAGGAATTGTCCCATTTCCCAATGGTATAGAAAGAGAAGTTCAATTTCTCAGGGACAAAACAGGCTCTGTTATGCCTAGATAACACGGGCAGCTGTTGTCTTGTCACAACTTACAAAAACCACAAAATTAATGAGAACTAAAAAAGTTTCAACGAGAAAAAAATATTAGGTCCCACCGAGATTTGAACTCGGATCGCAGGATTCAGAGTCCTGAGTGCTAACCGTTACACCATGGGACCGGTTGACAGGTGAGGCGCTCTGACTCAACTATCCAGGCCTCCGTTTGATCTTAGATTGCTCCGATACGTTTACGTCTATATACACAGTCATTTTTGTGAAAATTTTTTCTGAACTTTTTATGAGGATGCTAATAGATATCTAAATGTTCTGACTGAAATATAATATCTTTTTAAAGGCCGAAATTAACAATCTGTATTGTGATTTTTTGATCGGTTTTTTTTTGACAAAAATCACTCGATCGTAAAATCACAACACAGCTTATTAAGGTCGACTACACGTACTTGGTTCGCAATGCTAGGTACCTACTTCAAGCCCTACTCCGAAGTTACAGGGCGAGTGAAAGGTGTTTATTGGGGGATGTAAACCTGAGACTCTTTGTCGTGAGGTAGTGTTGTATTTTTGCATGAAATGGAGTAATAAGCCCACAGGAGCGATTTTAAACAGTCAACTACCAGTCCACATGTTTTTTTCACAGATCGCGAAAACACAACACTACCGCACGCGAAATATTTTTTTGTAACGTTTCGGTAAGATTTTGTCGTTACATTTAGTAGAAAAGCTTGATAAATGTTTGTACTATTTACCGCCGCCATCTTACATTTTGGCAATTTTTATTTCACCTATTACGGAAGTGGGTAATTGCAACACCATTTCTCTACTTTTTCTCCTGTAAAAGCTAAACATAGTGTCCTACTTTTACTCGTTCGTTTAGCGTTCAAATAGCACACTATGTTTAGCTTTTAGAGTAGACACAACCAATACGATATTGCAATTACCAGTTTCCAACAGTACTAATATGTAAACATTAGTTTTGTCGAATATTTACTTTTGCACAGTGGTTTTGGTGGAGTTCGTCGAGAATGTATATACCTACAGCCTTAAGTTCGGACGCTTAAAAAAACATATTACCTATATTTCAGAACATTTAAATATCCAATAGTTGCCTCATTAGTGGTGCAGAAAATAGCGAATGTATGTTCGGTCTTATAATTTGGCGATGAGGTGATGTATTTCTTCATACATCATACGAACCCAAAAAGTAGAAGCCGCCACTGGACGAAGTGAAATTTTACGTAACCTGAGTAAAATTGGAAGTCTAATACCGCAAGGAGAGGTAAAGAGAAACGCCTAGTACCGCGAACCGGGGCAAATTGGGACTGCTAACGATGAAATATCTCACACGACGTCGAAATGAAATGTCTGAAAATGTCACCCCGTCACCCCCTACCTTACCCCCTACCTAACCCCATCCAACACTTCGCAAACCAAGTTGTCAACTTTGTGATTTGTGGTTACAAATGTCGCCGTTGCAAAATCTTTGAACTTCTGTTTCAACCTGAACGCAGAGACAGTAGATTTTATGTGCTGAGTAATTTTTTATTGTTTTCGAAATGTAAATTAGAATGGCTTTCACCACTTTATAGTGTACACTATAGCGCTATCATATCGTTAGCGGCTTTCACTATAGCGCCCTTATCTTATCGTTAGCTTTCGCTTAGATTATTCGTGCGTTAGCGAAAACGATAATTTTCATACCTTGGACTCATTTGGTGCGAAATTGGTAGGAATTGTAGTCTAATCAACAATTTAACTACCTTTTCCAAAAAATTAGGCTGTTTTTCACGTTTATTTTCCATTTTTAACTTGTTGAAACATACACCTAAACAAAGTTGACACGGTTGCCTAGGCAACGGAATTCTCGTGCCACGAAAAATACCTACCACCAATCATATCGCAAGTTATCATCAAGTATAGAGCTGGATGTACAAGAATCCATAAACAACAAAAAAAAAACGTTAAATATTATTGTGATACCCATTTTTTGTATTTATAGTGAACGTTTATTGATAGGATAAGTTTTGCGGCTAAGGCTGGATTTCACCACTTTAACGTGAAGACTATCGTGTACACGATAGCGCTATCGTATCGGTAAGAAATGTTAACAGCTTTCACCATGCGCCGTTACCGTTTCGTTAGCTTTCGAGTGGATTTACCGTGCGTTAGCGAAAACGATAATTTTCATACCTGCGACTCATTTGGTGTAGTCTAATGTAGTCTAATCAACATTTTAACTTCTTTCTCAGAAAAAATAGGGGGTTTTTCACGTTTATTTCCACTTTTAGATTGAAATTGTTGAAATAAATTTGACGTGAACAAAGCAGGCGAATTCTATTGACACAACAAAACCTAACGAGAGGATGTCTGCTTTTCCGAATCGATAGATATTCGAACGTTAAAAGGCACTATCGTGAGTTGGTGAAATTCAGCCTTAGTACTTTAACGATAAAATAACAATTCGATCGTTAGGAGGCACTATAGTGAGGTGGTGAAATTTAGCCATAGGGTGGCATTTACTAATTTCTTAACCGTGAAGATATAGTAGACACTAACTTTTCTTATCTGGAGGATTACGCTGTAGTGCACTTTTAGGAGCCACTATTGGTCTACATTGTTTTCTTTAGAAGAGACCGAGAGCTGGGTGTCACCTCTGATATGTTGGGTGGTTTGGAACCCATCTTAAACTGTAGGTGTCCTAAGACGATGGCTGGGGAACTGGCATTGTCAACGTCAACACCGAGAGGGTACCCTCTCTAGAGATTGCTTGAGATCGCATGAAGATTTTCAAAGGCTTCCTGAGATTCTCAACGAGATTCTTGAAAAGATGCACCCGAAGGGTTAACTACTCCCGAAATTTCCAAGATTCCATGAGGTTTCATAAAGATTTCCAATGATTTCCTGAGATTCCCAACGAGATTCCTGGAGTGTTTAACCCCTCTGTCAACACTATAGTACAATCCAGCAGTTCCACTCCAAAAAAGGTTCAAAAACTATTTCCGACTAGCTTCAGTCCCAAAAGAAAACGTTGGACATTTCCCTGAAATTGGTTTTCATTCAAAATTGAGAAGAAAGCACGAAGTTCGACCGGATATGAGTTAAATATGCAGAAAGCGTATGAATGCTATTGGGCTTGAAAATAGAACGATTTTAATGCAAGAATTCTACTTTTTCCATTTTCAAGGTAAATTTTCCTCCCATATTGACCATTGGCTATTTTTAAAGATGCCATTGTATGTAATAGTCGTAGTTTTTTTTTTTTTTTTTTTTCAATAAAAATAAATTGAAGAAGGAAGTCACGTAAGGTTCAACCTATTTAGATTGCCGTTTCAATGGAGTAAAATTTCAAAAAAATTTCCGAAGGTATAATGTAGGTCATATCCAAGGGTGGTTTAGACTACACAAACATAATTATTCTTTTGAATCAATTATTTATATTCTGAACAAGAAATAATTTTGGAAACCCTGATCCTGAATGTACTCGTACGTATACAAAAAGTTTTTCATGAAGGTAAGAAGAAGATATTATATTTCAGAACATTTAAATATCCAGTGCTTTCCTTAAAAATATTCGGATAGACGTAAACAAATAGCAAATTTATATTCAGTCATAAGGACGTCTAAGCAGTCGTGTTTGTTTACGTTTCTTCTAAACTTTTATGAGGATACTATTGGATGTTATGTTGGATATGTTCTGAAATATAATGTCAATTTAAAGCCCAAAATTAAAAAGTTGCAACACTGCCTGTTAATTTCGGCCGTTCAAAACACATATTATATTTCAGAACATTAAAATATGCAATAGTTTCGTCACAAAGTGTGGAGAAAAACGTAAACAAATAGCGAATGTATTTTCGGTCTCAATACTGATTTTAAAATCGAATTGTATTAAATAAGGAATATCTAGAAGTTTTATCATAAAAGTGTCGTTGAAAACGCCAACATATAGGATTGCATCTACCAAAAAAAAAAAATCTCCGGAAATGCTGGAAAATTTAGGCGTGGATTGAAATATAAGGGAGGGTTTTGTTGAGATCTGAGGTTTTGGGGTTCAGCTTCCCGAAGAAAAGTTTTAATTTCTTGAAAACCGACTTATTCTATGCAAATTGGGCAGCAGAGTAAGGGAGACTGCCGGCGGATGAATTCCAATAAGACTTTATTTTTGGCGGAAAAAAAAGAAAGTGGGATTAAAAAGGTATGGACCTAAACGTTTCCGGTTCATTTGTTCAGGATCGGTTGAGTTAAGTGTGTCTGTCAATTTCCGGTCAAGACTTTTGTCCTGAGAAGGGGTTGTGAAATTTTTTCTGCTTACAGCATGGATGATAACCCTAAAACGAACTTTAAGGGGACACTAAAGTAGACTTTAGGAACTGGTGGAGCCCACCCTTAGAAAAATATACCTACACTAAATATTTCTTTTTTAATTTTTTCAAATTTTTTTGCTTATTTTGTATTTTCTACTAGTTTAGTCGCAAGCATTATGATAAGGGTGCTATCGGCAGGATTTCCTTTTCTGGAGGAGAACGCTATATTGAACTTTTAGGGGACACTATTGTAGACTTTAGGAACTGCTGAAACCCACCTTTAGAAAAATAAACAAAAAATATGACTCCACGAATTTTTTTTTATTTTTTCTAAAAGGATATCCAGCACCCTCTAGTGAGTAGACTTGTTAGTTATGAAAGGCTGTCTGCCCTCCGCTGACCCAGCACAGTATAGCTTTGACCCTTTGGCATTTATTTAGCACTGGGTAGTATCAGGTGTATGTTAAATGGATTAAGGCAAAGGTTGGCTTCTTCCGCTAGCTGATCTACGGTGAAACCTTACGCGGCCTATGTTTCATAGCTATCCCACGTACAGTCCTATATACAACCCGTGTCGTGAAAGCTGAGTGGTCTTTAGATGAACTGGATCCCACCTAAAACTGTAGGTCCCCGACGTAGATACTCACTTGTTCTATCGAAAATGGAGTAAGGAAGGAAGAGATTCATGTTTTGAACCACCCTATAGTGTACATCGGATGTATCAGACACCCTGTGCTTTCGCCAGCATTCGCAGCTATCTTCAGCGTTTGGGTTTTTGGCACCACACCAACCCCCCCCCCCCCCCTACTATCGTACATTCCCTGGTTTTTTATTTTCCCCCTCTCTTAATACCCGAGAGAGGTCGCGGCCATTACCGACTAGCCCTCCTCCATGATAACCCTTCCTTTCCGCCCCAGAAGAATTACTGTCTGGAAAAATTCTTACTTCGTGAGATGGGGAATTAGTCTGTGACGGGGACCTTCAGTTTTAGGTGGGTTCTGAACCACCACAGCCTCGATATACATATCACCTAAAACTCTAGGTCCCCGTCATGTTGTGGGCAGCTGGTATTTGGTAGTGCTGCCAGCTGAGCACGATAAATACTTCTTGAAGTGCTCTAGTTGCTGGGCTTGCCCCCCCCCCCCCCCCCCCCCCGACACCTCTCTATCCATCAAAGTTGTACAGTGTGACTAAAAAGTAAGGTACAAAGGGCACAAATTGATCGTAAATCACTCGCCGGTTAAGGGTGTTAAGAAGGGTGAGTTCCGAAGCATTGAACAAGGGCCACAGCCTTTGCAACCTCTCTGAGCCCTTTCACCCTGATTTCCCCTAAATCACCCGGACCTATCTCGAAAGGCATACAACCTTAGCCAAAACCAAGTCAACACCCTCTCCATTTTTTGAAGATTTTTCTAGGAGTCTATACAGCAGTCTATTTTTTGTGGAAGGTTCAAAAGCTACTCCATATAGGTCAATTTTTGTGTCCTGCAGGATGAATGTAAATTTTGTCACTCGCTATAACGAACAAATTTACATCGTCCCTTGGTAGTCACTATAGAGAAACACTAATGTATTTGTATTTATGCGGGTGTACGTACAATAGTGTTCGCTTTGGTTCGGTGGTTAAATATTGAACCCTTGATAGGAATGGAGCATGGAGCTAAACTTAAACTGTAGGTCCCCATTAGAGTTTGCCTGTTTAAGTCAACAATGCCAAGAGGTCTTTCCCCTTAGCTGCTGTTCTATTCCCAACTTCTCCAAATTTTTTCCGATGGATCTTTCCCGTCTATCCATATGGAACTTATAATTTTGGCTTATTGACTTATTTTTGAATACTGGTGGTGTTGCTGTGTAGGTATTGTATACGAAATACTGAGATAGTAAAATCCCGGAAATGTTTTTGTGAGAGGCGTGATTTATAATGGAAAATGGCGAAAATTAATAGATTTCTGTGTCCGACATTCGCAAGAAATTTTGTTCTTCCAAATGATTTCTTGCTGTTGTTTTTGGTTTTTATTCTATATTCAAAACTATTCGGGATACCGTTCCTCCTGTATAACAGGAACTGGTCTCAACGCCCTGAGAAACCTCGTAGCAGGATATTTAATATGTTCTTTTTAACGTTCAAAATAATAACTGGCTGTGTTCTGATTTTGGACTCTTGTGCTCTTGTTCTTGCAGTAAAAATCCTTTCTTGTTCTTTTTCTCACAGTAGAAATAATTTCCTGCTCTTTTTCTTGTTCTTGCATGCAAGAATGCAAGAACGGAAGCAAGACAAGGCCTATCGTACTTCAGAACCAACGTAAACAAAAGCCAAATGTGAAGTTTTTTTAAGGTCGACTACACGTACTTGGTTCGCAATGCTACGTACTTCAAGCCCTACTCCGAAGTTACAGGGCGAGTGAAAAGTGTTTATAGGGGGATGTAAACCTGAGACTCTTTGTCGTGAGGTAGTGTTGTATTTTTGCATGAAATGGAGTAATAAGCCCACAGGAGCGATTTTAAACAGTCAACTACCAGTCCACATGTTTTTTTGACAGATCGCGAAAACACAACACTACCTCATGCGGAATATTTTTTTGAAAATTTTCGGACTAAAAAATGTATGATTTTATTGTCACATTTAGTAAAAAACCTTGATATTTACTGTAGCCATGTTACATTTTGGCAATTTTTATTTCACTTACGGAAGTGGGTAATTTCAACAGCATTTCTCTACTTTTTCTCCTTTAAAAGCTAAACATAGTGTCCTACTTTCACTTGTTCGTTTCTCGTTCAAATAGCACACTATGTTTAGCTTTTAGAGTAGACACAACCAATACGATATTGCAATTACCAGTCTCCGGCTGTACTAATATGTAAACATTAGTTTTGTCGAATATTTACTTTCGCACAGTGGTTTTGGTGGAGTTCGTCGAGAATGTATATACAGCCTTAAGGTTTGAAAAATTTTTTGCGGAAAAAACACGCCGCTGAGCTCTGGCTGGAGTCACCATTGAAAGCCCTTAAAGATCGAAGCTTCTTTAAAATTTCTTTGATTGAAATACTCGTGGGAAAAGGCTTAAAAGAAATGTTTCAAAGGGAAATTTGAACTCGTCTCCAATTCAGAATAAGGGAAAGACGAAGGGACAGGTGGTGGCTGTTTTCTTTTTTTATATTTACAAATTCGCCCCCGTTCTACGTTATACCTCAACTTTTATAATTATTTATCCAACTGTTTGTTTTTTCCTCAACTTGTTCGTATAATAAGTTGTTCCTATTTTCGTATTAATTCCGTCGTTCCTTTTCCAATTGTCACGCAGCTTTAAACTTTTTCATTTCTTTTTCTTCGAAATTTTGTTTTTCGAAGTTTTTTATATAATTCTTCGTTATGAGAATTTCATTTTATGTTGATGCGAAATTGACGGATGCTAGCCTCTAGTAAACACAACAAGCTCTATAGCTGAGTATACGAGGGGTAACCACTCCAGAGATTCCTTGAGATTCCACTGAGATTCCATAAAGATTTCCAAAGATTCCCAACGATATTCATAGAAAGATGAACCCCAAAGGGGTAACCACTCCAAAAAAAAATCCAAGATTCTCTGAGATTTTATAATGATTTCCAAAGATTCCCAACGAGTGGTTAACCTCCCGGCCGAGTAGTTTAGCTGTGTTTATAGTAACACTGACCGCAGGGTCACACGTCACACCGGTTCGATCCCGATCCTACCAAAGTTTTTCTGATCGGCATTCACCTCTGATATGTTCAGCATGTCAAGTGAAATGTAAATCGAGGTTGTGGTGGTTCGAAACCCACCTAAAACTGTAGGTCCCCATCGTGTCCTGAAGAATGTCTTCTAGATACGAGCCTGAAACCTTTTAGCTAACCCGAAGTAGTTATACGGAGGGTAAGAGCAATTATTTGAAGGTGTGGTTGCAAATAACACCTTTTAAACCCTGTGAGAACTTGGCAAAACTTTCAGCTTGAGAAGTTGGGGCGGACTTACCGGAAAGGGAGCGCTATGCATATTCCCAGGTATATTAACCCACCCCCACTTCCGGCCCATCTATGACTTCATTTCCGGAAGTTTACCGCCCTTACTTTACTTTTCCCAAGAGTCATACAAACCAGAGAATGTACCTATTATAACTATTTTACCAACCGCTTTCACTAATTTTCATATTTACTTCCTGAGACTTCTAAATGAATTTGGGCCTTACTTGGGAGCATTTAGGCGATCATTACTAACACCTAGGCTTACAATTATTTTATTCTAGGTTAGGTTACCGGCCAACGCGAGGGGTTAACCACTCCAGGATTCTCGTTGGAAATCTCGTTGGGAATCTTAGGCAATCATTGGAAATCTTTATGAAATCTCAGGGAATCTTGGAAATTTCTGGAGTGGTTACCCTTTCAGGGTGCATTATTCCACGAATCTCGTTGAGAATCTCAGGAAATCTTAGGAAATCTTCATGGAATCTCAGGCAAACTCAAACCCTACAGTTTTTGTAGGATCAGGGTCAGTCGGTCTATAGGGTCTTAGTCCAACGTTTTTCTCAACATACCGAAATATCTCAAAATGAGGAAATTCAAAATTTATAATTCTACCAAAAAAAATTCCAAAAAGCCCTTCTGAAAACTCAGAATCTCCAGACGAAACGTAAATATTGCGATAACAAGCAATAGGATGATGTTTGTGAGGCATCCAAATTTGCCGCCCATCCTAGCGAGCTTACAAAGGCTATAACGGAGCAAGAAAGCGGGGGAAAAGAATTTTGGGTCGGGGGAATGGGGGACCAAGGCATGCGAAGTATAGAGATGTCTCAAAAATAAATAAAAAATACGGAGGGCCACTAGGGCAAAACTCGGCGCCCCCACGGCGCCACCAGCCTCTTGCCCCTAGCTCTTTGTCAAAGAGCCTATACCGCTGTCGGCCAATGTTTTCTTTTGTTGAAGCTACTAGAAGCATTATTCTATATAGGATCATCACTTTTAGGAGTGCAGAAATAAAATTTTTGATGTACGAATTTTAGTGCCGTAAAATTTTATTGATCCGGATCGATTTTAGGTGACGTAGATGAAAACGAGCGTTAGAAAATGGTCCAATAAGGCTCAAATTTCAGAAGAGTGTAGGCACTTCAAAATTATTCGAGAGGTTTTTTTTTATATAAAATTTGGAAAATCTTTTTAATTTTCAATAATTTTCTCGTGCTCATAAATAATAAAGAAAAAGACGAGAGTTCCGGTTGGCGCTAAATTTCAAATTTTGGCGCCAAAACCACCCCCAAATACATGTTATCCGAAAAATAATATAGAATTATTTCATAAATATTTTTATTTCCGTATTTCTCATCTCATTATCGGGTATGCACATTATACGGAGCTACGGCGATGGCTGGGTCTTGCGCCTTATCAGGGAAAAGAAGAGCTCGGGTGGGCTTGAGAGCTCAGTAGTCTCTGAGCGGTGGCAGGGGGTGCAGCTCGCGCCGTCTCTCCCTTCTCGCGCGACCCGGTCCAGTCTCTCTGTCTCGTTAACATCTACCCTGAACTTTCGGACTTTATTTTATTTATTTGCGAGTGAGTTTTTTTTAGTGATGTAGTTTTTTTTCGGTGGCTGCTGAGTGCTTCTATTTTTAAGGTAAGATTTTTTTTTTTTTAATTTTAATTTAGAACCTTATAGTGCTAAATGCCCGACTGCTGGGGGGGTTTCTGTGGTCCTGTTGCTGCAGGGGTGCTGACCCCCCCCCCCCCAACCCCCTAATTTCTGACATGTCTATCATTCAGGCCCATATCCAGAAAGTGGTCATGGGGGGGGGGGGGGGGGGGTTTCACCTATATTTTTTTTGCTTCACGTTGGCATTACCATATTAATTTTCCGTTCATGGGGTGGGTTTAACCCCCTAACCCCCCCCCCCCCCCCCCCCCCCCGTGGATACGGCTATGCTATCATTACTACCGATATCAACCACAGTAGCAGCCTATATGGGGTGGTCGCGGAACAAGAACAGAAATGTCCGGCGTTTCTTTTGTTCTTTTCCCGCTCATTGTTCTTCCTGCTAACCCACTTAAAACTGTAGGTCCCCATGGTGTGATGCAAGATGAATGACGACCGTGGTATATACTATGGGCATTCAACTATATGAAGCAATCAAGTCCTGAGGTTTTCCTGGTGATTCAAACCTCCAGTTAATATTAAAGGAATCAACTAACCGGCAGATAACAGAGGAAGGTCTACCTTACCTTTATCCACAGTATAGGGATGTTTAATAGCTTTAACAAGACAATGGCCGGTGTTCATTAATGTTTTCATCAGCGAGGGCTATTGAGAGACCACAGACAAACAACGTTGACATGTTGTGCTGAATACTAATAAACTGTGGATTTGCCCGACATGAATATTCCATTGCCGAGACGTAATTGCTCAACTTGTCGCCCGGGGCGTGCCTGTTCCCGGGGGATATAACTACCCCAACCCCTACCTGATTTTTACACCTAATGGAAATAATGGCGGGCAAAAAAAAGTGACTCAATTTCCGTCAATTTCCATTTTTTCCTTTTCCATATTATTTTTGAGGTTCTGGGGTATAGATTGGCGGTCTTTCGAGATATACGCTGAGACCCGGCTACCACAGGTTCAATCCCAACCATATCACAATTTTTCTAATTGGCATTCTTCTCTATATGTGTCCATTTAAAACTGTAGGTCTCTATCGTGTAGTTACCAACTGGGGAGGTACCACAAGCACGACTAAACTACTGCTGGTACTAGAGGTGTAGGCGAGGGGTTAACCACTCCAGAGATTCCTTGAGATTCCATAAAGATTTCCAAAGATTCCCAACGATATTCATAGAAAGATAAACCCCGAAGGGGTAACCACTCCAAAAATTCCAAGATTCCCAACGAGATTCCCAACAAGATTCCTGTAGTGTTAACCCCTCGGGTGTAGGTATACAGTATTTCCAAAGATAAAGCTCACTATAAATTTATATTTCCGACTGAAAACATCTTCTCTTAACTCCCACTAACAATAGGATAAACTCATTGTATTTAACAACCGACTTAAAAAAAATCTATTCTCCATTTTTTAAAAAATCGCATGGAAACGACTGGCAGTCCGGAGAGAGATAGCGACCCACGGTCGAGTGGAGAAACGGATTTTATACAGCTAAATTGACGAAATACGCATGAGTCGATTAAAAAAAGAAGCGGAATATTTACAGAGAACCAATAATTCCCATTTCTGTGGTTTTTTTGAGTAAGCAAAAGTGAAAATTCCAAGTTTTTCGGTTTTTTGAAGAACGTTTAAATTTGTACCATCCGTGTGTATTGTATCCGTAAACAGGACAACATGTTGGTATTTCCTTTCACTCTACCCCTATATACCCCACTTGTTCTGAATTAAGCCTTTGCAGCACCTGATGGTGCATTCCAGCCGGCCATAAGGTCAACTGCGAGCGACGAATAATTTTTTTTTTGTTCTTTAAGTACGCGAAACTCTGTATTGGGCCATAGACGTAGCCTTAATAGTGTCACAGGTTCGGTGGATTTTTCAAATTCAGCAATGTTGCAAAGGGTAAAATAGTATAAAGGGAAATCTCGAAAATTACTGGGAATTTTGGGAAACTAACGAGTGTTTTCAACAAAAAAATATGATATAGGTGGCAGCACAGGTGGCAGGAATGCACCATTAGGTACTGCTTAGCCTTAAACTTCAACTGTAGCATCAGTGTGTGGACTTCGTAAACAGGAAAACACGTTGGTGTATCCCGGTTGTCGAGAATTAAGTGAATTCGGATCCTCTGTCGGCGTCAAATAAAAATCCATCCCCCTCCCCAACCATGAAAAACCAATAAAAACCACCCCTGAGTGCTTGTTTCATTTCGTACTGTCAACAGTGTGTCAAAACGCCCGCAGCTCCCCTACCGAGTGGTTTGGAACCCACACTAGTCGTAAACAAACGGATCATTAGTTTCTGAAGTTAATAGACGATGGGGACCTATAGTATTAGGTCAATCCTGACTAACAGACACTCTCGAGGCTTTCACAATCCTGCATATAGTGCCCTTATCATAACGTTACCTAGTGGTCTTTTAACGGCAAGTTAAGGCTGAATATACATTCACTATTTTTTTACGTTCCGATTTCAAACTTTATGAGAAAACTATCGGATATTTATTCTGAAATATAATATGTCTTTTTAACGTCACTATTCATGAGGCTATGCTGTGATTTCACGATCGGTCAATTTTGGACAATTTTTTTTTGTGACAAAAATCACTCGATCGTAAAATCACAACATGAGTAATGACAATGACATAGGCATATTATATTTAAGAGTATTTAAATATCCAATGATTTTCTCACAAAGTTTGAAATCGGAACGTAAAAAAATAGCGAATATATGGTGGCCCTTAACTTTACAGACTTAATCCGTCGTTAACTGTGTTTTGTGATAATGTCATTTAACTGGGGTTAACTTTAACTTGGTAGGTTAATACCCCAAACCATTGGTTAGGACCGACAAGTATGCATGGCTGAATTTGGAGTGGTGGGGGTGAGGAGATTCCAACGGCAATGGTTAGGGCCGGCAAGTGAATTGGGGGGGGGGGATGAATTTTGAGTGGGGGGAGAGGGGTATTGGGCCCGGCAGTGTATCAGAGAGAAGGTCTGGATGGAATCCTGGCCTGGCGCCAGAGTCAGACATGAGCGGCAAACTAACCATGGAGCTCCCAATCTCCAAAAACTCCCTTCGCCTTTTTTCTTGTTTTCCGTGACGAAGCCGCGGGGCAAATATTTGACACTTCCGGCGATAAAAATGTAAGCTATATAGACGTTTATGCTGGTAGGCATAAAATTTTATCAGCG
The DNA here is from genome assembly GCA_950004255.1 of Mesopsocus fuscifrons. Classification (NCBI taxonomy): domain Eukaryota; kingdom Metazoa; phylum Arthropoda; class Insecta; order Psocodea; family Mesopsocidae; genus Mesopsocus; species Mesopsocus fuscifrons. Next base: position 4,588,779 of record OX465381.1, read on the forward strand.
ATAACATGATGGTGGGAAACGTTTTGAATGGAATATATGGGGGGGGGGGGGGTATTGAGCTTTTCCCCCGTGGGAACGGTACCTAGCCTGTCACGGTAAAAAATTTTCCTTCACCCTAAATTTTCTTTGGATGAAAATAACGTCAGTCATATGCAGGGGAGGATAGACTACACAAATGTGAATTGTCGTTGCTAAACTCTTTTAGATCATTGCGACCCCTTCTTTTGAAGTCTACTTCTTGTTCTGAACAAAATATAATTTTGGAAACCGTGTTTTTTTTTCTTTTTTTCTTTTGAACAATGGGTGTTGTTATTCCCATCTGGACTACAGGCAGTTTGCCAGGGTTGTTTCGAGCGTACTTTAAACTGTAGGTCCCCATCAAAGTCTCGCCAATAGCTGGAAAGTGTAGTATGTCTTTTTAACGTCCGAAATTAACTGGCTACACGATTGAGTGATTTTCGACCGTAAAAATTTGTCAACAATTGCTGGATTGGAATATTAAAACATAGCCAGTAAATTTCTGACAGTAAAAAGGCATATTATATTTCAGATCATTTAAATATTTGACAACGATAATCATAACCAATGACGCATACTCGTCAGGACTACCACCGAAAGGTACGGCCTAAAGTTAGGATGACTTCCTGCTATCCTGTAGTTAACTCCTAACCGAGGGGTCGGGTGTGACCACAAACGAGGCTTAATTTTGAAAACAGCGGCTGGAAAGCCATTAAAAAGTCATGAGGGCCACCAAGGCTGGCCTCCTTCCCGGCTATATGCAGAGCCCTATCTCTTATTTATGCTAAATATTGTTCATTTACATCCTACCATAGATGCTTCAGTTTACTGAATCACTTAAGAACTAAGTGGTTATTGCGTTACTTAATTGTTTCTTATTTCTTTGAACGATTAGGGCTGAATTTCACCACCTCACGATAGTGCCTTTTAACGTTCGAATAGCTATCGATTCGAAAAATCAGACATCCTCTCGTTAGGTTTTGTTGTGTCAATAGAATTCGCCTGCTTTGTTTACGTCAAATTTATTTCAACAATTTCAACCTAAAAGTGGAAATAAACGTGAAAAAACCCCTATTTTTTTCGGAGAAAGAAGTTAAAATGTTGATTAGACTACATTAGACTACACCAAATGAGTCGCAGGTATGAAAATTATCGTTTTCGCTAACGCACGGAAAATCCACTCGAAAGCTAACGAAACGGTAACGGTGCATGGTGAAAGCCGTTAACATTTTTTACCGATACGATAGCGCTATCGTGTACACGATAGTCCTCACGTTAAAGTGGTGAAATCCAGCCTTAGGGTGAATTTCACAAGTTTAACGTGAAGACTATCGTGTACACGATAGCGCTATCGTTTCGGTAAAAAATGTTAACGGCTTTCACCAGGCCCCCTTTTTCCCCCAGAACAGATTTTTTTTTTTTTCAAATCGTTATAACAGATCAACGTAACATATAGTACAACAGGTATATTTATTTTGTCAGCAGTAACTGAACCCGGCGCGTTGGCGGTATCATTAATTATGTATCACAACAAAACGGAATTGATTAGTTGATTTGAATTAAATGTAAATAACGGATGCGTGTGCGATTTCCCACCGCTGGGAAGTGGGAATCACCTAATTGGCAAACTTTTTTTTTTTTTCAGTTTTGTGCAATATGGATACGCCGCCATGGATATTCTTCCTCCTGCTGATCGACTTCTGCACCAGCCTACCGTCCATCATCAGAATCGGTAAGTCTTTTTTCAGAACTCTCCTGTTTTTCGAAGAAATCTTTGATTGTTTTCAGGTCTTCAAATCTATAAATGTACGGGTACTTTTGTGAATAAGGTCCTTGTCTACAAGATGGGAAATGCGGCTGTTGCATGGTACTAGAAATCAGCAATAAAGGTCTTCTACACAGTGTTAGAGAACCCTAAATTTGCTCCAAAGGTCTTCTCCCTTCGTAGATATAGCGGGTTGAAAATTTTGGTTTCCGGTTTCATAGTTGAGACGGTAGAGTAGCTTGTGTCCTTGCCAGACTTTGATATATCTTTGGTTGATGGTTCCTATAGTTACCTTCCAGTGAGATAGGTATATACGAGAAGATGAGGAGCTTAGCAGAAGTAGCCAAAGCTTACGTCACTTTTGGTATTTTCACCTCCTATAACAACATAAAATCCGGACACAGAGTGTAATAACTTTTTATTTAGTGGTCAGAGTAAAAAATGGGATAATATAGAAACTAAGTCATCCATCAGGTACACAACCCAGGTATTTCCTAAGGTACTGATTTTTATCCCATAGGGGACCTACAGTTTTAGGTGAAGTCCGAACTACCACAGCCTCAATATACATTTAACTTGGCATTCTGGACAAATCAGAGGTGAGAGAAAAATTTTGAGAGTATTGGGATTGAACCTGGTCCTCAAGGTTTCCATAAAGTCAACCATAATACCACTTGGCTGATGGGATGGGCATTGAGCTCTGGTTCCACGAAAATTTCACCCTGATAAAATGTCTAAAGCATGAAATTGTTAAAATCAGATTAGCTGTATGTGCCGAAGCAAGACGGTGTTCGGAATTTCGGGAAAATTCGCCCCCATCCACCAATCTGAATTTTCAATTTTAATCTTCTTGGATATATGGCTTGCTTCGTCAGGCTGTTTCATCGCTCAATATCCTGCATGTGTCACTTCAATTTTTTAACGGAGTTCCCCTGCCATGCAAAAAGAGGGGTGGGGTAGCTCCCCAGCCAGTACAAGATGAGGACCTACAGTTTTTGGTTCCGAACCACCACAGGTGAAAGACGATCAAAAAAACTTTGGTAGGATCGGGATCGAACCGGTGTGACCCGGCTCTTATAGTGATCCTGTATATCGATCTAGAGACCACTCGGTTATCTATTGGTTCAGTTAATGTTTTTTCGGCACAGGTCCTGGCCAGTACCTGGCCTCCACCAGCTGGGGGAAAACTTGACTCGGCCTAATTACCTCTTGTACACAGAGGATTCATCCTTTACCCCACTAGGCTATACATGGTTCTAGGTAGCGGAATTTTCTAGAACATACGTTCGCTATTTGTTTACGTTTTTTCTGCACACTTTATGAGGGAGCAATTGGATATTTAAATGTTCTGAAATGTAATTTGTCTTTTAAACGACCGAAATTAACAGGCTGTGTTGTACTTTTACGATCTAGTGATTTTTGTTGACAAAAAAAAACTGTCCAAAACTAATCGATCGTAAAATCACAACACAGCCTATTGATTTCCGCCGTTAAAACGTTATATTATATTTCAGAATATTTCAATATCCAATAGTATCCTCATGAAATGTGCAGAAAAAAACACGGCCTGAAAATAAAATAAAAATCATATAAAAATTCGAACGTAATGCAGAAACTATAAACTGCAGGAAAAGGAAGAAAATAAATCAAAACTCAGTGAAACGTAGTAATGCATTTTGACATGTCCTCCCGCCCAAATTCAAATGTATGCATATAAGACTGATGCTACAAAATAATAAAAATGTCCTTGCTCTACTCGCTATCTAGAAATATGACATATGAACTCATGGAGAACCGCGAATTTCCCTTTTGTACAATTTTATGGTTTGTAATTTTCAAGAAAAGTTGTAAGAAAGAACTGATGTTGCTTGGGACAAGACAACGAATGACTTGTACCTTGGTCTTGTCTAAGTTTTTTGAGTTTATCCCAGGTCCTTCTCTTTTTATTTCTCTGACGGAATTGGCGATATTCCTAGTTCGTCTCAGGGTCAATTGCACCGTCTTCTTACCGTGCAGATGAAGTTAGTAAATTTTTGGTCCCGAAAAATTTATCTTGCCGTTAAAAGGTCACTTGCTAAACTTAAGGGCGCTATCGACAGGATTTTGGGAAGAAGCCAGCATTTCTTATTGGGGGGATATCACTACAGTCAACTTTTAGGCGACACTAAAGTAGACTTTAGATCAACTGTTGAAATCTACACATTTTAATGTCACTTTTCGGAGGAATCTTTTGGATATAGGTATTCTGAAATATAATATACCTAACTTTTTTTACAACAAAGACTCGTTTAATACATACGCTGTAATATTGTAATCAAGTGATTTTTGTAAAAAATTTCTCAGTAACGTCTCTCTCTCTCCATATTGATGGATATACAATATAGATAAATTGAAGTAATTCCCTCGTTTATAGTATGTAGAGATAACTGTATTATATTCCAGAATAAATAAACATCCAGCAGTAAAAAAAAAAAAAAAATACATAATGTCGACAAACTTAATTTTCCCGAAATATGTATGCAAAATCGTGATTATAGGTACTATTCATGTGTTTGTTATATGAAAATTACGTGGAAAAAGAACACAATACCTACAGGCATAATTTTGGTGACAATATAAATAAACGTTTCACACACAAAGAGAAAAATCGTTTAGTCGCTATAAAGGCTGTGGAAAATCACGTTAGGGGTAATAAAGGCCCAGAATTTCATTGTTAAAAGACGAAAATGAACCTCAAAATAGAATTCCCAGAAGAATTAATGATGGGTCTAGATTTAGGAGTTGATTTGGATTTGGGGGGGTTAGCAGAGGAGCACGGGGTGGCACCATCCCCCCCAATTCAAATAAATGACACGAACTAGCACCAAATTCAGGTTTTTATTGCGTTTTTGCGTGGATTCTTTATCGCTGACTTTTTTTGGGGTTTGTAGACGTGCTGACGAATTGTTTGAACTCGTTTTTATTTAAATTTTGTTGTTTTTTATTTTTGAAAGAGGTTGTTTTTTGGTGGATCAGCCATCGTCAGCTCAGCTAGGTGACGCTGCTACTATATCGCCCAGCATGATCCTATATGGCCCACTCTGATCGTGTATGGGGTAGGGTGGTAGAGTCCATTGTGTGGCAGCAGCACTGGTGAAGGCAAGGGGGGTAACCACTCCAGAGATTCCTTGAGATTCCACTGAGATTCCATAAAGATTCCTAACGATATTCATAGAAAGATAAACCCGGAATGGGTAACCACTTCAATAAATTCCAAGATTCCCTGAGATTTCATAAAGATTTCCAATGATTCCCAACGAGATTCCCAACGATTGGTTTACCCCTCGGGTGAAGGCTTCTTTCCAACGCTGGACCATAGTGTGTCAGGAACTCAGTTCTTTAAGAAAAATCGTTGTACTGCCACGTATTTCCCGACTGGGTGTGTATTCTGTCTTAGCTGTTAGATAACTAGAAATCTGTGTAAGATAAACCTCTACCGCCGAACTTTCGGTAAATAAGCAGCGGGCAGGAAGAATTTCTGCCTATTTTATTTTACCGACAGCTATTTCTCTTTCCCTCAGCTTTTTACTTTACCTGTATACGAAGTATACGTAAGGTAAAGTATTGTATTCGTGCGGGCCAATTTTCGGCAAACCTCAACTTTGAACCGTCATTGCTCCCAGACCTCAAAAGCGATTGAAACTTGCATATACATTTCAGAAACGTCCATGCCTTCGGAATGTGAAAACCAACTCACTTTTTTCATCCGACGAAAAGTTTGCCCCCAGGAATTTTTAGAAGAGGTCAGGTACGCCGTGTCAGTACGTATGTATGTATGTATGTATGTATGTATGTATGTATGTATGTATGTATGTATGTGGCATTGACCTGGACGGCACACTTTTCAACCGATTTTCTTCAAAATCGGTAGTGACCTTTCTAAAATTGGAAGAAATAAAAATCCAGAAGCCCAGTTTCCCCCCTTTAAAATTAAGGGGGGTTACCCCCCTAAAACACCCCCAAAAAGTAGAAAAAAAATATTTGCTCAAAATCGGCTCTAACGATTTCGATCAAATTTTAGACAATTATAGAACAAATAATTACGAATCCAATGATACCACCCACTACCCCCGCATAACTCCCTGGCCGCTAAAAAAAGGGGGGAAGTCCCCCCTGGACCTGTAAAAGGGCGAAATCAGTGGATTCAGTTGTTTGTGGTATATGAGTAGTTCTGGATATGACACGTGACAACGGCCATACTCGTCACAAATGGTATATGGCTCATTTTGAGCCTCCCCCCCCCCCAAGGGGGGGGGGGGGCAATTTTGAGTGAATTTTAAAGTGCGGCTTATGGGGTCTCAAACTGTTCGGGCGAACGTTGTGAAGCAATTTTTTGTATCAAAAAGTTTTTCTGAACGTATCCAAGCACCCCACCCCCTAAGGGGGGTAGATTTGAGTGGTTTGCGAAATATGGGTTGTGGGGGCTCAAAATGATCGGGAGATCGTTCTGAGGCAATTTATATGGTCAAAATGATTTTTCGCCACACCCCCCCCCCCCCCTATGGGGGGAGTTTTGGATACTTTCCAAAGTACGTTGTATGGGGTATCAAAATGCTCAGGGAAACGTTCTGAGGCAATTTATTTTGTCAAAACGTCTTTCCGAGCTTCCACATCCACCCCACCTCCTTTTAGGGGGTAGTTTTGGGTGGTTGCCGAAGTATGTCGTGTGGGGTCTCTAAGTACTTGGGAGAACATTCTGGGGCCATTCCTTTCGTCAAAAAGTTTTTCCGTCTCCAATCATTTAACCAAGGGTTTATTTCTAGGAATCACGCAAATAAGCAGGTAAAGTTTTGTCCGACCGTGTCGTACCGCTTGTTTTCAATCTTTTGAAATTGCATTGCGAGTTGTTTGTCTTTTCCATTTGACTTGTTGTTTTTTCTGGTTTACTTTCTCGTATAGCCCTCGGCATGGAAGAAAATGATGCGATGTGGGATTGCCTTCCAGTCTGCTGAGTCGCGGTTAAAAAACTCTTTCCGAATACGTTTCGCCAGCTGTTTCGCCGTCACACTCGGTATATTAAGAGGAAACTTTGTTTTAATTTTAAATTGTCCAGCTCCCCTGCTTTCGTTTTTGTGCACGACGAGACCTACAGTTTTAGGTGGGTTCCAAAAAACCTTAATTGGGTATCAGGCTGTTAACTCTATACCTTTCTACTGTAGTGTCCCCGATATGTTCCCTATAGCGTTGTTGGTGTCTATTACTATCCTGCCGATAGCGCTTTTATCCTAACGTTAGCTAGGGGGCTTTTAACGGGAAGATAATTAGTTAGGAACTTGTGAAACTTACCCTGAATGAATTTTAAAATTATCTTGTTGGGTTTTATGAAGTTTTTTGTCAACAAAAGTTTTTTTTTACATGAGGGATGGGACTGAGAAAATATTTCTCATTCCAGTTATTTCCCTTGAAATTTTCCTCCACACCACCTATGGCTTTCTCTGTTTATAATATAAAATTTCTAATTTAGTTCAGTTCAAACTTGCGTGACTTTATCAAAACGAATACTCGTTTTTCATTACGTTTTTGTAACTTTTCTCTCTCTGGTTCAAAAACAGTTAACAACTTTCATGAACCTGACATTTTTATATATTTTCCTCGGACAAATAAATGGCCAGGGGAAAAGTCAACATATTTCCAATAGATTGCGTTCATTTATTTCATTGCACTGATGAGGCTTTTCATTGGCTGATCGTTTTTATTGGATGAATACTTCAGGTTTCTCGCTATTGTCGGATTAGTACACGATGGGGACCTACAGTTTTAGGTGGGTTCTGAACCACCACAGCATCAGTATATATTACATCTTTTTATGCTGAATATATAAATGGTGAATGCCGTTCAGAAAAAATTTGACATAATCGGAATCTGTAATGTAGGTACTGTTACTACTTTTGTTGCTATAGGAAACTATTAAGAGGACGCTATACCTGACGGTGCATTTTTGCCGCCCATAAGATTAACATTGCGAGCGGCGATTCATTTTCAAGGTTTACCCTTAGTTGGAAAGACACAAAATTTTGCCTGTACCTAGCCCTAACAATGTTCTAGGGAGTGTTCGAAGCAGATTTCCCAATTTCTCGCTGGTTTCTTTTATTGCGACTGTTTTGCAAATGCTAGCATCGCATACCTCAAGAAAAGTGTTGTATCTCGAAAACCAGTAAAAAAAATGGGAAATCTGCTTCGAACACTCCTTAGAACATTGTTAGGGCTAGGTACAGGCAAAATTTTGTGTCTTTCCAACCAAGGGTAAACCTTGAAAATGTATCGCCGCTCGCAATGTTAATCTTATGGGCGGCAAGAAATGCACCGTCAGGTATAGCGGACCCTTAAATATTTATTTACTTTCTCGTATAGGTACTACTTACTTACAGAAGAAGTTACATAGTAAAGTATTGTGATCGTGCGAAAATTCTATACTGGGTTTTTGAAACCACATAATAAAGAGTTTTAAAAGGTATATATAGGTATTTATGTTATGTGTATCTGTGTTGGTTTAACGATGGATTTCGCCACTTCTTTATTTTTTATTATAGTGTCTCCTATCGAACAGATAACTGACAGATTTATCGTATGTTAAGCTTATGCCAAGTGCAATCGCATTATAGTGTACTTTAAGTAGTGGTGAAATCCACTGTTACCCTAGTTTTGAGTTTCATGTAATATGAGCTTAAGTGACAGTTTGCTGGCCTAGGGGTGTTGCACCTATTCAAACACTTGTTCGACATCCGTTCGCTGAACGCCTGAACGCCTCACTACAAACGTTATGATAGAGATTTCAGATATATGCCGTTAGGCGTAAACCTAGTTTACCGGAAACTGTCAGACAGACTCTCTAGTTAACCCTAGTTACCACTTTGTGAGGAAATTGCTTTGATTAAACGCTTGCTAATTAATGTGTGCTTTACAAGTTCCATGCAAGATAGATAGTTTCTGTTATAGCTATTCCTATACCTAACTGGTGCAAAAAAAAAAAAATACGTTGGAAAATTTCAAATTTTTAGATTTTGGTTGTCTAAGCTTTGAGTTTTCCATAGTTTTTTTTTTATGTGTTATATAGAACTAAGAATGTACAGCTCTAATGGCTATTAAAGGTTCTGAAGGCTGTATATACATTCTCGACGAACTCCACCAAAACCATTGTGCGAAAGTAAATATTCGACAAAACTAATGTTTACATATTAGTACTGCCGGAGACTGGTATTTGCAATATCTTATTGGTTAAGTCTACTCTACAAGCTAAACATAGTGTGCTATTTGAACGGGAAACGAACGAGAGAAAGTAGGACACTATTTTTAGCTTTTACAGGAGAAAAAGTAGAGAAATGCTGTTGAAATTACCCACTTCCGTAAGTGAAATAAAAATTGTCAAAATGTAAATTGTAAATAGTACAAACATTTATCAAGCTTTTCTACTAAATGTGACGATAAAATCATACATTTTGTAGTCCGAAACGTTACAAAAAAATGTTCCGCGTGAGGTAGTGTGGTGTTTTCGCGATCTGTCAAAAAAACATGTGGACTGGTAGTTGACTGTTTAAAACCGCTCCTGTGGGCTTATTACTCCATTTCATGCAAAAATACAACACTACCTCTCGACAAAGAGTCTCAGGTTTACATCCCCCTACAAACACTTTTCACTCGCTCTGTAACTTCGGAGTAGGGCTTGAAGTACGTAGCATTGCGAACCAAATACGTGTAGTCGACCTTAAGCCTCAGCTGATTGGTTGCTGAAGGTCAGACTGGCTGCTGATTGGCTGTTGGAGTTCAGGCTTGCTGCTGATTGACTGGTGGAGTTCGGACTGGCTGCTGATTGGCTGGGGTCGACTGGAGGATCTGATCGCCGGTTCAGTGTGAATATATACCATTTCGGCGATGAGATCAGCCAGTCGAAACCAGTACAAGTTAAACAAGATGGAAGACTTGAACTACCTACGGCGCGTCCCCATTACAGACATATCACAAGGCCGACCTATGGTTCAACGGTTCATTTTTAAAAAGGTTGGGCCTGCGGAAGGTTTTTTTTTAGGTACCTATACATTTTCTGTAAAATGCTTGTAATATTCATTCAACATAACGATTTTTTGCATTATTACAATTATTATTTACATAGGTAAGTAGGTTTATATTTTTTTTAATTTTAAGTTTTGTTGACCTTAATTATTGTGGTGGCATTCTGTTATTTTAAAAATTTAATTCATGGTACTTTTGGGAGTAAGTATTTAGCAATAAAAAAGTTAATATACCGATCACAATACTTTGCTGTAGTTATAGCAAATTATGGTAATGAAATATATAAACAGGCTTTGCAGAAATAAATCTGCGGTAAAAAGAAATAAAGAAAAAACTTTCCGTTTTGGGGTTTGAACTCCCTTCTTACGCTAAACGGTGCGTAGACGGACCCACCGGCAAAGTTCCCCCTCAAAATTTGCAAAGTCAAAAAAAGAAAAACACAGCTAGTTAAACTGTAGAAGTTTACAGCTTGGTGAGGCCGCTGTAGGCACCCCCTGGAGACACGTTGGCCCTTTATGGCCCATTAACACTAGAACGGCCATCCCTGGTTGCACCACTCTCTATAACTGACTGCTTCCACCCACCCTTTCGTGTTTATCATCAACCACTTCTGCCTAAAAGGTTACGTCTGGTTTTCTTTTTTCTCTCATCCTTTTCGAAAGTTTTCACTTTTTTTCTGCGCAACCAATGAGGAAACTATTGAATATGTAAATGTTCTGAAATATAATAGGTATGTCTTTTTAATGGCCGAAATTCACAGGTAGTGTTGTGATTTTTCGATCGAGTAATTTTCATCAACGGAAAATTCGTAAAATCACAACAGACCTCTTAATTGCGGCCGTCGAAAAGACATATTATATTTCAGAACTTTTAAAAATGGTTTCCTTATAGGTAATATGTGCAAAAAAGACGTAAACTTAATATACCACTTTTTATAATGCTTACTTCAATAGCGTACCTAGTTACCAGCTTTCTACAGCCCTAAAAAAAAAATATAGAAGAAAATTCTCAGTGATTTCGAAAGCTGATAATGTAAAATATACAAAAGAAATGGACCTAGAAGGAGAAGAAAGTAGAAGATCGGGGGATTAGAAGAGTAGAGAAGGCAAGGGGTAGGAGGTCTACATTACTGATATGGGGATAATCCCTAGCCAGGGGGGATCATGCAAATGGGGATAAGGCTCCAAAAACGCCTTTTTCGTTTCCTCGCCGGGACGAGACTTTGTTCAACATCCCTCCTGTCCGTGACGGTAGAAAGCGTTGTTCTGTTAAAAAAAAATTCAATGCTGTAGAGAATCGATCGCTGGGATGGAAAATGAAAGGTTTATTGGTGCTGCAATACTTTTTGTAATTGAAATCAAGCAAGTAATTTTTTTGAAAAAGGGTTTACGGGTAGATAGGTTTTTCTAGTCTGTTGCGTTTTTATAAGTCTCACTAAACTATGAAGTTTTTTGTGACTGTTTTCTGAGTGCTGGCTATTTATTTATTTCTGCTGGAATAGGGGCAATACAGTCGTCACTCGTCACTCACTATAACGACGGTCGTTATAGAGAGAGACCACTGTATTCCTATATAACGTTTGAAGCTAGTTTAAGGGTCCACTATACCTGACGGTGTATTTTTTGCCGCCCATAAGATTAACATTGCGAGCGGCGATTCATTTTCAAGGTTTACCCTTGGTTGGAAAGACACACAATTTTGCCTGTACCTAGCCCTAACAATGTTCTAGGGAGTGTTCGAAGCAGATTTCCCAATTTCTCACTGGTTTCTTTTATTGCAACTGTTTTGCAAATGCTAGCATCGCATACCTCAAGAAAAGTGCTGTATCTCGAAAACCAGTAAAAAAGAAAATGGGAAATCTGCTTCGAACACTCCCTAGAACATTGTTAGGGCTAGGTACAGGCAAAATTTTGTGTTTCCAACCAAGGGTAAACCTTATTGAAAATGAATCGCCGCTCGCAATGTTAATCTTATGGGCGGCAAAAAATGCTCCGTCAGGTATAGCGGACCCGAAAGGTGTAAACAAAAATTACTCGATCACAAAATAATTCCAAAAAAAATCAGAGACAACTATTACACTTGATGTATGTTCGGTCTTAAGGACCCAATAAATATCACAGTCTAAAGTGGGTTCCGAACCACCACTTCCTCAATATACATTTTACATGACATGCTGATCATATCAGAGGTGAATGCCGATCAGAAAAATTCTGACAGGCTCGGGATTGAACCGGTGTGGCTCATAGACAGTCATCTAGATAACTGGGCTATTCCACACCTGTAGGTGTGCATCGCAACGGAACGCCAAAGAAAGGCGACATGACTAAGACAAAATTAATTATTAGCGTGACTTTGTAGTCAAGTTGGCTGGTTACTATGTAAGCACGGTTCCTCAAATTCAAGCAGTGAGTTCAGCTATAACGGTATAGGAGTTTGCGGGCTCCCTTCAAAGGTTTCAACTTAATTCAGTTTCTACCTGACTACATTGCTTGTTGTGTACAAAGCCATACAAGTGTCTTCTCCATAGGTACCCATACCCATAGCCGTATCCACAGGGGGGGGGGGGTGTAAGGGGGTTAATCCCCCCCCCCCCATGAGCGGAAAATTAACATGGTAATGCCAACGCCATCTGGGAAATTCTCAAAAAAATTTAAAATCACGGTTGCTATTTTTCTTTTAGGAATTAACTTGCTTCGTTTTGATTTTGGTATTATATAATTTTGGAGAAATTTTTTATTGTGACAAAATCATTCAACCTTAAAATTACAAAATTGCCATAAATTTAGGACGTTGTATTTCATAACTCAGAACATTTCAATATCCGACAGCGTCCTCACCAAAATGAACGATAAGTCGATAGTCGCTTCAAACTATATACATCTAGTTTCAGACGTTAAAAAGACATATTATATTACAGAACAAAAAATAGCCAACAGCTAATAGACACTTTAAAACAAAGAAAATTGTGACAACAGTCTCTCAGTGCGTCATAATTTATAGATAACCCCAAAAAATATATGATCCATAAAAATAAAATAATCGAGAAGTTTTAAAGCGTTCAATTGCGTTCCAATGCGTTTCAGGCCATCATAAATATTAAATCAAGGAGTATTTCTACCCAGAGGTGGAAAATCCGCCACGAGGACGATTCGAACCGTGGGGGGTAACGGAATTTTTCATTACCGGCTTCGACATGTAAGAAGGCACAGCATGCCTGGCATTCCATCTCAGCACATCATTCATTATGGATATTCAATCCTTAAGGTTCCAAGGTATGCTACCATTAAGAGCCTATGCAAGAAAACGTGATAAGGGCGACCACACAATCGTTTTGATATTTTTTTGTCGGACCATTTTTTGAGGATACTGTTGGATTTCGAAATGTTCTGAAATATAAAATATCTTTTTAAGTGGGTTCCGAGGGGGTAACCACTTCAGAGATTGCTTGAGATTGCATAAAGATTTCCAAAAATTTCCTGAGATTCTCAACGAGATTCTTGGAAAGATGCACCCCGAAAGGTTAAATAAATACTCCCGAAATATCCCAGATCCCCTCGCAGATTTCATGGCCGAGATTCCCAACGAATCCCCTTCGGTGGGTTCGAAACCACCAAGGGCTCGATATACATTTCAGTTGATATATGTTGAATGTATTTATAGGATCGGAATCGAACCAGTGTGATGTGTTTCCCTAAAGGTAACTACGTAGACCACTTGGCTATCGAGGCTGTTATCATGAAGCTATATGAAAAGTCAAACCAACGTCATAGGTTCTTAAGGCTGTTGTTGAGGTCCTATTCTACAGCTAAGGGGGAAGCAAACCCTTTTCCCAGGTATTCTGGTATTTCTGCCATTGTCCTTGATACCTATTGTTTCATGCGTTGCGACCTTTTCTCTGATTTTCCGCTTGTTTCTCGCTTCGGAGGGTTTTAAATCAAGAAAGGAAATAAATCATCCTAAATCCTGTATTTATTTAAAACTGTGCGGGAGTTTAGAGGTGTTTTCTAGATTTCACGGGTGCCTTTTATTATTTGTGAGAGGAATTTATGAAGTAGGTACTGACTCGTTCGCAAGAAAAATAAAATTGTCACTCTCCATTTTGAATGACGTTCTCTATTACGAACGCCTTTACTACCTCTATCGCGAGGGAAATTATGAAGTCTCTTGACAGTCGTTATACAGAGAGACTACACTGTATATGACTAATTTCCCTGGGAAAAGTTTTATCCCGAAATTCAAAATTCAAGACGGAAAAAGTAAAAACTTGCCCCAGGCTTTTTCCAAACCCTTCCACTTTGTGACAGTAAAAAGTCCGTGAAGGTTCGTTCATTACGTCTCATAGCCCGACATCTTCACCTCGACAATGAACCGGAAATGAGCAGGAACGGTCCAGTAAGCGCTCCAAGCAGTGCTGAAAAAAAAAGAAAGAAAAACTAACAAATAGAGACTTTAGGAAAGGAGGCAGCCAGCCGCGTTGGAAGTGTTGCCGGAACTCTAAAAGTTTTTTACGCCAAGAAAAAGGAGGTTGTGCCCTTTACGCACGTAGGAACACTGCTTTTGGCGGTTAATGAGTTAATTTGCTGACGAGTGCAAAAAGGGCGTAAGTGCCAACTACCTGCAGACCAAGTTTAGCTGATTAGCATTTCTCAGGTATTCAGCTCAGACAAAAGCTCAAGTAATGAGTTGGAAAAAGGAGGGGGGGGGGGGGGGGGTGCCATGGGTGCCCAAAATTTTACCAAATTTTTTTTGGACATGACCACACAATCGTGTTTTTTACGTTTTTTCTGCACCTATTATGAGGAAAATATTGGATATTTAAAAGTTATTGCGATTTTACGATCGAGTGATTTTTGTCAACCAAAAAATTGTCCAAATTTAACCGATCGTGAAATCGCAACATAACCTCTTAATTTATGACATTAAAAAGACATATTATATTTCAGAACATTTGATTGAATTTTTTATTGCTTTGCCCCAACAAGGTCATATGCTACAAGTGTGTCTCTTATATTTTCATCTGTATACAAGAGAATGATTATGTCAAAATCAGTCGTGTTTTCCCTCAGCCGGTCATGGCCAGGTACACATCAGTGCCCCACCTCAACAGTCGTACATTTGTTTCGTGAGGCTTCATGCTGGATATGTTATTCCCCCAGCCGGTGAAGAAAAAATCTCGACACCTTGGGACTAGAACCTGCGTCCTATTACTTCGTAGGCCTGGCACTTCTCTAATACGGTTATACCGAAAGGTTGAAAATTTCAACCTATTTAAAGCAAGGTCCCGAGAGATTGCACCTTGTTATTACTATTTCCCGATACCTGGCACCAAGCCAAATGTTCGGAGGTATTAATTCTAAAGGGCAGTTCACACTGCCAACAGCTCGGCAACTTATAATTTTACTTCAAATTATTTTGTGATGTGAATTTATAAAACCTGAATATTTTAAAACCTTTTGCATCCTTTTTAGTGGGAAAACCACTAGAGTAGACTGAGGTCCTGGGCTCGAATCCCAGTAGGAGTATTTTTTGTTAGTAATAGTATGGATGTCACACCAAATATTCATTTGGCTTCGGCCAACAATCAGTTTGTCTGTGCCTTCGGGTAGGGACTGTAAGATCCAAAAAGTGCTGTTTAGCCACTCCAGAGATTCCTTGAGATTCCCTGAGATTCTATCAAGATTTCCAAAGATTCCCAACGATACTCATAGAAAGATGAACCCTGAAGGGGTAACCACTCCAAAAAATTCCAAGATTCCCTGAGATTTCATAAAGATTTCCAATGATTCCCACCGAGTGGTTAACCCCTCGGTTACCCCTATGTTTACTTGAGATGTCTATTGGCTTTTCTTCCTTACCTACTATGCAGAATATAGTACAATAGTCCCTTGAAAAACGGACGTAAAATGTTGGTAACCCGACACATAGGCTACATTTCACCACTTCATACTATAGTATGATGGATTGAAATCCAGCCTTATGATGGAACCAACTTTTCTGCAGACTATCCGTCTCTTATCCTAAGAAGACAGACACTTTGTTTGAGAAAGGAAAGTGTTCTTGTCTTCTTAATAACAGGCTAAGAAGACTGATGGAGTGTATAAACAAACAGTTGTTACTGGCCCATCTTACAAAGTTAACTGTCTTTCTATTCGTAAGGTGACCCTATCAGACCCTTATTCTCTTATACACTAGCACCCTCTTCTTAGCCTGTCTGTCTTCTTAAAATAGTAGAGACAGGTCAGTTCTAAAGTTAGTTTCATCATAAGTCCACTATGCCTATAAGTTGAATACGCTATTGTGGACTTCAAGGAAAGACTACCTCACTAATACAGAGACCTTGGGAAAGGAAAAAGTAAATGCCTGAACCAGGCCTTGTTTGAATCGGGTCCAAAAAATAATGGCTAATTTTTCGGTTCGACAACGGGGTAATCATCTGGGGTATAATTGTAATTAAAAGTCCCCCCCCCCCCTTTTTACAAAGGGAAACCCTTTCATTCCGTTAGAGAGATTTTCGTCATTTTGAGAGTTTCGATTTTTGCGTTAAATTAGGATTTATTTTCCGCCCTTATTAGTGGAGAGGGCTGGATTATCGCAATGGTACTGAGCTGTGATGCAAGAGAATCCACGGCTTGACGATTTGTTTTCGAGGGGTTGTTGACCACGCGTTGGGAATCTCGTTGGGAATCATTGGAAATCTTAGTAAAAAATCTCAGGGAATCTTGGAATTTTTTGGAGTGGTTACCCCCTCGGGGTTCGTCTTTCTATGAATACCGTTGGGAATCTTTGTAATTCTTTATGGAATCTCAGGGAATCTCAAAGAATCTCTCTCCCCCTCAATTTTTTTTTGTTCGCTTGAGGTAGAAAAACTGTTTCTTTCTCACACAAAGTGTCTGTTTTCTTAGAGATAGGTCTGCGCTAAAGTTGGTTTCATCATAGTGCCTTCTAGGATGTGAGCTGTGATTTCTCAGAGTGGTGTGACGTCACCGGGAGACCCAACCTAGCAAACAAGGGCATCTTATGACCGAGGGTCCTTCATTATATTCAGTCTAATGGCAAAAATGCAATTGGTTTGAAATACGTCCCAGTGATTGTAGTTGTAGTTCGTTATCTGGGGACCTACAGTTTTAGGTGGGTTCTGATGATTCTCTTGAGGCACCGGAGATAAATACCGATCGGGATCGAACCAGTGTTATCCAGCTCTTAAGGCGAACACCTAGACCACTCGGCCATGGAGGCTGTAGAAAAAGGTGCATTTAAATATCCAATAGCTCAACCAAAATCACCTCCAATAAATTTTAATCAATGGAGCTAGATTTACTTTTGCGTCTTTCTCAATTCTCCTTTTGGTAAGCATAGAATGGAGCTTTTTCTTTCTTGTACCTTTACCTTATTATGAAAATGGGTGTTCTCGAGATTGCTTAATCTTTCCGACCATTTACCTCGTTCTCTTGTAGTGTTCCAGATTATTATCTTGAATACTTTTTGCGTGACTCAAAGCTTTAACAGCTTTTATTTAGTTAATTTTCTTGTACAATTTTTTGGGAATAACTTTAGTTCTTGCTTTGGTCGAGGGTACCTACACAAAAGTTTCTTAGCTGAAGTGATATGGTCAGAATCACGCCCTGTAGTCGAGTTTTTTCCCACCTGGTGATGGCCAGGGTGGGCAAGATCCACGATGAAAAGGCTTACTTACGCACTGCTCTGTTATACCTATACTTCTGTACCTATACTAAACTCTATCCCGAGGGGGTAACCACTCCAGAGATTGCTTGAGATTGCATGAATATTTCTAAAGATTTCCTGAGATTCTCAACGAGATTCGTGGAAAGATGCATCCCGAAGGATTAACTAGTCTAGAAATTTCCAAGATTCCCTGGGATTTCGTAAAGATTTCCAATGTTTGCCTGAGATTCCAAACTAGATTCCCAACGAGATTCCTGAAGTGGTTAACCCCTCGCTCTCTCCATGAATTAGACAAGGACAAGGACAAGTCTGATTTCAGTGATTTCCTAACTTTTCCTGTAGAAACCGGCGGATGTGAGAATTAACGAATGTCTGCGAAAAGGGGCTTTCAAAAAAATTAGCCTTTAACTTTTCAAACTCCATCTGTGGCTACGAGAAGTGAGGAACTGTGTTAAAACATAGCTGGACAAGATGTCTGTGTCATTCAACAGTTCCTTAACGTCCAGATAAAGTAAGAAATATCTTCCCGAAGAAGTAGCCGTTAAAAAGTAACTAGATGACGCTATCCGCAGGAAGGTGAAAGGCATCAACTTTTCTTTTTGGGAAGATAGCGCTATAGCTAGCTTTTAGGTGTCACTATAGCGGACTTTAAAAAACTCGTGAAATCGGCCCTGATTCTTATAATATCCCTGTCCAAATTGTCTCTGCCCCAGGTATAGGTATCTCTCGAAAATTAATTATATAATACCTACCTGGATCGGAAAGCTTTCCCAAAATACAATTTAATTCACCTTCGGAAAGCTAAAAAAGGTTCGATGGGTTCGTAATTCGGTAGATAGGTATGTCGAACAAGATAGGACTCTTCCAACAAGCCAAGGTTCATAAATTCAGGAGGTTACCTCTGAATATGACGTCAAACGACAATGAACAATCAGAGGCTTTGTCCTGGCACTCCCATTGGTCAGATTTGATTTGACGTCACATTGAAATGAGACAACGTGTTAAATAAACTGATCTTGTCCACTGGCAGTTCCGATCAGATTGCGGAAGGGTTTCTGGGGCATATTGAGGTGGGGGGAGGGGGATTTCCCCTCTTTAGCGTCGGCTTTTTGCTCTAAGTAATTTCAATTTACCACCGTCCCTTCCCCCCCACTTCATCCGCATTGGTTTTGGTCTTCCTCTTGAAAGGCTGCAGAGAATAGGCGGGACCTGCCGGCAGTTAGTTCTGGAAACTAGTTACAGGTTCAATTTTCTATTGCTGAGTTGTCTAGGCCCGAGGGGGCGGTTTTTCAGGCTCAGCGAGTGTGAAATGTTTACGTGAGCGTAGTGAAGTTGTTATAAGTCGGACTGGTGACAGGAATCTGCGAGTTCGAACTCTGTTGAACTTCGTCTTCAGGGCGTCTATAGATAGTCGTGTTTGTTTAATTTTTTTCTTCACATTTTAGAAGGATACTAGGTATTTGGTACTAAAATGTTCTGAAATATAATATGTCTTTTTAACGGCCGAAATTAACGTTGTGATTTTACGATCGGTTTTTTGGACAGATTTCTTGTGGACGAAAATCACTTAATCGTAAAATCATGCACAACTTAGCCTCTTAATTTCGGCCGTTTCAAAAGACATTATATTTCAGAACATTGAAATATCCAATAGTTTTCTCATAAAGTGTCCAAAAAAAACGTAAACAAATACTACTGCGTAGACGCAGATTCACCAAAATATTTGACCAAAATACTTTTTTTCCTTCACCTTGGGTAGAAAAAATATTTCGCGTCCGAGATTCGATCTCGACTTCTACAGCTTACAAAACCAGACGCTTATCTCCTCAGCCACCGTATATGCTAATTCCTAAATCCACTAAAAGATTCTCACTGCCAGAAATTACGTGACCTTACTTTTTGCCGATGTAATTTCGCTGACGTTGCAACAAATCTTCGGAATAATGTCATATTTTTATTTCAGCAAATACCTCCAAACTTTTGACGTTTACCAGACAATCCGCCGTGTTGAAAAAACTTTTCAAAAAAAAAAAAGTTTTTAAGTTTTCACATGCTGTGCTCGTCTTATAACTTGTAAAACTTTCAAAGTTTTAAAAACTTAAAAGGATCTTTTGAACTATCTGAAGGTTAGTGTAGTATATTGGCTGTTCATTGAACCGGAATTTTTCAAGTGATCGAGGGGGTAACCACTCCAGAGATTCCTTGAGATTTCACAAAGATTTCCAAAGATTCCCAACGATATTCATAGCAAGATGAACCCCGAAGGGGTAACCACTCCAAAAAAAATTCCAAGAT
Source organism: Mesopsocus fuscifrons (assembly GCA_950004255.1). Lineage (NCBI taxonomy): Eukaryota > Metazoa > Arthropoda > Insecta > Psocodea > Mesopsocidae > Mesopsocus > Mesopsocus fuscifrons. The sequence continues at coordinate 4,608,586 of OX465381.1, forward strand.
TCCCTGAGATTTCATAAAGATTTCCAATGATTCCCAACGAGATTCCCAACGAGTGGTTAACCCCTCACAAGTGATGTACCTATAGGTATAGTTTCCAGAGGGGTAGAGGGACAAACCCATTTCGAGAATGAGCTTGCTGTCAGGTAGTGACTTTGGAGAATCTTTCAGCCGTGGCTGATAAAGGACATCTAAGCGGTGTTGTAGACCCTTAATTTTTTCGAAAGGTCTTCTCCCTGCGTAGATATAGCGGGTTGAAAAAATTTGATTTTCGGTTTCATGGTTGAGACAGTAGAGTAGCTGTGTCCTTGTGAAACTTTGAAATAGCGATACCTTTTATTGACTCGTAAGGTAGCAGATGATGTGGAGCTTAGCAGAAGTAACCAAAGCTTACGTCACTTTCGGTATTTTCACTACCTATACCAACCTTAAATCCGGTCACTTTAGAGTGTAGTAACTTTTTATTTAGTGGTCAGAATCTAAAATGCGATAGTACAGAATCTAAGTCAGCTATCAGGTACTGATTTTTTTTTCCTTATCCATCGTGCTTGGCTATCAGCTCTCCAGGTATTGTGTTAGTACACTGATTGGGACCTACAGTTTAAGGTGGTTTCCGAACCACGACAGCACTTAGATAGGATATGGTCAAACCGGTTTTCCTTTACAACCACCCTCACCAGTCGAAGTTGTATGAAGTGTATAGTATATCGGTTGTTCATTGGAGTGAATTTTTCCAAATGATGTTACTCTTTCTGTACATATAAAAGGAAATCGTTAAAGAAGGTTCACTTGGTTTGTCTGGTTAGGCTGGAACCGAAAAGGATTTAAAAGAAAGTATTTCTGTGGAGCTTTTCGGGGAGCTTTACCCCAAAGGGTTTATTTAAAAGTTTAGCTTCATTCATTCATATATTTTTTTATTTTAATTTTAACCCTTTATGCCACTTTTTACGTCAGGTGGCTCCTTACGTCTTTTTAATCGACACTAAATTTTGTTTGTTTGTTTGTTGAATTATTAACAAAATTTAAAAACTGACTAAGAAATCTGACAAATTTTGACCTTTTCATGTAATTTTAACTGTCAGTTATAAATAAGTCTCAGATATCTTTAACGGTGAACTGCATGAGCCATCAGTTAAGTTTAAAAGACGGTTAAACTCCAACATGTGATTATTTACATTGCGGACTTCCAGGGCAGTGGGAATAATTCTGGCATCAGTGCCATCCTCCACCCTGAAAGCCCTCCACTCTCAAGTGCTCATCGGCAGCTCAGGCGAGCGAGTGGGTTGTGGTTCGGCCCTCGGCATTATTCCCGTATCAATCTACTCCTAATCTGCGGTTCTACCAGGAGAGGTCAAAGAAATAGGCTCTGAATTTTTGTAAGCAGAACAACTATTTTTAATTACAACAGAAAATAAGGAATTGAGCTCTGACGCTTGCTCTTCAAACCTTGCTTGAAAAATAATTAGATAATTAATATCCAGTTACGTGAAATTTTGTTTTAGATAAAAGAAAGAAAGAAATCAGAGTGCCAGCTAGGTAGCAGGGGAATGGAGCAGTATGCTTTTAGAATTTAACTTAAAATGGAAGTTCATCCTGCTACATAGCTGCACTCCGAGAACATACCTTGATTTAATCTGAAAAATGAAAAAATAATTAGGTACCTAAGTACGTCTACAGGTGCACCTGGACTACCTATATGGTAGTCTCAAATTATGAAAGAAATTCTACTTATGTCCGAAGACTTTTAAAGTTGGACGCCACTTCTAGTATTTAAGAGCTAGAAGTCTCTATAGATTACATATAAAAAATTATTATGGCCTACATACGGTATTCTGAATTTTGAGAAGTTGAGAAGTTGAAGATATCGAAGATAAATTTTACATACTTGAAGATTTGGAGATAATCGGAGACGAAGAGTCGGAGATCTGTCAAGCTCGAGCGTAAAGACGACTTATAGCAGCACCAGAACATCACGTGGTATCAAACATCAGAGGGCGCAGAGTGGTGGTGTGAGCAGTATTTCAAATTTCTTAAATTTTCATTGTAGCCACTTCGGGGAAGGCATCTGAGGGGGTTTGGTGAGCCCCTCCGCCCTTATGGACTTAAAGCCCCATCGAGGCACCCAGCTTAGCTGGGGTTATCCAGTATAAAAAATTCATAGTTGAAGATAATTCCATCAGGTAAAGAAAATGTGTCCTCCTTGGAAGATTCCGCAGATAGAATGCAAAATGGCTACTAATTATATCAGTCCTACTTAGAAATTAATCGTTCATGTGTGTGTGGAATAATTAGCTAAGCTAAGTATGTAAAAAAATTTTATATAAATTTTTATATAATTATCGAACTACTTCGATTCGATTTCGATAAAATTATTATAGGTATTTGTTTATAAATAAAAAACCAAAATGGTAATATTTTGCCACCACTGGCAAAATTGTTACAAAAACGGATTTAAAACGTTACACCCCGATGTAGCAGTTGCCCTACGTTACCCTACAAAGACCGTCACCAATAAAAGTTGCCGAAATGGTACGCCTCTCAATGAGGGGTTAATATTAACTATTGTTGAATAGGTGAAACGTGAAGAGTAGGAAATAATAGCAGTTGAAGTAACTCATGCATATCAAATATGGCGTTGAGTAGGGGAGTATGGGGGAAATGGGACACGTGCTGGGGCTCACATCCATTATCTTTAGAAGCATGAAATGTGAAATTGGGAATTGTACCGACTTCCCCACCCGCCCTTCTTCACCTACAAATTAATAAATTCATTAACCCTTTTTGTTGACGGTTTTTACTTTCTCGCTAGCCATATATGGCGAGAAAGTATTGTTTTCGTGCAAAATTTTGAAATTGAGATTTTGGGTTTCCCATGATTCTGGGGGTCCCCTGAGTCCAAAAAAGTGGTTTCTGGAAAAAGTCTGTCGTCCGTCAGTCCGTCCGTCCGTCCGTCCGTCCGTCCGTCCTCCGTGCAGTGCTCTAGAGCCTATACCGTTCACCCAATTTTGATGAAAATTGGTGTGGACTTGTCTAAAATCACGGCCAAGGTACATTTTTAAGGAATTTTTAATTGGTCAAAAATTGCGGCCACTATTGCCAAAAAAAATTCTAAAATAATTCAAAAATCGTGTTTTTGGCATGCACCGACGACGGTACACTTTTCAACCTATAACATTGAAAATTGGTAATGTGGATTGAAAGATAGATGCTTCGAGGTCTTTTTCATAAAAAATTTAATCAGTTTAAAATTATGGCCGTTTTGGACCAATGTTCGAACCTTTCGGCGTCATTCACATTTATTGACCGTTTCTCATGAAATTTGGTAGATTTGTGTTAAACTACGTAACTTAACCATTTGTTGAACAGAATTTTTGTTATCTTGGAAATTACGACCGTTTTGTCAAAAAAGTCAAAAAAGTTTTTGAATAGTCCGAACGCATAAACAGTAAATGAGTGACAGTCATTAGATTGGGTAATAGTGATCTCAAATAGATGGTCTTGGGTGATTTTTAACAGATTTTGGATTGCTTAAAGTAAATCAAAAATAAATAAAAATTAATCTCAAAAAAATGGCAAGAAAATTGATACGGGGTGAGAAAGTTAAGTGCGACTGTTGTCGGCCCCTTTATTAGAGTCAGGCTCTGACTCATCTCGAAACCCTCTCTATAGCGAACACTTTACGATCATTATAGTGAGAGTGTATGCAATAGTCGTTTTCTCATCATGCAGCAAAAACTAGAATTCCTTAAAACTTGGAAAATTCAAATCACATTTTTATGAAAGGAACGGCATCTTTTTATAACAGCACTGCATCCATACAGAATTGCTCCACATGGAAATAATAATTCTGCGATTATTTTACAACAGGACATAAAAGCGAACGTCCGTGAAAATGACGGCATTAACTAGGTTACTGTGAATAGGGTATATGAATTATAGAGGTTGTATTGAATAATATAGACATGGCTCTCCTACTAACGTATATTACCATGAAATTATTTCAGACTTTATGAGGCACATACAGCTTTTGGTGGGTTCCAAACCACCACAGCTTTAAAAATATACATTTCAGAAAGTATTGATGGGATTGGGATCGAACCGGTGTGACCCGACTCTCAATGGCAACCATCATTATTTTCAGACGGGAAACCTTCGGAGTACAAAGACCTTGACTCTGAACTAGGGAACTCTATCAAAGTTTCGATCAACTTGTTTTGAAATGAAAAAACTCTTCCGGGATTCCTCGGTATGATCTCAAATTGGAAAAGTTTCCAAAATTCAGCTCTCGTAGGCAACTCAATGAAAACCAGCGAATAATAATAACAGTTTCGGTGTTATTTACTGTTAGGTATATTATTATTGTAAAAGGAAATAGCCCACATTAAGACTAAAAAAGAACTTTGAAGAAAGAACAATAATACGGAAAAGTATACGAGATAATGTTTATTAGAGTCACATTATTAAGAGGACGCTATACCTGACGATGCATTTTTTGCTGCCCATAAGATTAACATTGCGAGCGGCGATTAATTTTCAAGGTTTACCCTTGGTTGTAAAGACACAAAATTTTGCCTGTACCTAGCCCTAACAATGTTCTAGGGAGTGTTAGAAGCAGATTTCCCAATTTCTCACTGGTTTTTTTTATTGCAACTGTTTTGCAAATGCTAGCATCGCATACCTCAAGAAAAGTGCTGTATCTCAAAAACCAGTAAAAAAAATGGGAAATCTGCTTCGAACACTCCCTAGAACATTGTTAGGGCTAGGTACAGGCAAAATTTTGTGTCTTTCCAACCAAGGGTAAACCTTGAAAATGAATCGCCGCTCGCAATGTTAATCTTATGGGTGGCAAAAATGCACCATCAGGTATAGCGGACCCTTAACTAAGTTGTGATCTAACAATCAAGTAATTTTTGACATACTTTTTATGGCCAGAAATCACTCGATGGCAAAATCACAGTTTAGTCAACTAGCTTCTTAACTTAAAAGTCGTAAATATTATAAGTAGTTCAGAACAATTACAGGCCCAACATTTTCTTCAGAAAAGTGTCATTTTCAAGTATCTTACTAATTCACTATTAAGTAACTTACTAAATGAAAAATGGCAAGTATTGTGCTTTGTCGTTTGTCAAGATAACAAAAAATTAATTTATTTCCAAGGTCGGGGGAGGGGGGGGGGGGGGGGGGAACCAGTGAGAAGATAAAAACTTTTCATTAAATTAAAGAAACTGATTGTTGGCCAAAGCAGAATGAAATTTTTTTTGTGTGACATCCATGCTACCAACGAAAAATTGCTGCTACCGGGATTCGAACCCAGGACCTCAGTCGTGCGAGTCTCGTATTTTCCCACTAGGCCGCCGTGAGACCACTCTTTGAGATTTGTGTTTGCCAAGGTTCAGGGGAGTCCCTTGAGTCAAAAAACGTGGCTTCCGAAAAAATTCTTTCCATCCTTTCGTCCGCTGGTCTATTTTTTCCTTCACCGAAACTGTCTCTGAATTTTTTTGTGGATAAAGCCTAATTAAAATTTGGTGTGACACCCCTGCTACCAAAAAAAATTAAAGTTACCGGGATTCGAACACAGGACCTCGGTCGTGCGAGTCGAGTGCTTTCCTACTTATATGCTCCAACGAAATATGCAAAAAAGTGATAAGTAGCCTTAGCATGCTGATGATTAGGGGGAAGTGTGTTGTTCCTTCTCCAAGAATTGCGAAACTAGGGGGGAACTGCCCCCGAGGGAATCTAACCCTCAGCACCCTGTAAATCGTAAGTCAGCAATATGAGTTGTTATTACCTAACCGCAACTCCCCCCCCCCCAACCCTCCATCGTACCCCTTCATCGTACCCCCCCCCCCACCCTTAGATTCCTGTGTGCCTATTACCAAAGATAATGACGATGTCTGCTGACCAAGGTAGTTAGTAGAGGGGTGGGGGAGGGGGGAAGTCCGGCTACTAGACCAGAACATGGGTACTACGATGAGGACCTACAGTTTTAAGTGGGTTCCGAACTACCTCGAGGAGAAAAAAAATTAATAGGATCGGGATGTTTCTCAACATTTAACCGGAGTGCTTGGACCTTAGATAATCTTCAGTTAAATGTAACTGGAGGTTTGGTAACTGACCCTGATCTAAGATTAAAGCCCAATTTTTATTTCATCCACAGAAGGATGCTATAGGCAGAGCCGAATTAACCTTCTATGAGGCCCCAAGCTAGACTCGATTTGTAGGCCCTTTAAGGGTCCGCTATACCTGACGGTGCATTTTTTGCCGCCCATAAGGTTAACACTGCGAGCGGCGATTCATTTTCAAGGTTTACCCTTGGTTGGAAAGACACAAAATTTTGCCTGTACCTAGCCCTAACAATGTTCTAGGGAGTATTCGAAACAGATTTCCCATTTTTTAACTGGTTTTCGAGATACAGCACTTTTCTTGAGGTATGCGATGCTAGCATTTGCAAAACAGTTGCAATAAAAGAAACCAGTGAGGAATTGGGAAATCTGCTTCGAACACTCCCTAGAACATTGTTAGGGCTAGGTACAGGCAAAATTGTGTGTCTTTCCAACCAAGGGTAAACCTTGAAAATGAATCGCCGCTCGCAATGTTAATCTTATGGGTGGCAAAAAATGCACCGTCAGGTATAGCGTCCTCTTGATTTAATTATTTTTGTCATTTAGTGCCAACCGAAGCAGAATGTGGGGGGAAAAGGCAAAAATTGAACCTGTTTTCGAGTGAGTGAAGCGAGCAAGCTGAAAATTTCCCTAATCTCCGTAAAACTCCCTATTTCCTAATTGTTTATTACGTTGGGGCCCCTTCAGAGCGTAGGCCCCAAGCTATAGCTTATTTAGCTTAATGGTTAATCCAGCACTGGCTATAGGATTTTGTTGCTTTGCCGTGTCGGAGCCTCTGTGTTCGAGTCCAGGAAGTTTTTAGTTGTGTAAGGGTGTAACACTCCTTATCAGGCTTCAGCCAACTACTTTTCGGCTTCGGCCAAGTTGAGATAAAGCCTAAAACTCCACCCAAGTCCATTAAAAATCACAAAAAGGAAAAAAAGTTTCACTAAGAATACAATGAGGATCTCGAGCCGTTGTCACACCATTCCGATAGAAAAGCCTTCTAACAAAACACAATAGCCTTTTGACCTGTCGAAGACCCTCGAAGGTTCTCGAAGGTACTTGAAGGTTGAAGGGCATCCAGTATGCTGACGTGCGCGGTTCAATACTTGAAAAGTCAACCCGAACTAGGCTTGAACTTAGGAACTTAACCTCTGCAAACTTGGTGACATAGGGCACTGACTTACAAACACTTGCCCTTAAGTTTGACGTTTCTAACCCACCCTCGTATTGTGCTAAACCCTATGAATAGTACCACTTAAGCCTTCAACTTACTTCAAAGCTAATAAGTTTCAGTGCTTACTCTACCACTGACTTTGTGTTAATTTTGACTATAGGATTTAATGAACTGTGGGGTCATAAATACATTATGTGCCCTGTTTGCACAAGAGCGTAATTAGGTCAGAATCACGCTTAACAGTCGAGTTTTCCCTCAGCTGGTGAAGGCCAGGTTATGTTAGGTTAGCGCGAGGGGTTAATCTCGTTTGTAATCATTGGTAATCTATATGAAATCTCAGGGAATCTTGAAATTTTTTGGAGTGGTTACCCCTTCGGGGTTCGTCTTTCTATGAATATCGTTGGGAATATTTGGAAATCTTTGTGGAATCTCAGTGGAATCTCAAGGAATATCTGGAGTGGTTACCCCCTCGGGTTAGGGCTAGGTAGGCCTAAGACTCAGTAACCGTTCTTTGTAGGAATTCGATAGTATTCGTTCTCCAGTGAAAGCTAAACATAGTGTCCTCTGTTTCCTTGTTCGAATAGACACTATGTTTAGCTTTTGGAGCAGCCCGGTCGTGCAGTTACCAGTCTGATTTATAGAACCGTGCGTATATCACACCACATCAAAAAAATAAAAACCTAATTTTTAAAAACCAAAAACAGAAGTGCCCTTTCAAGGCTTACATATTACAGCCAAGAAATGAAACCTTTTGTGTATTTTTTAAATTTTATACAAGAATTCCTTTTTAAGCTCAACTTCCCCATGCAATTCCCTATTATAAGTATGACTATGTAAAATGGATGTGAATTTTGCTTATATACGTGAAAGTTTTCAACTAGTTTAGAATTCGAGTCAGCAGGCACAGGGGTGGGGGGGGTGTGCACGTGTACGCCTAAATAAATCAACAACCCTACCACCCCCTCCGTAGCTCCAAATCATCTCACCGGGGATGTATCTGGTGGTTAAAAATTGATTTCACCATCTCTGATCAACCGTTGATCGAGATTAGATAATACCATGGTTAGTAGGGGAGTGTGTTCATACACGATGGGCCCCTACAGTTTTAGGTGAGTTTCGAACCAACTCAATATACATTTTACTTAATAGACGGTTGTTCTGAAATATAACATGTCTTTTTTAATGTCGTAAATGACGAGGCTATGTTATGATTTTACGATCGAGTGATTTTTGTCAACAAAAAATTTGTCCGAAACTAAGGGCCATTCGCTATTTTTTTACGTTCCAATTTCAAACTATTGGATATTCAAATATTCTGAAATATAATTTGTCTTTTTAACGTCATTACTCATGAGGCTATTTTGTGGCTTTACGATCGAGTGATTTTTGTCACCAAAAAAAAATTGTCCAAAATTAACCGGTCGTGAATTCATAACATAGTCTCATAAGTAATGACGTTAAAAAGGCATATTATATTTCAGAATATTTAAATAGCCAATAGTTTTCTCACAAAGTTTGAAATCGGAACGTAGAAAAATAGCGAATGTATGGTGGCCCTTAAGATGTTTCTATAATTGTACCAGAGTAAGGTAAAAAGAAAACTGTGGAAACCTCAAGAGGGGAAAAAGCATGTAGTGAGGTTGTAATATCTCTGCCCATTCATGCGAAAGATATACGGCTAACATCTATCAACACTTCTTCTTATTTTTAATCTTCTTTCGGTTGAAATATCAGTTTATTTCCCTCCTTTACACCTATCTTTATTTTCCATGCCTTCTGAATACTAAGCCTCTTCTCACTGAGTGTCTGTCAGATTTACTTCTGACTTATTTATCAAGTGCCTTTTCTTATTGTTCCCAGGTTTTCGAGTTGTATTGTTGTTGGGAAATTTAAATCTGTTCGCTTTTCATTTTGTGATAATTAGATTGTAGGTGGCAAATGATAAAATATGCATTTATGTACTTACCTACCTATATCTATTGTTGTGAAAAGCCAAAAGAAACAATGCTTTCTCGCTATATTGGCTAGGGAGAAAGTAAAATGTGACTAGGGTCATTTTACACAATTTAGCTTCCTTTTTTCTTCGTAAGGTGACCCACAAAAATCATTCATATCAAAAAAATTATCTCCAAAAGTAATGCGATTTTTTTTATTTTTATTTCTGACATAGGCAAAGTTCTGAGTGAACCGCCAGGGTATTTTCGGATTACCAGTACCTAAGCCCCCGATCACACTTTACAATTTCCAATCCTAATATGTTCATAAATAAAGGGTTCGACAATGGTCGCACTTGACTTTCTCGCAATTTTTATCGAAAATTTGATTTTTTTTTTACGTGAATAATTCATCTTTCTATGAATATTGTTAGGAATTTTTGGAAATCTTTATGGAATCTCAGTGGAATCTCAAGGAATCTCTGGAGTAGTTACCCCTTCTGGGTTCATCTTTCTATGAATATTGTTAGGAATCTTTGGGAATCTTTATGGAATCTCAGTGGAATCTCAAGTAATCTCTGGAGTGGTTACCCCTTCGGGGTTCATCTTTCTATGAATATTGTTAGGAATCTTTGCAAATCTTTATGGAATCTCAGTGGAATCTCAAGGAATCTCTGGAGTGGTTACCCCTTCGGGGTTCATCTTTATATGACTATTGTTAGGAATCTTTGCAAATCTTTATGGAATCTCAGTGGAATCTCAAGGAATATCTGGAGTGGTTACCCCTTCGGGGTTCATCTTTCTATGAATATTGTTAGGAATTTTTGGAAATCTTTATGGAATCTCAGTGGAATCTCAAGGAATCTCTGGAGTGGTTACCCTCTCGCCATAATATCGGTTTAGCTATTATTTCAACCAACAGGGACAATGTAGTTTTCCATTCCATATCACTGAACCCTGTCGACGTTGTAGAGACGGTAACAGAACTTGTGTACACAAGTGACGCTAGACAAAAAACCAGTTGCGCGGAGCAACGAGCAGGAAAACTGCCTCTATTCTATTTAGAGGGACATTGGGGTGAACACGTACCAGTTAAAAAACGTCGCCAATAAATCGTCAAGATTTCAATTCTCAATAATCACTGCCAAAATCTTTCAAGTAAGTAGTAGAAATTATTTTAGGATACAACTAAATATTTGGAGGTTAAGAGAATAATACCTACGCCTATAATATGTACACGGTGTATCGATGGTAAAAAAAAATAAAAAAGTCCCTCCAAGTGGCCAAGTGGTCAAGGTGTCCGACTATGGGCCCTGAGAGTCTGTGTTCGAATCGAAAAGCAGGTTTTACAGTTTGAAAAATTTTCCAACGGTTCCACGATTTTATTGGTAGATTTCGAAGAAAAACCTACCTATTGTAGTCGTACCAGCAGCCTCACTTTTGAAAAAAAATTTTCACAGTTCTTCATTTCGTGACACCTGGATCCCAAATCGACCATCAGCTCAAAATTTTATGTATACTATCTTTTTGTATTTCAAGCGAGGAGCCGTATTTTTCTGCAAAAAATTTGGTTTTGACTAATTAATAAAATATAAGGGCCTAAAATCTCGGTCGAGTTCGTTAAAGGGGGGAATCAGACGAAGGAGGGCGAAATGGGGGGACTTTTCCAAAACTGGTTTTTTCGCCATAACTCCCTTAATATTGCAACTAATGAAATTTGGGTTTTTTCCGTGGGTCGTGTAACAGTACAACCTATCACTTTCCTTAGCAACGTAAAGAAAATTTCAAAAGTCAATTCCTCCGTTGATATTGGAGTAAATGCATTGGGATCAACTGAAAATGTTCTTAACAGTAATTCTAAATGATTTTAGACTCCTTTTATTGGATGGAAGTAATCTTTGAAATCTACCTACGCCTTTCGGGGCTGCCGAAAGGATTTTACTTTCTCGCCCGTATGTAATACATGGGCTGAGAAAGTTATGTCTGCGTGCAAAATTTCAATTTTGAGATTTTGGGTTTCTCATGATCCTGGAGGTCCCCCGAGTCCAAAAAAGTGGTTTTTAAAAAATGTCAGTACGTCAGTCTGTCGCGCAACTGGACGTCAAACCGTTCGTTCGATTTTGCTCAAATTCGGTATGTAGGTACCTAATGTAAATATCTGGACATATGTTTTGATAAATTTTGATAACTAAAAAATTGCGCCTGCTATGGTCAAAAAAAGGCAAAAAATCGTGTTTTTTGACAGTTAAGAAGGTCTGGAAGCTACCTATATCAAGTTGGAACCTTGAAAATTTGGGAAAGTGTTTTTGAATAGATGCTTTTATGTCTTTTACAATCATTTGGAGGTGGGCTAATAACTTGGCCCAGATTTGGCCCAAACGCGTTGGTCGTCACTCCGGTAGCACTATTCGATCGATTTCAATAAAAATTGGTAGGGAGGTGTACTTAAACCTATTTTGATGTTTTACCGAACGAAATTTATCCAACATAATAATTATGGCCAATATTGGCATTATTGTAGGAAAATTTTCCATAAATGGAAATCACGTTTTTGATTGGTTCAGACGGATTTGCAACAACCGTAATCGACAGATTTGGTGAAAATGGTGAAAATTGGTGAAAATGGTCTCAGATAGATGCTACAAGATCATTTTCAATAGATTTTCAATTACTTGAAAATTAAGGCCGTGACATGGAAAATAGAAAACACGTACTTTGCGCGTCAAACGATACTTCACCATTTGACAGATATGTTTGAAATCCGGTGAGTAGGTGCCTAAAATTATTGTCCAGTGTATGGCAAATTATGTTTTAGAAAAAATTAAAATTTTGGTCCCAAAAAAATAAATTACGTAAAAAAAAAATCAAAATTTTCAATACCGCTGGCGTAAAAATTGCGAGAAAGTCAAGTGCGACCATTGTCGGACCCTTTATTTTGATAAATTTTGATAACTCAAAAATTGCTCGTGCTATGGTCAAAAAAAGGCAAAAGATCGTGTTTTTTGGCCGTTAAGAAGGGCTGGAGGCTACGTATATCAAGTTGAAAGCTTGAAAATTTGCAGAAAAGTTTTTGAATAGATTTTGCTCAAATTCGGTATGTAGGTACCTAATGTAACTATCTGGACATATGTTTTGATATATTTTGATAACTAAAAAATTGCGCCTGCTATGGTCAAAAAAAGGCAAAAAATCGTGTTTTTTTACAGTTAAGAAGGTCTGGAAGCTACCTATATCAAGTTGGAACCTTGAAAATTTGGGAAAGTGTTTTTGAATAGATGCTTTTAGGTCCCTAACAATCATTTGGAGGTGGGCTAATAACTTGGCCCAGTTTTGGCTAAAACGCGTTGGTCGTCACTCCGGTAGCCGTATTCGATTGATTTCAATAGAAATAGGTATGGAGGTGTACTTTAACGTAGTTTGATGTTTTACCGAACGAAATTTATTCAACATAATAATTATGGCCATTATTGGCATTATCGTAGGAAAATTTTCGAAAAATGGAAATCACGTTTTTGATTGGTTAAGACGGATTTGCAGCAACCTTAATCGACAGATTTCCTTGAAAATAGGTGAAATTGGTGTCAGATAGATGCTTCAAGGTCAGTTTCAATGAATTTTCAATTATTTGAAAATTAAGTCCGTGACATAAAAAATAGAAAACACGTACTTTGCGCGTTGAACGACGCTTCACCATTTGACGGATATGTTAGAAATCCGGTTAGTAGGTGCCTAAAATTATTGTCCAGTGTATGGCAAAATATGTTTTAGAAAAAGTTAAAACTTTGGTCCGAAAAAAATAATTTACGTAAAAAAAATCAAAATATTCGATAGGAAAATTTTCCAAAAATGGAAATCACGTTTATGATTGGTTCAGACGGGTTTGCAACGACCCTAATCGACAGATTTCCTTGAAAATTGGTGAAAGTGGTCACAGATAGATGTTGCAAGGTCGCTTTCAATAGACTGCCGTGCATGAGCTATCGCGGTAGTACTAAGTGTTGATACTAACTCAACTGTCTGCGTGTTGAAGCTGACTGACTGACTAGCACTGGCTGATTGGAGAGAAGTCCGTGATGTTTGAATTTAGACAGTCGCGGAAACTGCAGGTACCAAGATTGGTGTAGATGCAGGAAGAAGGTTCTGACCGTAAGTAAAATAGGTACAGGTACTTCCTCGAACGGCGAGGAACAGGTTAGTTGGTTTACCTGCGGTATTTGGGTCCTTATACTGTTGAAGTTTTCGTATGAGTAAATTTACATGCTCTCCATTAAGGCTGGTCAAGTGTTCCAGGCAATGCCAACATAGATTTACAAATTTCCCAGTGGTTTCCGAGATCTCCCACTTGAAAAACAAATTGAAAATACGAGTAACTGACTGTGTCCTCCAAAACCACGGTACTCCAAAGTTATTTTAATATTTTTCCTTTCTCGCCCGTATGTAATACATGGGCTGAGAAAGTTAAGTCTTCGTGCACAATTTCGATCTTGAGATTTTGGGTTTCCCATGATCCTGGAGGTCCCCCGAGTCCAAAAAAGTGGTTTTTAAAAAATGTCCGTCCGACGTACGTAATACGTACCTACGTCACCCTGTCGCGCAACTGGACGTCACACCGTTCGTCCGATTTTGCTCAAATTTGGTATGTAGGTACCTAATGTAAATATCTCGAATTTATTTTTTGATAAATTTTGATAACTCAAAAATTGCGCCTGCTATGGTCAAAAAAAGGCAAAAAATCGTGTTTTTTTGACAGTTAAGAAGGGCTGGAAGCTACGTATATCAAGTTGGAACCTTGAAAATTAGCGAAAGTGTTTTTGAATAGATTTTTGTAGTTTTTTACAATGATTTAGAGGTGGGCCAATAACTTGGCCCAGTTTTGGCCCAAACGCGTTGGTCGTCACTCCGGTAGCACTATTCGATCGATTTCAATAAAAATTGGTAGGGAGGTGTACTTTAACCTAGTTTGATGTTTTACCGAACGAAATTTATCCAACATAATAATTATGGCCAATATTGGCATTATTGTAGGAAAATTTTCCATAAATGGAAATCACGTTTTTGATTGGTTGAGACGGATTTGCAACAACCGTAATCGACAGATTTCGTGAAAATGGTGAAAATTGGTGAAAATGGTCTCAGATAGATGCTTCAAGGTCATTTTCAATAGATTTTCAATTACTTGAAAATTAAGGCCGTGACATGGAAAATAGAAAACACGTACTTTGCGCGTCGAACGACACTTCACTATTTGACGGATATGTTTGAAATCCGGTGAGTAGGTACCTAAAATTATTGTCCAGTGTATGGCAAAATATTTTTTAGAAAAAGTGAAAATTTTGGTGAAAAAAAAATGAATTACGTAAAAAAAAATCAAAATTTTTCGAAACCGCTGGCGTAAAAATTGCGAGAAAGTCAAGTGCGACCATTGTCGGACTCTTTATTTTTAGTTTTTTTCACGGTTTTTTGGCTAAAACGGCGTCAATTTATGACCAATAAATTAGAAAAAAAAGACAACTTGGCCGTGATTTTACACAGGTGCATACCAAATCGGATGAAAAGTATATCTTAGGTATAGGAAACGTACGTAAGTAATTAACACGAAAACTGATGATGAATCTGGAACCATTTTAGTTGAAAAATGATGAAGATTACTGGAATTATTTTGGTTGCCGCTATTGTCCCATGCTTTGGCCAGCTGCTGAATCTTCCATCACTCCTAAATACTGCAGGCGAATTAGTGAACAACCTACTAGATTCTTGTCCAAGTGTGAAGAGCGGGGACAGTTTTCACTTCATCGTTATAGGTGGAGGTAAATAATTTTACAATTTTATTGATTTTGTGAATATTAACCACATAATAAAGCCCCGTTCACCTAACTGCACCGCCTCATGTTACGGTGGTCAACTTCTTGGTCCACGCTATATCTAAAACATTACTTGCAGAGAAGTTTCCTTAAGGGTCCGCTATACCTGACGGTGCATTTTTTGCCGCCCATAAGATTAACATTGCGAGCGGCGATTCATTTTCAAGGTTTACCCTTGGTTGGAAAGACACAAAATTTTGCCTGTACCTAGCCCTAACAATGTTCTAGGGAGTGTTCGAAGCAGATTTCCCATTTTTTTGCAGGTTTTCGAGATACAGCACTTTTCTTGAGGTATGCGATGCTAGCATTTGCAAAACAGTTGCAATAAAAGAAACCAGTGAGAAATTGGGAAATCTGCTTCGAACACTCCCTAGAACATTGTTAGGGCTAGGCACAGGCAACATTTTGTGTCTTTCCAACCAAGGGTAAACCTTGAAAATGAATCGCCGCTCGCAATGTTAATCTTATGGGCGGCAAAAAATGCACCGTCAGGTATAGCGGACCCTTAATAGGAACAACGATAACCTGTAACCAGGTATTATATCTTGTGATTAGGTTCAGCGGGCGCCACAGTTGCCAGACGCCTCTCAGAAATTTCAAACTGGACCGTCATTCTTTTTGAAGCTGGAGGAAATCATCCTGAACTGATGCAGATACCTTCAAACTATTTTAACCAGATTCCCATTATGGAATTGGCGGGAGCTTATTGGGACGTCAAACCTGCCCCCTCCGAGACAGCCTGCATAGGGTTCACTGAGGGTCGGTGCCTGTACCTTCGCGCAAAAGCACTTTCAGGCTGCAGCGGCAACAACGCGATGATGGCAGTCAGGGGGAACAGGGAAGACTACAACCATTGGGAAGCCCTAGGGAACCCTGGTTGGAACTACGAAAGTGTTCTCCCATATTTCAAACTTTCAGAAAATTATTTAGCTTACAACATCACTGAGACACAGACGGCGACAACTGTAAGCCGGAAATATCATAGTAAGAATGGTCCGTTAACTATCAATCGGGATGCAAAAGATCCGGTTTCGGATCCGCTCCGTCAAGCTGTCTTCAAAGCGGGCGAAGGCATGGGCTGGCCGAAAAACATTGACTACAACGGAGAGTCACAGATCGGTTTCACTGACTTAGCACTCACCGTCGACGAGAACCACTTCCGAGAAAACACAGCCAAGGCTTATTTACAAAGAGTACCAAGTAACCTAATAATCTGCAAGAATAGTTTGGTCGATAAAATTATCTTGGACGGTAAAACAGCCGTTGGAGTTCAGCTGTACAGCAAGAAAATAATTTTTGCTAACAAAGAAGTTATTTTATCAGCTGGAGCCACGAATTCTCCAGGTGTGCTGGAACGGTCTGGCATCGGAAACCTGACAGTGCTGAATAAGGTTGGAGTGAAACCACTTCACGAGCTACCTGGCGTTGGCGAAAACCTTCAGGATCACTTCTTTTTAGCTGGCAATGCATACGGTGTGGATGTTGTGCCCGAGGGTCTACCAAACCTTCAAACTATCTTCCTCAGCAGTCTCGGCGGGTTCTTTAACCTGAGCAGTAGTCCAGTACCTGATATTCAGCTGTTATTTGCCCTCATCTCCAAGTCCTATGGTATATCTCCAGACAACATAAACTTCAATCCTGAAATTCTTGGTCAATTGGGTCTGGTTGCTGCTGCAAGGTCCTTAGTCATCGTAGCTCCGGTTCTCTTACACCCAAGTAAAAAATATTTCATTTTCACCTTCAAACCTGATTTTTTGGAAATCTTTGGAAATCTTTCCAAATACCTGATTTCCTTCTTAACTTGTAGATGCTCCTGGATTTATCCATATAACTACGGTCAACCCTAACGATGCACCGTTCGTCAAAATACGACAATTTTCTACGCAGCACGAAATACAGACTATGCTCAGAGGGGTTCGATTTGTTGAAAAATTGATGAGACGTCCAGAATTGAAACAGTTCAACCCCTCTTATGTCCCTCTTAGGGAGTGTTCATCTCGTTTTGTTACTGGGTAAGAATCACGAACTCAAAAACTTCAAGGTTGACTGTCGGAAAAATTTTAATACATAGGTGTTCGTCCATACACCGCCCTCCCGGTTGAAATCAAATCTGTAGAAAGGTTCAAAATTTTTAAAAAATTGCTAAAATTGTATTTACTTGTAAAAGTTTTTTATATTTTAGAAGAATTTGTAAATTTACTGGAAAACCAGGCGTTTTATACTTTAACCCCACCTTTTTTGGGCAGGACAAGGTCCACAGAACGTAAACAAGCGGTACGACACGGTCGGACAAAACTTTACCTGCTTATTTGTGTGATTCCTAAAAATAAACCCTTGGTTAAATGATTGGAGACGGAAAAACTTTTTGACGAAAGGAATGGCCCCAGAATGTTGCCCCGAGTACTTAGAGACCAAACACGACGTACTTCGGCAACCACCCAAAACTACCCCCTAAAGGGAGGTGGGGTGGTTGGGGAAGCTCGGAAAAACTTTTTTTAAAAATAAATTGTCTCAGAACGTTTCCCCGAGCATTTTGATACCCCACACAACGTACTTTGGAAAGTAACCAAAACTCCCCCCATAAGGGGGGGGGGGGGGGGTTGGCGAAAAAACATTTTCACCAAATATATTGCCTCAGAACAATCTCCCGATCATTTTGAGCCCACACAACCCATATTTCGCAAACCACCCAAATCTACCTCCCTTAGGGGGTGGGGTGCTTGGATACGTTCAGAAAAACTTTTTGACACAAAAAATTAGTTCACAGCGTTCCCCCGAACAGTTTGAGACCCCATAAGCCGCACTTTAAAAGTCACTCAAAATTGCCCCCGGGGGGGGGGGGGGGGGGGGCTCGAGATAAGCCATATACCATTCGTGACGGGTATGGTGGTTGTCATGTGTCCTATCCAGAACTACTCGTATACCACAAACCACTGAATCCACTGATTTCACCCTTTTTTAGGTCCAGGGGGGACTTCCCCCCTTCCAGGGAGTTATGCGGGGGTAGTGGGTGGTATCATTGGATTCGTAATTATTTGTTCTATAATTGCCCAAAATTTGCTCAAAATCGTTAGAGCCGATTTTGAGCAAATATTTTTTTTCTACTTTTTGGGGGTAACCCCCCTTAATTTTAAGGGGGGGGAACTGGGCTTCTGGATTTTTATTTCTTCCAATTTTAGAAAGGTCACTACCGATTTTGAAGAAAATCGGTTGAAAAGTGTGCCGTCCAGGTCAATGCCACATACATAGCTACATACATACATACATAGCTACATACATACATACATACATACATACATACGTACTGACACGGCGTACCTGACCTCTTCTAAAAATTCCTGGGGGCAAACTTTTCGTCGTATGACAAAAGTGAGTTGGTTTTCATATTCCGAAGGCATGGACGTTTCCGAAATGTATATGCAAGTTCCAATCGCTTTTGAGGTCTGGGAGCAATGACGGTTCAAAGTTGAGGTTTGCCGAAAATTGGCCCGCACGAATACAATACTTTACCTTACGTATACTCCGTATACAGGTAAAGTAAACAAGCGGTACGACACGGTCGGACAAAACTTTAACTGATTACTTGCGCGATTCCTAGAAAAAACCCTTGGTTAAATGATTGGAGACGGAAAAACTTTTTGACGAAAGGAATGGCCCCAGAATGTTCCCCCGAGTACTTAGAGACCCCACACGACGTACTATGGCAACCACCCAAAACTACCCCCTAAAACGAGGTGAGGTGGTTGGGGAAGCTCGGAAAAACTTTTTGACAAAATAAATTGCCTCAGAACGTTTCCCCGAGCATTTTGATACCCCATACAATGTACTTTGGAAAGTAACCAAAACTCCCCCCATAAGGGGGGGGGGGTGGTGAAAAACCATTTTGACCAAATATATTGCCTCAGAACGATCTCCCGATCATTTTGAGCCCACACAACCCATATTTCACAAACCACTCAAATCTACCCCCCTTAGGGGGTGGGGTGCTTGGATGCGTTCAGAAAAACTTTTTGATACAAAAAATTGCTTCACAACGTTCCCCCGAACAGTTTGAGACCCCATAAGCCGCACTTTAAAAGTCACTCAAAATTGCCCCCCTCCCTGGGGGGGGGGGCGGGGGGGGGGGGGGTAGCGGGAGGCTCGAAATAAGCCATATACCATTTGTGACGAGTATGGCCGTTGTCACGTGTCATATCCAGAACTACTCATATACCACAAACAACTGAATCCACTGATTTCACCCTTTTACAGGTTCAGGGGGGACTTCCCCCCTTCCAGGGAGTTATGCGGGGGTAGTGGGTGGTATCATTGGATTCGTAATTATTTGTTCTATAATAGTCCAAAATTTGATCAAAATCGTTAGAGCCGATTTTGAGCAAATATTTTTGTTCTACCTTTTGGGGGAGTTTTGGGGGGGGGTAACCCCCCTTAATTTTAAAGGGGGGAAACTGAACTTCCGGATTCTGATTTCTTCCAATTTTAGAAAGGTCACTAATTTTGAAGAAAATCGGTTGAAAAGTGCGCCGTCCAGGTCAATGCCACATACATAGCTAGCTACATACATACGTACTGACACGGAGTACCTAACCTCTTCTAAAAATTCCTGTGGGCAAACTTTTCGTCGGATGAAAAAAGTTAGATGATTTTCACATTCCGAAGGAATGGACGTTTCCGAAATGTATATGCAAGTTTCAGTCGCTTTTGAGGTTTGGGAGCAATGACGGTTCAAAGTTGAGGTTTGCCGAAAATTGGCCCGCACGAATACAATACTTTACCTTACGTATACTCCGTATACAGGTAAAGTAAACAAGCGGTACGACACGGTCGGACAAAACTTTACCTGCTTATTTCCGTGATTCCTAGAAATAAACCCTTGGTTAAATGATTAAAGACGGAAAAACTTTTTGACGAAAGGAATGGTCCCAGAATGTTCTCCCGAGTACTTAGAGACCCCACACGACATACTTCGGCAACCACACAAAACTACCCCCTAAAAGGAGGTGGGGTGGATGGGGAAGCTCGGTAAAACGTTTCAACAAAATAAATTGTCTCAGAACGTTTCCCTGAGCATTTTGATACCCCATACAATGTACTTTGGAAAGTATCCAAAACTCCCCCCATAGGGGGGGGGGGGTGCGGCGAAAAATCATTTTGACCATATAAATTGCCTCAGAACGATCTCCCGATCATTTTGAGCCCCCACAACCCATATTTCGCAAACCACTCAAATCTACCCCCCTTAGGGGGTGGGGTGCTTGGATGCGTTCAGAAAAACTTTTTGATACAAAAACTTGCTTCACAACGTTCGCCCGAACAGTTTGAGACCCCATAAGCCGCACTTTAAAAGTCACTCAAAATTGCCCCCCCCCCCCCCTGGGGGGGGGAGGCTCGAAATAAGCCATATACCATTTGTAACGAGTATGGCCGTTGTCACGTGTCATATCCAGAACTACTCATATACCACAAAAAACTGAATCCACTGATTTCGCCCTTTTACAGGTCCAGGGGGGACTTCCCCCCCTTTTTTAGCGGCCAGGGAGTTATGCGGGGGTAGTGGGTGGTATCATTGGATTCGTAATTATTTGTTCTATAATTGTCTAAAATTTGATCGAAATCGTTAGAGCCGATTTTGAGCAAATATTTTTTTTCTACTTTTTGGGGGTGTTTTAGGGGGGTAACCCCCCTTAATTTTAAAGGGGGGAAACTGGGCTTCTGGATTTTTATTTCTTCCAATTTTAGAAAGGTCACTACCGATTTTGAAGAAAATCGGTTGAAAAGTGTGCCGTCCAGGTCAATGCCACATACATACATACACACATACATACATACATACGTACTGACACGGCGTACCTGACCTCTTCTAAAAATTCCTGGGGGCAAACTTTTCGTCGGATGAAAAAAGTGAGGTGGTTTTCATATTCCGAAGGCATGGACGTTTCTGAAATGTATATGCAAGTTTCAATCGCTTTTGAGGTCTGGGAGCAATGACGGTTCAAAGTTGAGGTTTGCCGAAAATTGGCCCGCACGAATACAATACTTTACCTTACGTATACTTCGTATACAGGTAAAGTAAAAAAAATTCATAATATGTGAGATACTATATATACTCGTATTTAATGGAGAACCAATGGAGAGCGATCAGGGTGTCCGTTTCGTGTCTTTATAGGTCTGGGTTCAAGTCCCTGTGTAACAAATCTCCCCTTTGGAGTGATGCCTTCTACCCACTCGTACACTGCCTTTAGCCCGATCGTCCCCAATTTTCGTCTGGCTTCCGGAAAAAAAAATTCTGGTCCTATTTTAGATCTGATGGCTACTACACCTGCCTGATGCAGCTAACAGCTACTTCACTTTATCATCCTGTGGGTACCTGCAAGATGGGGCCAAAAAGTGACCCTTCTGCTGTGGTTGATAATAAGTTAAGGGTCCATGGCATCAATAACCTAATGATTGCTGACGCCAGCATTATGCCTACAATCGTCTCAGGTACAGTTTTAAATAACAGACATAACATGTCTTTTCCTTTTTGAAGAAATATCAAGTGCTTGGCCTTCACCAGTTTGGAAAAAGTCGACTCACCTTGCACCGTAAATGTCTTAAAAATAGTACTTATAGGTATTTATTTATTTTTATTTTTTTCAGGAAATACTAATGTGCCAACAATCATGATTGGAGAAAAAGCAGCGGATATGATAAAAACCCAATACGGATATACAAGTGCCATTTCAGATGACCTTTGATCCAAACCGACCCTGATGCGTTACTTAGAACTTAGAAATCTCCTATGTTATTCGAGATATTGAAACGAAAGCTGCATAATTTTATTTTGCAAATTTTAAAATAGTGGCATCTGTAAATCAATGCTTTATATACCTATTAAAGTGTACCTACCTAAATGTCAGTACCCATGTACCTAAGTATAGTTCATACGTAGGTAATAGTTGCAAGTGTGAATTATATTTAAGAGGACGCTATACCTGACGATGCATTTTTTGCCGCCCATGCATAAGATTAACATTGCAAGCGGCGATTCATTTTCAAGGTTTACCCTTGGTTGGAAAGACACAAAATTATGCCTGTACGAAGCCCTAATAATGTTCTAGGGAGTGTTCGAAGCAGATTTCCCAATTTCTCACTGGTTTCTTTTATTGCAACTGTTTTGCAAATGCTAGCATCGCATACCTCAAGAAAAGTGCTGTATCTCGAAAACCAGTGAAAAATTGGGAAATCTGCTTCGAACACTCCCTAGAACATTGTTAGGGCTAGGTGCAGACAAAATTTTGTGTCTTTCCAACCAAGGGTAGGTAAACCTTGAAAATGAATCGCCGCTCGCAATGTTAATCTTATGGGCGGCAAAAAATGCACCGTCAGGTATAGCGGACCCTTAATTTAATTTAATTTGTAACTTTATTATTCTTATCACTACAAAATCATACCTGTTTTGTTAAGCACCCACACGGTAAAATTGTGACTACTACTAAGGATATAGGTACCATGAACAGCCTTGATGGCTGAGTGGTCTATAATTTCGCCTATAAAGGAAACTCAGAACCGGCGGTTCGATACCAGTTCTATCGAATTATTTTTTTACTTTCCGATTTCAAACTTTGTGAGAAAACTATTGGATATTTAAATATCCTGAAATGTAATAGGTATGTCTTTTTAACATCATTACTCATGACTCTCATGAGACTATGTTGTGATTTCACGATCGGTTAATTTTGGACAATTTTATTGGTGACAAAAATCTCTCGATCGTAAAATGGCAACATAGCCTCATGAGTAATGACGTTAAAAAGGCATATTATATATATCAGAATATTTAAATATCCAATAGTTTGAAATCGGAATGTACAAAAATAGCGAATGTATGGTGGCCCTTAACCTAAAACCTGGCCAAAAAGGCAGATTAAGCAAGGAATTTCAAGTCACCTGCATTCGTAATAATTTAATCAAGTTAACGGCCACCATACATTCTCGACGAACTCCGCCAAAACCACTGTGCGAAAGTAAATATTCGACAAAACTAATGTTTACATATTAGGACAACCGGAGACTGGTAATTGCAATATCGTATTGATTGTGTCTACTCTAAAAGCTAAACATAGTGTGCTATTTGAACGCGAAACGAACGAGTAAAAGTAGGACACTATGTTTAGCTTTTACAGGAGAAAAGTAGAGAAATGCTGTTGAAATTACCCACTTCCGTAAGTGAAATAAAAATTGCCAAAATGCAACATGGCTACGGTAAATAGAACAAACATTTATCAAGCTTTTCTACTGTAGGGATTCCGCCTACCTTGCTTACGTTCCAACCACTCTGTTGGTGTTCGAATTCGGGTTTCAAGGTATTTCCTTCGGGCACCAACAGAGGGGGTTGTTATTGATTTCTCCTCAATAATTTATTTAAATATTAGTTTATTTATTAACAGATTAATGTAGAGCAAACATTTATGTAGGATAATTAGCTAGAATTCCTGGTCTTGTGATAAACACTTTGGCTGTACTATGCTCCCGTTGAAATTAGCTAGGTTTTCATGAGTAGCACGCGTGTCCGGGTCTGGGACCCGGCACGGTTGGGTGCTGGCAGATTTTCGGCTATGTAGCAATCAGCTCACAGCAACTAGCTCACAGCAATCAGCTCCAGCAACTAGCTGTATCTTGGTATCTTGGTCAATTCGATCAACTAATATTGGAGTCAATACACGCAATAAGCTATACCTTCATGGGTATCCCTTCACTACTAAATGTGACGATAAAATCATACATTTTTTAGTCCGAAAATTTTCAAAAAAATATTCCGCATGAGGTAGTGTTGTGTTTTCGCGATCTGTCAAAAAAACATGTGGACTGGTAGTTGACTGTTTAAAATCGCTCCTGTGGGCTTATTACTCCATTTCATGCAAAAATACAACACTACCTCACGACAAAGAGTCTCAGGTTTACATCCCCCTATAAACACTTTTCACTCGCCCTGTAACTTCGGAGTAGGGCTTGAAGTACTTAGCATTGCGAACCAAGTACGTGTAGTCGGAAATAGCGAATGTATATTCAGCCTTAAAGTTAAATTTAAAGTTAATAACTAACGAAAATGTAATTGCGCCTCCTATATTTGGATTTTATGAAAGCAGCGACTCTTTCTCCTATCATGATGGTCGGAACATTGATGTTACCTGTAAAGATAAACAATATAAAATAAAGATACGGACAATAGTCGCACCTGACTTTCTCTTTTTTTCGTCACTTACCTGAAGTAATTTCTGGCATAATGCTGGCGTCAGCAACTCGCAGGTTTTCTATGCCGTGCACTCTTAGCTCTGAGTCAACCACTGCGAAGGGGTCAGACTTTGGGCCCATTTTACAGGTTCCCACAGGGTGGTACAGTGAATATGAAACTAGTTTCATCAAGCAAATGTAGTATTCATCGGACCTGAAAGTTAAAATCAAAACACGTTGGAGCTTAAACTAAAACTAAAAAAGTTTCCGTTACTTACGGTAATAATTGAAAATCTTTATGAAATTTCAGGGAATCTTGGAATTTTTCGGGGTTCATCTTTCTATGAATATCGTTGGGAATCTTTGGAAATCATTTTAGAATCTCAGCGGAATCTCAAGGATTCTCTGGAGTGGTTACCATCTCGGTTACCTACTCAGAAGGGAATCACTTAAGTATTTAGACAGTAGACAGTAGCAGAGTTGCTGCTGTCATCAGGTTGCTCGTTTCTCGATAGTTACATTTTCAAAATAGCCAAAACTTTTTGTCAAAAACTGCCGCATCGTGGCGTGCTAGTGGTCTGATAGGATGACTTTCTCCTGAGTGGTCTGAGTTCAAGTCCCGGCAGTAGCAAATTTCTCGCTTCCAATACCGTAGATGCTACACTGCTTGTCAGAATTCATACAGTCCAATTTCTTTCCCCCCTTTTAAATGTACCCCCCGTACTTACCCAACCTGATTGCCATGTGAGCACTCCCGAAGAGGGACATATTTAAGGTTGAACTGTTGTAGCTCCGGGCTTCCCAGCAATTGTTCTACAAGCCTAATCCCTCTTAACATCGTTTGGATTTCGTACTCCGTGGAAAAATGGCGAATTATGACGTATGGAGGAGCGTTCGGATCAGTGCAATTGATGTGTATTGAGCCACGTGAATCTGAAAATTATCAACTGTACTTATTGGATATTTAAATATTCTGAAATATAATATGTCTTTTTAACGTCATTACTCATGAGGCTATGTTGTGATTTCCGATTGGTTAATTTCCGACAATTTTGTTGGGGACAGAAATGACTCGATCGTAAAATCACAACATAGCCTCATGAGTATTGACGATAAAAAGACATACTATATTTATTTTAGTTCAGCCTTAAAGGGCTGCATCTTCCGTGAACGTCCATAATATGGATAGTATGGGGACGGATAGGCAACGCAGTTTAGCAAAGTGACAGCGCAAAAAAGACCTATATCCTAATAATAATAATAGCTGAGGGTTGGGGGGGACAAGCCCAGCAACTAGACCGTTTTCAAGAACTATCCATTGTGCTCAGCTGGCAGCACTACCAAATACCAGCTCCCCAGCCATCGAGTAAACGATGGGGACCTACAGTTTTAGGTGGGTTCCGAACCACCACAGCCTCGATATACATTTCACTTGACATGCTGAACATATCAGAGGTGAATGCCGAGCAGAAAAACTTTGTGGTATAGGATCGGGATCGAACCGGTGTGACCCGGCTCCTCAAAAGTTGACCATTTAGTCCACTCGGCTATCGAGGCCGTGTGACCTATATCCTAATATATCGTATTAGGAATGACGGTGCGGCGACAGGATTTAAAGATTTCGGAACTGATCTAACAAACGTACCTGAATGTAAAACCACAGGAGCAGCTATCAGTGTCTCAGTTTTATATGAATTAATCTGCTCCAGAATGTCCAGCCGCAAATTAGTGTTGTCAACGGAAGGATCTGGTTGTTCTTTCAACCTAGGTCTCACGGAGAATATGAGCTGAATATCTGGGATCGACCCGCCCGTCAAAGTATTAAAAAATCCACCTAGAGAGGTCAGACCAAGGGACAGTGCGTTCGGTGGTCCATCGGGCATTAAATCAACTGTATAGGCGTTACCAGTTAAGGCAAATTGATCCTGCAGGTTTTCCCCTACGCCAGGTAGCTCGTGAAGCATTTCCACGCCAACCCTATCCAACACTGCCTTGTTTCCAATCCCTGAACGCTCCAAGACCCCTGGAGAATTTGTGGATCCTGCCGATAGAACGATTTCTTTATCAGCGAAAACAATTTTGGTACTGTTCTCATAAGAAAACAATACTCCAACAGCCGATTTTCCGTCCAAGATAATTTTATCCACCAGACTATTCTTGCAAACTTTCAGGTTATTTGGTATATTCTCTAGATATGCTTTTGCCGTGTTTTGACGGTAATAATTTTGATCAACCGTAAACACTAGGTTTGTAAGACCGATCTGTGATTCACCATTGTAGTCAAATTCGGTACGCCCGCCCATGGCTTCTCCAGCTTTGAGGATAGCTTGGTGGAGAGGATCCGTGCTTGGATCCCTCGCCAACCTATTTATGGTCAGCGGGCCGTTCAGGTCATGATACTTGTTGCTTACTGTGAAATTGTAAGCCAAGAATTTTTCTGAAAGTTTGAAAAAAGGGAGAACACTCTCGTAGTTCCAACCAGGGTTCCCGAGTGATGCCCAATAATTGTAGTCTTGCTTGTTACCCCTGACTGCCATCATTGCGTTGTTGCCGCTGCAGCCTGAAAGGACTTTTGCACGTAGGTACAGGCACTGTCCACCTACCATGCCTAAACATGCAGTCTCTGAAGGGGAGGTGTTGATATTCCAGTAGGATCCGTTCAGGATTTTACGTTGTTTCCTGTAGTTAGATGGGATTTCCATCTCTGGTGGAAGATCGCCACCAGCTTCAATAAGGAGGATGCTCCATTCTGGAACCTCTGACAGCCGTCTGGCGGCTGTGGCTCCGGCTGAACCTATGAAGAACAATTGATATCACGATAAAAATATTTGGAAGTTGTGTGCCATCGTCTACATGCTGCTAGTGAGCTCGTCCTTCCCATTAGACAATAAACTGAATATTTTGTCTACAATCTCCAGAAAAGGGCTTTAGGAAAAAATTCTTACCTCCACCAATCACTATGAAGTCAAATCTGTCACCGGTCGTCACATTTGGGCAAAAATCTGGGGGGTTGTCGATTAGGGGAAGTTTTGGGGCGGATCCCTCACAAAAGCAAGCGATCAGGGCTGCACTCAAAACAATACCAACCCGCTGCATTATAAGGCTTTGACGCTGCAAGCGCGGCCATATAACTAGAAGACCGTTTTAATTCACTTCCTGCACTGTCTGGCTTGAAGCAAACGTGGCAACGAGACCACCTGTGTACATATTCGTAGGTCATAGTGTTATATAAGCTCAGAGCCGGATTAACCTTCAATGAGGCCCTAAGCTAGACTCGATTTCTAGGCCCTTTTATTTTATTATTTTTGTCATTTAGTGGCAAACGAAGCAGAATGTAGGGGGAAAAGGCAAAACTGGAACCTATTTTCGAGCGAGCAAAGCCGAAAATTTCACTAATCTCCGTAAAATCTCTATATTTCCTAATTGTTTATTACGTTGTGGCCTACATTTGTAGGCCCCTTCAGAGCGTAGGCCCTAAGGCATAGGGGGGGTTTAGGGGGTTAAACCCCCCCTCCCCCGATGACCGCTTTCTGTATACGGGCCTGCCATAAGCTATAACTTATTTAGCTCAATGGTTAATCCAGCACTGTATAAGCTAGAGTACTATGGTTATGACCCACGATGTCCAGAATTCTACTATTTAGTCTCGCCCGGCTCTCGATCTTTGGAGCCCTGACTGGTCTTTGGCCCTCCCTGGCTTGGAAAAAAATGGACTGTCGGTCGTAATTTCGACAGAACTTCTTGTGAACCTACAATGTTCACAAAACTATTCGACACTGCACACCTATGCCCTAATGGAATTAATTCGATGGTATTTAACCTTAATGGTCCTGCATGAGGGTTGAATTTTCGATATACTCAGAACTTGACATGGTTGAGTTTCTGTGCTTCTCCCCATAAAACCTACACCTACTGCTATAATAGTGTGAACCATAGGAGAGGTACTTATTATCTTCCCTGTGTCTGAAAATATTTATAATGAAAGTCCAGTAATGGAGATATTTCCTCACTATTTTACTGCAAAAACCTTTGACACTGAACGAAATATCAAAGTTTTCTATGGTAGTCTGGCATTTCCTCTTTCGTCAGTCAGGTTGGGCGAGATATTTCAAATTGCGGGCACTTGAAAATATTTAATCAAGTTGTAAAGGTTTTCGAAAATGTAATTGTGCTTCCCATATTTGGATTTTATGAAAGCAGCGACTCTTTCTCCGATCATGATGGTCGGAACATTGGTGTTACCTGTAAAGAAAAAGAAAATAAATTGGTCGGACAGTAGTCGCACATGATTCTTTGTCACTTTTTTTTTCGTCTTAGATAAGATGGGTAAATCACAGTTAATACATACCTGAAGTAATTTCTGGCATAATGCTGGCGTCAGCAACCCGTAGGTTTCTTATACCATGCACTCGTAGCTCTGAGTCAACCACTGAGAAGGGGTCCGATTTTGGGCCCATTTTGCAGGTTCCCACTGGGTGGCACAGTGAAATGGAAACTAGTTTCATTAGGCAAATATAGTATTCATCTGATCTGCAAAAAAAAAGCAAAGAAAAAATGTGAAAAGTTTCCCGGAACTTGAAACGCGAATTGTGTATTAATTTTTTCAAATTATTTTTTGATCACTTAGGGTGCGTCCCACCATACTAAGTTAAGAGAAAATCTCTTTGCGTTATCAGAACAGTATCAGTGTTATTATTGTCGGCAGATCACGCGTTCATTTTACGATTATTAAAAAATTTTCATATGAACTAAGAGTACCTACAGTGAATCCCAACCTCCCTCCCCATGCCAAAATAATTTCGAACATACCCAACTTTAGTGCCATGTGAGCACTCCCGAACAGGGAGATATTTCAGGTTAAACTTTTGCAATACGGGATTCCTCAGCAATTGTTCTACAAGCCGAATACCTCTCAGCATCGTTTGAATTTCGTACTTTGTGGAAAAGTGGCGAATTGTGACGTGTGGAGGAGCGTTAGGGTCAGTGCTATTGATGTGTATTGAGCCACGCGAATCTAAAAATTATCACACAAAAATTAATAAAATGTAATTCTAGGAATTCCGTCTAGTAAAAGTATTGCATAGAAAAGGTGCATTAATCATCCACCATCAGCCAAGATTTCAATCCTATAAATATTGTAGTATCAAAAACTGCGGTATGGCACGATGTGGCTGAATTTATATTTACATGTAACTACTGCAGGTTCATCTACGGTGCCCCTAAAGAGTTCCTATATAATATTCCATTATAGTCCGTCACATTTGAAGAGTGCATGGTCCGCGACAGGGAAACCAAGTTCTCCTTCCTCCTCCGTACCATCAGTAACGGGGCCACTGCAATCGTGGCCAAAGTAGGCATACTTTTATTTCAGATTGAACCTAAAATACGTACCAGTATGTAAAACCAAAGGAGCAGCTATTAGAGTCTGACTTTCAGATGAAAAAATCTGTTCCAAAATCTCGCGCCGAATATTCTCGTTCCTTAGGGTAGGATCTGGTTTTTCCTTCAACGTTGGTGCTACGGAGAATAAAACCTCAATATCTGGCACCCGTCAGAGTATTGAAAAACCCTGCAAGAGACATAACAGCAAGCGACATTGGGTTCGGTGGTCCGTCGGGCATTAGATCAACTTGGTAGGCGTTACCACTTAAGGCGAAGTGATCCTGCAGGTTTTCCCCTACGCCAGGTAGCTCATGAAGCATTTCCACGCCAACCCTATCCAGCACTCTCTTGTTTCCAATCCCAGATCTCTCCAGTACACCAGGAGAATTTGTGGATCCCGCCGATAGAACGATTTCTTTCTTATCAAAAACTATTTTGCTACTAAACTCGTTAGGAAAACAGAACTCCAACCGCAGACTTCTTGTTCATGATAATTTTATCCACCAGACTATTCTTGCAAACTCTAAGATTATTTGGTATATTTTGTAGATACGCTTTTGCAGTGTTTTGACGGTAATGATTTTGATCTACCGTAAACACTAGATTAGTCAAACCGATTTGTGATTCACCATTGTAGTCATATTCAGTGGGCCAGCCTATGGCTTTTCCAGCTTTGAGGATAGCTTCTCGGAGTGGATCCGAGAAGGAATTCCGCGCCATCCTATTTATGGTCAGTGGGCCGTTCAGGTTGTGATACTTGTTACTGTTTGTGAAATTGTAAGCGATGAAATTTTCGGAAAGCTTGAAGAAAGGGAGAACACTCTCTTAGTCCCATCCAGGATTCCCGAGTGATGCCCAATAGTTGTAGTCTTGCTTGTTCCC
Organism: Mesopsocus fuscifrons; assembly: GCA_950004255.1. Lineage (NCBI taxonomy): Eukaryota > Metazoa > Arthropoda > Insecta > Psocodea > Mesopsocidae > Mesopsocus > Mesopsocus fuscifrons. The sequence continues at coordinate 4,639,136 of OX465381.1, forward strand.
CCTCATGTTGATCATGGTGTTGACGCCGCTGGAACCTGAAAGGACTTTTGCGCGTAGGTACAGGCACTGTCGTCCTACCATGCCTAAACAGGCAGTGTCTGACGGGGAGGGGTTGACGTTCCAATAAGATCCGTTCATGATGCTACGTTGTTTCCCATAGCTTGACGGGATTTCCATCTCCAGAGGAAGGTCTTCACCCGCTTCAATAAGTAGGATTTTCCATTCCGGAACCTCCGATAGCCGTCTGGCGGCTGTAGCACCGGCTGAACCTATTCAAAACGATGGGTACCATAAAAGCGTTAGCACGGAGTAGAATTTGTTTGTTGATACCATTTTTATGGCAAGCAAACAACGAGCTTCGCGGTGAAGCTCGTTATTTGCTTATGGAAACTATTAAAATAGCTAAAAGAAGAATTTTTCTTGACAGTATTTTTAATAATTCAGATAAGTTTTTAGGTACCTTTACTTCAAGTAACTTTACTGGAAAGTCAGGAGTTTTTAGCTGGCCATCCATTGGGCAGATGCGTAGCGAAGCGTTGCTTCGTTGGCATGCCTCACTGTGTATTGCCTTGCCTCTGCCCAGTGGACGGCCACCTTTACACCATTGCGTCACCATTACTAATGACAAAGTAAGTAGGCTGGATTTCACCACTTTAGTGATAGCCGAAGTTAGCGGCTATCACCTTCCTGACTATAGCGCCCTTATCTTTCGAGCAGGTTATCCGTGCATTAGCGAAAACGGGAAGTTTCATAGCTTCGACTCATTTGGTGTGAAACAGGCAGGGATTGTAGTTTAATCAAAAATTTAACATTTTTGTCCAAAAAATTAGGATGTCTTTCACGATTATTTTTCATTTCTAACTTGAATTTGTTGAAACATACCCTAAACTAAGTTGACGGTCTCCTAGGTAACAGGATTCTTGAGCCACGAAAAATGCCTACCCACAATCATATCCCAAGTTATCACCATGTACGGAGCTGGACGTTACTATAGAATTCATCAACAACAAAAGAAAAAGTTCAAAATGATTGAGAAACCCATTTTGTGTTTTATAGTGAACGCTTAACAATAGGATAAATTTTTCGGCTACTTTAACGATAAGATAACAATTCGATCGTTATGAGTTATGAGGCACTATAATGAGGTGGTGAAATTCAGCCTAATACGAATTAAAAAGACCGAATATTTCTTCACAATTTCCACAAAAAGACAAAAATAATTTTTACCTCCTCCAATGACGATGAAGTCAAACTTGTCTCCGTCGATAACGGGAAGTTTTGGGGTAGGCCCTTCACAAACGCATGTGACAAGTGCAGAGGTAAAAATAATGGCAATATGTATCATTATATAATGTGTGTTGTGTTTGTAAGATCGTTTAGTGAACTGGGATTCGAGGTGGGTTTGTTTTGTTATCAGTGAGAACAGACTGGTTCTCAGGTGATAGACCAGTAAAATTGTCGCCTGACAAAGGGGTATACCTAACGCGTTCAGTCCGGCAGTTCTTTCTGTTTTCCGTGTTGTTTAGGATGCTTGATGTGATAAGTACTCCTAGTTTTTTGCCTCGAGCCCCAAAGCCAAAGTCTAAAATCAATGATTTATCGGTGATTTAGGTATTATCTGAAGGACTAGTTTTTCGACAAAATAATTGGTGTAGGTATATATTTTTAAATCCGAAAAAATTCGGTACAGTTAAAAAACAAAATGGTCTTGTAAATTTAATGGTTTTCAGGTTACGGCTTCTTCAAATTCAGCAGATCACAGATACATATATTTAAATATCAAATTGCATGCAGTTGAAAAATGTAGTAATGATTAAAAGTTAATGAAAATGTAATTGCGCCTCCCATATTTGGATTTTATAAAAGCAGCTACTCGTTCCCCAATCATGATGGTCGGAACATTGGTATTTCCTGAAAAAATAAAAAATAAATAAAGATTCGGATAATGGTCACAATTGACACTCTCTTAGCCCCATCCAGGATTTCCCACTGGTGCCCACTAGTTGAAGTCTTGCTTTTTCCGCTTCGATGCCATCATTGAGTTGTTGCCGCTGCAGCCTGAAAGGACTTTTGAACATAGGTACAGGTACTGTCCTACCCTGCCTAAAAATAGGCTGTCTCCGAAGGGGAGGTATTGACATTCGCTCATGATGCTACGTTGTATCTTTTAGTACAAATCAAAGGTCACAGGGTTATAAAAGTAAGAGTAAACAGGTTCTAGTCCCAAGATGTCCAGATTTTTTTAGTTATACTCACCATGGTCTTTGAAACGCCTTTGAAACCACGTAATATTCTAGTTGGGCTTACCCTCCACTATCGCCTATAATAGTGTCAGCCATGGCATTGGTAACTTTTCTATGACTTCTTCCCTCTGTCCCGAAATATTTATAATTAAAGTGAAAGGTGGTCCATGTTATATGTCTCAATACTTCAGTCACCGAACGAAAAAATCATTATTTTTGTTGATTAGACAAGGAATTTCGAGTGCTTGCCCTTACACATGAAAAAGTGCTAGTGCTAGATTACGAAAATGAAATTGTATCAACATTAGGATCGTCAAATTTTTGTTATTCTGGAACTATTTGCTGTTTAGATCTCGTATGAATGGCTTATATTACCATAGTAACCTCCTAACCTGATGTAATTTCTGGCATAATGCTGGCGTCAGCAACTCGCAGGTTTTCTATGCCGTGCACTCGTAGCTCTGAGTCAACCACTGCGAAGGGGTCAGATTTTGGGCCCATTTTGCAGGTTCCCACAGGGTGGTACAGTGAAACCGAAACTAGTTTCATTAGGCAAATGTAGTATTCATCGGACCTGAAAGTTAAAATAAAACCCCGTCGGAGCTTAAACTGAGAAGGGAGTTATTTTTTCAAATAATAATTTGAAAACTTAGTACGGACTAACAAGAAAAGTGAAACCAATGTTGAAACCATAAATATCTCATATAGCAGCTCAGTACCGCGCTACACCATGGACCTTTAGCTGTAACGCTTTCCCTATCCTGCTGAACGCCGTCAATAATTAGGTCAAGTCAAGATGGACCTGGTCAAATACCTATGCAGTAAAAGGCAAGCTCTCGGTGTACACTCGGCCTGACAGAATGACTCGTGTTCTGAGAGGTCTGAGATTGAATCATGGTACAAGCCGATATCTCTCGTGGAATAACATATACCTATAGGTAGATATTACACTCCTTAACAGGTTTCACCTTACTCCATTTTTTTTCTCGCATTAAGGGTTCATCCAGCGTCACCCTCCCCCCAAAAAAGTCATAGTTTTGAACATACCCAACTTGGTAGCTCTGTGAGCACTCCTTAAGGGGGACATGTTTCAGGTTGAACTGTTGCAGTGCTGGGCTCATCAGCAATTGTTCCACAAGTCGAATACCTCTCAGCATTGTTTGAATTTCGTAGTTCGTGGAAAAATGGCGAATTATGACGTGTGGAGAAGCACTCGGGTCTGTGCTATTGATATGTATCGATCCACGAGAATCTAAAAATTTTCAACCAAAAGTTAAATAACAATACCTCAAGGACCGCCTCCAGCTAGCCTCGACAGCAGTGGTTGGCTATATGTATAGACATATGGAAAAAAAACTTGGTGTAGCAGTTCTCGCTTCCTCAGTCGGTCAACCAGTCCATCGTAGTTAAGGCTATATATACATTCCCAATATTTTTACGCTCCGTTTTCAAACTTTGCGTGAAAACTATTGGATAATTATATATAATGAAATATAACATGTCTTTTAAACGTCATTAGTCATTACTCATGCTATAACCACTTTCCAGTCTAGAAAAGGATCCCATGTAGCAGTTTTTCATAGTATTGCAAAGAATAGGAAACAAGGTGCAATATGGTGCATGAACCGCGCATCGCAACCAATCTTTCAATCCTACTCGTAGGTATCAGAAATGGTGACACAACGAATGTACCTAAAATACGTACCTGTATGTAAAACCGCAGGAGCAGCTATCAGTGTCGCTGCTTTATAGGAAAAAATCTGCTCCATGATGTCCAGACGCAAGTTAGTGGTGTCCAGGGAAGGATCTGGTTGTGCCTTTAACCTGGGTCTCACAGACAACACGAGCTGAATATCAGGGACTGACCCGCCCGTCAAAGTATTAAAAAATCCACCCAGGGAGGTAAGACCAAGGGATAGTGCGTTCAGTGGTCCGTCAGGCATTAGATTAATAGAATAAGCATGACCGCTTAAGGCAAATTGGTCCTGCAGGTTTTCCCCTACCCCAGGTAGCTCGTGAAGCATTTCCACGCCAACCCTATCCAACACTCTCCTGTTTCCAATCCCAGAACGCTCCAACACACCAGGAGAATTTGTGGATCCCGCCGATAGAACGATTTCTTTATCAGCAAAGACAATTTTGGTACTGTTACCATAATAAAACAGGACTCCAACCGCTGATTTTCTGTCCATAATAATTTTATCCACCACACTATTCTTGCAAACTTTCAGGTTATTTGGTATATTCTGTAGATACGCTTTTGCAGTGTTTTGACGGTAATGATTTTGATCTACCGTAAACACTAGATTAGTTAGACCGATTTGTGATTCACCGTTGTAGTCAAATTCGGTACGCCAACCCATGGCTTCGCCAGCTTTGAGGATAGCTTCTCGTAGTGGATTCGTGTATGGATCCTTTTGAAATCTATTTATGGTCAGTGGGCCGTTTAGGGCATGATACTTGTTGCTAATTGTGAAATTGTAAGCGATGTAATTTTCGGACAGTTTGAAGAAAGGAAGAACACTCTCGTAGTCCCAACCAGGGTTCCCGAGTGATTCCCAATAGTTGTAGTCTTGCTTGTTCCCCCTCACTGCCACCATCGCGTTGTTGCCGCTGCAGCCTGAGAGGACTTTTGAACGTAGGTACAGGCACTGTCCTCCTACCGTGCCTAAACATGCCGTGTCTGACGGGGAGGTGTTGACATTCCAATAGGATCCGTTCAAGATTCTACGTTGTTTCCCATAGCTTGACGGGATTTCCATCTCTGGTGGAAGATATCCTCCTGCGTCAATAAGAAGGATGTTCCAATCCGGAACCTCCGATAGCCGTCTGGCAGCTGTAGCTCCGGCTGAACCTATTCAAAAGAGTTGGTAGTGGATTGGAATTGTGGATCTTGACACTAATTTCATGGTTTTTTAAGTATGTCATTTTACTTTAATTCCAGTAGTTATATTCCTACACCCTATTTATATTTATAAGACATGGCCAATAAAACGTAATTTAAAAAAAAAAAACTGAATAGGTACTCTTTCACAATTTCCTCATAACATTAATCCTAATTCTTACCTCCACCAATCACGATGAAGTCAAATTTATCCCCGCTCTTCACATTATGGCAGAAATCTGGGGGGTAGTCAATAACGGGAGGTCTTGGGGCAGGTTCCTCACAGAAGCATGCGACAACTACAGCGGTCAAAATAATCGGAAAATTATTCAAAAAAAGTTTCATTATAACGTATTGTAGCTGCAAGGTCGCCCAGTGAACTCGCGAACGGAGGTGGGTTTTCTGAAAGAGACGTCACAACCGTGACACCTGTGCATATATCCCTGAAAGCTGTTGTTACATATAAGACTGCCTTCCATTTGACTGGAGCGCGACGAAGCGAAGGGAAGCGGAGCGAAAGGAAGGGAATTTTGAGGTATCCCGTAAGCCTCTGTGGTCTTCGATGGGCCCCAGAGGCTTATAGGCTTATAGTTATACAATAGAATAACTTCGTCGCTCTTCGCTTCGCTTCGCTACTTTTTGTCTTACTTCTACCCAGTGGACGGTCTGTTTTAATTTTGCGGCAGCCTTGATCTCTAAAATAGCTTAAGATGCCGGTGATATTTTTATTAAGAATTGGGACAGTACCTAAACGTATTCAAATATGAAATACGTGAGCTATTCGTGACTATGCGGCTTCTAATTTTCACAATAATTACACAATAAATTCATCCATGAAGAAGACTTGCCCTGTAAGTGAAGTACTGTCTTGTGTCATGGCCACTGTCCAGCCAGCTGCGGATGTCGCATCTCAAATAGAATATCGAATCTCTGAAAATAATAATACTGCAGTGGGTATTTGGTTTTCTTCATTTTAGCTTAAGTTTTCATGAGATCTAAATATAATGAAGTTCAGGCCAACATTACTTATCGCTCTACAAAGCTATGAAACGCGATCGACCTAGTTGCTTCTTGTGTACACAGATGGTACCACATTGGCAATGACATGACACATGTTATTGCCAATGTGAGAAACGGCCACCGTCTGTGAGAGTCCTTTGGATGAAGTGTCGCAGTTTTGGGCTCAAAGAGAAACCATCATTATGCTGCATCGCATTGGAATTATTTTGATCGCTGCAGTTGTCGCATGTTTCTGTGAAGAGCCAAAACTTCCTGTTATCGATTACCCTCCAGATTTTTGCCCCTACCTCAAGACCGGTGACAGGTTCGACTTCATCGTGATCGGCGGTGGTAAGCACAAAACCTTTTCTGGATGAATTCGACCCCAATCCTATTAAGGATTTTCAAATCGTTGTTTACCTCATATGAAATATACCGAACCCACCTAGAACATTACGTCTCCATCGTGTATTGTGCTCCGAACTCTAACAAGACCAAAAAATCCCTTTCGGCAGCCCCGAAAGGCGTAGGTAGATTTCGAAGATTACTTCCATCCACTAAAAGCAGCCTAAAATCATTGAGAAAGACAGTTAAGAAGATTTTCAGTTGACCCAAATGCATTCTCTACAATAACAACGGAGGAATTGAGTTTTGAAATTTCACCCCCCCCCCCCTCCCCCCATAACGAGAAAATGAAAGTGATTTTACAAAAAACATTTTCAGACAAAAGTTGTAGATATTATTAATAGAAACTCATAGCAAAAAGAATAAACTCAATATCTCACCAAATAAGTGAGTTATGACGTTTTGAAAATTCAACCCCCCACCCCCTGCCTAAACGGTGCGTCGGACGAAAAACTTTTTCAGACAAAAGTTGTAGGTAATATTGAGGCAAATGCATTACAAAATGAATGAACTCGATAACACCCCTAGGACACAAGTTATGATTTTTTTGTGTGCAAAACCCTGTTTTTACACCCTTTTTCAACCATTAGGGGTGGGATCAAAAAACGTTACAAAGAAAAGTTGTAGGTAGTACTGTTAGACGACCCTTAGAGAAAACCACGTTTCATTAGTTGCAATATTAAGGGAGTTATGGCCAAAAAACCAGATTTCGAAAAAGTCCCCCCATTTTCCCCCCCTTCGTCCGATTTCCCCCATTAACGAACTCGATCGAGATTTTAGTCCCTTGTATTTTATTAAATAGTCAAAACCAATTATTTTTCAAAAATACGGCTCCTAGCGTGTTCACAAGGAAGTGAAAATGATATTATATATATAAACTTTTTAACTGACGGTGGTTTTGGGATCCAGGGGTCATAAAAAGAAGAACTTTGAAGAAATTTTTCAAAATTACTACTCTCCAGAGTAACAACATGTCCTTCTTTGGCTGTGAGAGCAATATAATGTCTCATCTTGGCTGTGGAGAAGTGGTAGGAGGAACCGAGGGTTCGAATTTTTGGTCTGGTAAACGTTCCAAGCAAAACACAACAAACATAGTGACGTTTCTTCCTGCTGCCTACTGACCACAGTGTATAGTTCTTAAAGTGACGTAGTTTCTGGCATTGGTCCCAAGCCACCCCTCAGCTACCACTTGTTCTGATACAGGTTCAGCGGGAGCTACAGCTGCAAGAAGACTTGCTGAGGTTCCAGAATGGAACGTCCTCCTATTTGAAGCCGGCCGCGACCTTCCACCAGAGTTGGAAATTCCGGCAAACAAAGGAAAACAGCTCAGTATCTTGAATGGATCATACTGGGATGTTAAAAGTTCCCCGTCGAAAACAGCCTGTTTGGGTATGATAGGGGGTCAGTGCGTATACCATCGCGCCAAAGTTCTTTCAGGCTGCAGTGGCGTCAACTCAATGTTGGCAGTAAGGGGTAACAAGCAAGACTACAACTATTGGGCATCACTCGGGAACCCTGGATGGGACTACGAGAGTGTTCTCCCTTTCTTCAAACTTTCCGAAGACTACATCGCTTACAATTTCAATAATAGCAACAAGTATCACCACCTGAACGGCCCACTGACCATAAATAGGTTCCCGAAGGATCCATACTCGAACCCACTCCGAGAAGCTATCCTCAAAGCTGGAGAAGCCATGGGCTGGCGTACCGAATTTGACTACCACGGTGAATCACAGATCGGCCTTACAAACCTAGAGGGCACAATAGATCAAAATTATTACCGCGAAAACACTGCAAAAGCATATCTACAGAATATACCAAATAACCTGAAAGTTTGCAAGAATAGTCTTGTGCATAAAATTATCCTGAACAGGAAATCAGCGGTTGGAGTTCTGTTTTCTTATGAGAACGGTACCAAAATTGTCTTCGCTGATAAAGAAATCGTTCTATCGGCAGGATCCACAAATTCTCCAGGTGTGTTGGAGCGTTCTGGGATTGGAAACAAGGCAGTGTTGGATAGGGTTGGCGTGGAAATGCTTCACGAGCTACCTGGCGTTGGCGGAAACCTGCAGGATCATTTCGCCTTAGAAGGCAACCTCTACGCTCTTGATGTCATGTCCGATGGACCACCGAATGAACTGTCGCTTGGAATTACCTCTCTGGGCGGATTTTTCAATACTTTGACGGGTGGCTCATTGCCTGATATCCAGCTCCTGTTCAGCATAACCCCGCAGACGAAAACGCAGTCAGATGAATCCCAGAACTTCTACAATTATAAGCCTGAGATATTGGAGCAATTCCATGCTGTGTCATCGAAGACCGCCATATTAAAAGCTTATCCTGCGGTTTTACATTCAAGTACGTATGTTAGGAATAAGTATGCCGTGCTTAGAAGAGAAATCCTTGCTCCTTTCTTGTGTACCTTAGACGAAGGTATGCCTATACATTTTGGTAATTTTAGTTTTAATTTAATGTGAGCGTTTTATTGTCAACGGATGGAAGAGGACGATGTGCGGCTCATTCATTTTGAGTCTAAAATTTTTAGATTCCCGTGGTTCAATACACATCAATAGCACAGACCCTAACGCGCCTCCGCACGTCATAATCCATCACTTTTCGACGGAGTACGAAATTCAGACGATGCTGAGAGGGATACGAACTGTAGAACAATTGCTGATGCGGCCGGAATTACAGCAGTTCAACCTGAGATATGTCCCTCTTCGGGAGTGCTCGCAGGGCAATCAAATAGGGTATGTTTGAAGTGTTTTTTGGGGAGGTTTGTACGCTGAGGGTCACGTTATGGGGCAGAAAAATTAACGACTGGTGTTTTTGACGATTAGCTACTTTCCTATTATGTAATTAATTACTTAGGAAAATTCAGTATCTTATTCAGCTGTTCGTTTCTACTTCGGGCCATTTTTTTTTTTTTTTTTTACTTATATTAACTACTGTTGTTTTTATTGTAGATCTGATGAGTACTATATCTGTCTGATGAAGCTGGTGTCCGTTTCAATATTTCACCCAGTGGGAACCTGCAAAATGGGCCCAAAATCTGACCCCTTCTCAGTGGTCGACTCAGAACTGAGAGTGCACGGCATAGAAAACCTACGGGTTGCTGACGCCAGCATTATGCCAGAAATTACATCAGGTATTAAGGATGATCACGATCGTTTTTGTTTACATTTTTTTCTACACATTTCATGAGGATACTATTGGATGACCTGAAATATAATATTATGTCTTTTTGACAGGCCTGCTAATTTTGGCTGTCGAAAATACATTATATTTCAGTACGTTTAAATATCCAATAGTTTTCTCCTAAAATATGCAGAAAAAACGTAAACAAATACTGAATGCATGTTTGGATCGTATCTGAATTTATTTGTAGCTTGGAAAGTTTTTCGTTTTATTTCTTTTTGGCCATGGGTGGACCGAGGTTCTAATCTTGTCTTCTGAAGATTTTTCCTTGTCTATCTTGTCTACTCTTGGGCCAACTCAGCCCTGAAGGGTATAACTGGCCTCCACCATCTGGGGGATTTTTCCCAAATCATCCCCTTTTGTACAGATGTCCTTATAAGTGGGAGCCTGGATCCCACTAGGCACTGGCCCTTCCTCGAAGGTGTAGTATGGGAAAGTATACACGACCTTTTCAGACGTTTCCATTTATTTTCAGGGAACACCAACGTGCCAACAATCATGATTGGAGAGAGACTGGCTGCTTTCATAAAATCCCAGTACGGTCAGCAAAAATATATTTTCGCTCAATTTTGAAATAAATTATATTTCAAGCAGAGCGGTGAAGAAGAAGTAATACTCGGCCAATATTTTCATGTCATAATCTCGATAGCCGAGTGCTGGATGTGACACACCGGTTCAATCCCAATTATATCAAATTTTTTCTGTTGTTCATTTACCTCCGATGTTCAGGAGCAGTGAAATTTATAGAGGCTCGGAACCAACCTAAAACTGTAGGTCCTTATCGTGATAATAGGGAGCTGGTGTTTGGTAGTGCTGCCAGCTGAGGGTAATTCTTGAAATGGTTGTTGGACAATAGGAGATAGAACAATTGTTTATAATTACCTATAGTGACAGTAGCGTGTCAACAGGTTTGCCTGAGTAAATAGAGGGGTGTGATAGTGCGTATCTATTGATGCGATTATAGGGGTCGCGGTATTCCTAGTTATATCTGTATAGAACCCCCCCTCATCAGGGGTAGTTATTGGTCCATGACTGACGAATCACAGTCGAAATTATATTATCTTCTCGAGAGCTGATGGCGGACGGCTGTCTGCGTATGTTTTAAGTGGAATACACGTCCTTGTTTCGCAATGCTACGTACCTCAAGTCCTTCTCTGAAGTTACTGGGCGAGTCAAAGGTGTTTATAGGGGGATATAAACCTGAGACTCTTTGTCGTGAGGCAGCGTTGTATTTTTGCATCAATTGGAGTAATAAGCCCACAGGAGTGGTTTTAAACAGTCAACTACAAGTCGACATGTTTTTTGACAGATCGCGAAACCCCCACGCTGCCTCACGCGGCATTTTTTTTAACTTTCGGGCTAAAACATTTAGATTTTATCGTCATATTTAGTTAAAGAGCTTTATATATGGTTGTACTATTTACCGCCGCCCTATTACATGTTGAAAATTTACATTTCACTTCAGTAAGTGGGTAGGTAATTGCAACACCATTTCTCTACTTTTTCTCCTGTAAAAGCTAAACATAGTGTACTACTTTCACTCGTTCGTTCGTTCGGATAGCACACTATGTTTAGCTTTTACAGGAGAAAAAGTAGAGAAATGGTGTTGTAATGACCAGTCTCTGGCAGTACTAATACATAAACATTAGTTTTGTCGAATATTTACTTTCGCACAGTGGTTTTGGTGGAGTTCGTCTAGAATGTATATTCAGCCTTAAAGTTGTGAAAATCAGTACACAGCTTTCTTTTAATGTGGTGGTGGTTACTAAGGCCCCCGTTCTTCAAGCTTTGCTGACTACGACTTGCGAGAAACTTTGACCTTAGAGAACAACTAGACTAGAAAAAAATTTAGTGGAATGCAGGTTAGATCCTTAGCTTCCCAGCAGAGCACTAACTTTGTTCGTAACACAGTAAATATTTGCCAGGCAGGTCAAAGTAGAATTGTGTAGGTACATACAGAAGTATGCGTCCCAACCTGATCCCCAAAGGTTTGGGGCAAAGTAGAGGCCATAGAGAGGTCAGCTGTCCCTTAAGGTTACCCTGAAGAGCCTTTCAGGTCCGCAGAGGTTCAGGAAGGTCCTTTAACTGCCTCTTTGCCCAGAGGATGCTTCAAACGAACGACAGAGACGTAAATGACCCAAATGACCCAAATGACCCAAATGGAGACCCAACCCCTTCCCCTCAAATATTCCGATTTCGAGTTTCAACTGAATTAAGCTGACTTTTCGAACTCCTCTTTAAATGGTTTAGTTTTCAATGATTCGTAATCTTAACGGTCGGGTTAAGGCAGTTCGAAAGTCACTGAGGTACTGGAACTATTCAAATTTTCTTAACATTTTTTGCACACTTTATGGGAAATTATGGGATATTTAAATGTTCTGGAATATAAAATATCTTTTGAACGTCACATATTAAGAGGCTATGTTGTGATTTTAATTTTGGACCGTAAACAAACACGACTGCTAAGAAGCCCTTAATAAATTTTTTAAATAAATTGTATGTTTATGAGAGCCTTGAACCAATTCCTTACACTCCAGATTAAGTTAGTAAATTTAACTCCCCGATAGATAAGCTGAAAACTATATCTTCCCGGTAAAAGTTCACTAGCTAACGTTATGATAGGGGCGCTATCGGCAGGATGGTGAAAGCCGCCAACTTTTCTTTTCAGGAGGATAACGCTATAGTGCACTTTTAGGAGACACTAAAGTAGACTTTAGCGAACTGGTGAAACCCATCTGAAAAAATTGCGACTCTTTTTTATGAATGAATGTATGGATATTTTATGTGTTTATCAATTCCGTTTGGTGCGGTAAGCTTTAAGCAAATCATCAGGTTTATTTTGGATTACTTTAATCCTCCTTTGAAATGTCACTTCCCCATCCAAATTGGATTTTTATGAATTCAGCCAACCTTTCCCCGATCATTATTGTAGGCAGGTTCGTATTTCCTGAAAAGTAAAAATAAATAAACAAATATTTATATTTTTTAAGACATTTTTTTCAAGGAGTTGCTCTAAAGTAATTTTATATTTCGTATTTTTGACCAAAAGTAAAATAGCCGATAAGCACAAATTTACAGTTTTTTGAAAAATAACTTAAAAAGTACCAGATGTGATTGTAGGCATAATGCTGGCGTCAGCAATCCTTAGGTTTTTGATTCCATGGACCCTTAACTCATTATCAACCACAGCAGAAGGGTCACTTTTTGGCCCCATCTTGCAGGTACCCACAGGGTGGTAAAGGGAAGTAGCCACTAGTCGCATCAGGCAGGTGTAGTAGCCATCAGATCTAAAATAGGTCCAGAAGTAGATGTAAAATCATTTTTAAACCCAGGTTACTTTCTGAAGTTAAAAATATACACCTATTATATTTCAGAACTTCAAACTCCAACTCCAACAGTTTCCTCAAAAAACTAAATACTTTCAAAAAACATTTTTGGTTCTGACCTAATATCATTGTCTTCATAGCACTCTTTAAGAGGTATGTATTCAGGGTTGAACTTCTGTAATTCCGGACGGTTCATCAACTCTTCAATGAACCGGACCCCTCTAAGCATAGTTTGGATTTCGTGTTCCGTGGTAAATTGGTGAATCTTGACGTACGGTGGATCCTCAGGGTCTAAAGAAGTTATGTGGATTGATCCAGGTACCTCTAAAAAAATATTTACAAACAACTGTATGACTGTCAATCCTACCTATCTAAAACTGGCTGGTCTCCTGTATAGGTAGTAGGTTTCCCAGGCACTTCTGCTAGTGGCCTCTTATTTGAGTACAATTTGTTGTGTGTTAGGCCCTCCATACCTTCCTAATCGTAAATGAAAATTTATACCTGGATGTAGTACGATCGGAGCCACAGCTATTACGGTTTTCCGAGCCATGACCTCTTCAAACTGTCTTAATATTCCCGGGAGGAAGTTTACAGTCCCTCCTGGGGCAACAGCACTGAATATAATCTGAATGTCAGGTACCGTGCTGCTGATATTGCTTAAATTGAAAAATCCTGTAACCAGGTAGTCCTGAGGAGTAAGAACTGTAAGGTCAAATCCGTACGCGTTGCCAGCCAGGAAAAAGTGATCCTGAAGATTTTCGCCAACGCCGGGTAGCTCGTGAAGTGTTTCTACGCCAAGCTGCTTTAGCAATGTCGGGTTTCCGATGCCAGACCGTTCCAGCACACCTGGAGAATTCGTTGATCCAGCTGATAAAATAACTTCTTTGTTAGCAAGAATGATTTTCTTGCTATGCAACAGAACGCCGACCGCTGTTTTACCGTCTAAAATAATTTTATCCACCAATGCCCTCCTGCAGATCTTTAGGTTCCTTGGCAAACTTCGTAAATATGCCTTGGCTGTGTCTTCTCGAAGATACTTCTCGTCTACGGTGAATACTAAGTCAGCGAAACCGATCTGCGACTCTCCGTTGTAGTCTTTGTTCCTTGGCCAGCCCATGGCTTCGCCTGCTTTGAAGAAAGCTTGCCGGAATGGACCTGAATCCGGTTCTTTTACGAACTTATTTATGGTATTTATGGTTAAAGGTCCGTTCGAACTGTGGTATTTTCTGCTGACAGATGTTGCGGTCTCCGTTTCAGTGATGTTCGAAGCTATGTACCTTTCTGAGTGTTTGAAAAATGGGAGAACATTTTCATAGTTCCAACCAGGGTTCCCTAGCGCTTCCCAGTGGTCGTAGTCTTCCCTGTTCCCCCTGACTGCCATCATCGCGTTGTTGCCGCTGCAGCCTGAAAGTGCTTTTGAGCGAAGGTACAGGCACCGACCCTCTGTAAACCCTAAGCAGGCTGTCTCTGAAGGGGCGGGATTGACGTTCCAGTACGCTCCCGCGCTTGTCATAATTGGAATCTGCTTGGAATAGTTTGAAGGTATCTCCATAGGCTCAGGTAGATTTTCTCCAGCTTCAAGAAGAAGGACGGTCCATTCTGGAACTTCTGCTAGGCGTCTGGCTGCTGCTGCACCCGCTGAACCTTGACAAAAGAAGTGGCTAAGCGGTGAAGGGGTGCGACTTGAGTATTGAGAGGTCTGGGTTAGAATACCGACGTAAGCAATATTTTTTTTCGGCCACCTCCTATTCGGCTTCGGTCCACAACTTTCCGTTATTGTGAATTCCAAGGGGTTAACCACTCGTTGGGAATCTAGTTGGGAATCATTGGAAATCTATATGAAATCTCAGGGAATCTTGGAATTTTTTGGAGTGGTTACCCCTTCGGTGTTCATCTTTCTATGAATATCGTTGGGAATCTTTGGAAATCTTTATGGAATCTCAGTGGAATCTCAAGGAATCTCTGGAGTGGTTATCCCTTCGGTGAATTCTTACTTAAGTAATTTTACTTACCTCCACCAATTACGATAAAGTCAAACCTGTCCCCGTTCTGGACGCAAGAACATTTGGGTTTATTAATTTTTGGAGGTTCTTCTGAAATCTTTCGGTTGCTTTCTACTGCTGGAAGCTGACAAAAGCATATCACAAGTCCAGCCAGAAGAATTCCAGTTTGTTTCATCATTTCTTTGCTAAAAATATTAAAATAACTTTGGAGTACCGTGGTTTTGGAAGACACAGTCAGTTACTCGTATTTCCAATTTTTTTTTCAAGTGGGAGATCTCGGAAACCACTGGGAAATTTGTAAATCTATGTTGGCATTGCCTGGAACACTTGGCCAGCCTTAAGAGGACGCTATACCTGACGATGCATTTTTTGCCGCCCATAAGATTAACATTGGGAGCGGCGATTCATTTTCAAGGTTTACCCTTGGTTGGAAAGACACAAAATTTTGCCTGTACCTAGCCCTAACCATGTTCTAGGGAGTGTTCGAAGTAGATTTCCCAATTTCTCACTGGTTTCTTTTATTGCAACTGTTTTGCAAATGCTAGCATCGCATACCTCAAGAAAAGTGCTGTATCTCGAAAACCAGTAAAAAAAATGGGAAATCTGCTTCGAACGCTCCCTAGAACATTGTTAGGGCTAGGTACAGGCAAAATCTTGTGTCTTTCCAACCTTGAAAATGAATCGCCGCTCGCAATGTTAATCTTATGGGCGGCAAAAAATGCACCGTCAGGTATAGCGGACCCTTAATGGAGAGCATGTAAATTTACTCATACAAAAACGTCAACAGTATAAGGACCCAAATACCGCAGGTAAACAAACTAACCTGTTCCTCGCCGTTCGAGGAAGTACCTGTACCTATTTCACTTACGGTCAGAACCTTCTTCCTGCATCTACACCAATCTTGGTACCTGCAGTTTCCGTGACTGTCTAAATTCAAACCTCACGGACTTCTCTCCAATCAGCCAGTGCTAGTCAGTCAGTCAGCTTCAACACACAGACAGTTGAGTTAGTATCAACACTTAGTACTACCACGATAGCTCATGCACGGCAGTCTAAGTGACCTTCAGGCTTACTTCAATCATAATAAAATATAAAAAATAATGTATTATAAACGCATCCAATAAATTGTTCGTTACGCGGAAGTCGAACTCAACCCCCTCTTCAGTTCCATTGCTTTTGAGGCGTCTTCGCGATTTTCAGGTGTCTAGCTAGGCGAACACCTAAATTGGCATCAGCATTCGCAAAACCTTCGGTCTAAACTCGCTTCTGTTTGTTTCACTCAAAGAATAATTTTTAACTCGTGTTCTCCGTACTTTACATATTTTCATTTAATTCTAAGTTACGGAATACTTTTATGGGGAGGTGTAAAACAGAATATTGAGCCAATTATAAAAATTCAAAAGAGATGCATAAGAATCAGGGCTAAAGTGCCGCCGCGTATAGGTACTTCTTGCAGGTCACTTTTTCAGAAATTCTTTATTCTCCTTGTGTCTTTATTCATCAGGTTTTATTATTTGTTCGCGAACATCCGGAACACTTCCCTCTTAATTCAAACTTTCACTCTCATAAAACTCGGTCGTGTTTAGATACACGCAGGCGAATTTGCTACCTCCCTTCGTTCGAACAGTCTAAATATTGTAATTATTTATTCAAGGCGGAAAGAACTTTAACTGGAGTTTAACCTTTAACTGAGTATGGTGGGACGCAGCCTTTGTCAATTAATAAGTCATACAATACTTACTCATCGCTGGGCTAAGGTACAGTGGCGCCATGACGTCTCTATTGAAATTGAAGAAAGTAAGTACCTGCCTAATAAGTTCATGAAAAGTCTTGGCGATTGTTGATTGGCAAGCAAATTATTTCTGTATGATAACGGTAATTGCACCGCCATTATCGCAACTATGTCGATCGATAGATATCAAAAGTTTCCAAGGTGTGTTTCTGCATATTTTCGTCGCTTTTACCAAAGTTTTCGATTCTCGATTTATCGTAAAAGAACAAAGGTTTGCAAACATTTACCAGCACGTGGCTTCTTTGAAAGCTGCGTCAAATCAAGATGACGGCTTAGTGAGTGACTGAAAACTGATGGATAACTAACCAGAACAATAACATTAAGATTCAAGGTTCACCGTATAGTAATCTTTACGTTGGATCTGAGCAGTTCATCTTAACGATAAGATAAATTGTATAATATTCCAAAAAAAGGATGGTTCGGAATATCTATATCCTCCCGATAAATTTGTGCCTTTCGCAATCCTGCCGATAGCGCTCTTATCATAACGTTACCTAGTAGACTTTTAACGGCAAGATAAAATTGGTGAACGCGACCTTAAATAAAACAAGCCTAAGTAATCACACATTATATATTAGGCATACTTAATCAAAATGACAATCCAAGTTTTTCAATTAGCTGCCGATAAGTTTCTATGTATTTATGTTACGATAGATGGATGAAAAGTTTGAACGGTTCGGCGGCGGTTGAACAGTATCAATCCTTTGCACGCTGTCTCTAACTAGAATTAGACGCAGTAAGCTTTGCAACTTTGGTCGCTTTACGGGCTCATAGTTTACTTTAACTTTCTTATAAGCAACTTTACGTTTCTCTAGTTAATCTTGTTTAATTAAAAAAATAAATGGTTTTAATTTAGTTACAGCTAAAAATGACAATTTTTTGACGTGGTACCAGAATGGTTTATTTTTGTCTGAAGTGAAGCTTAAGGTCGTTGAGGGAAAATGAAGCATGACCTTAAGAGGACGCTATACCTGACGATGCATTTTTTGCCGCCCATAAGATTAACATTGCGAGCGGCGATTCATTTTCAAGGTTTACCCTTGGTTGGAAAGACACAAAATTTTGCCTGTACCTAGCCCTAACAATGTTCTAGGGAGTGTTCGAAGCAGATTTCCCAATTTCTCACTGGCTTCTTTTATTGCAACTGTTTTGCAAATGCTAGCATCGCATACCTCATGAAAAGTGCTGTATCTCAAAAACCAGTAAAAAAATGGGAAATCTGCTTCGAACACTCCCTAGAACATTGTTAGGGCTAGGTACAGGCAAAATTTTGTGTCTTTCCAACGAAGGGTAAACATTGAAAATGAATCGCCGCTCGCAATGTTAATCTTATGGGTGGCAAAAAATGCACCGTCAGGTATAGCGGACCCTTAATTTCTTTTCAATATTTTTAAATTTTACCATGACTTCTTTTGATGAAATGGACCGCTCTCTCAGCAATCATAATGGTAGGGGCATTGGTATTTGCTGAAAAAGAAAAAAAGTATCATCAAACCTCTGAATAATGGTGTGGCAAAGAGTTTACTCCTGACTTTCGAACACCCTTAACTTTCCTCGAAATATTTTTGGAATATTTACCTCTTGTGATTAGGGGCATGACACTTGCGTCAGCTATTCTCAGGTTCTGGATACCGTGGACCTTTAATTTGTGGTCAACGACAGATAGTGGGTTAGTCTTCGGACCCATGGCGCAGGTGCCCACTGGGTGGTAGAGGGTGCTACCAACAAGCCGCATCATACAAATGTAGTATTCGTCCGATCTATAACATTCAGTAACCAAAAGTACTTTGTTTTGGTCATCATTTCCCATTTCACCTTAATAATATTTACTTCCTACTGACCCGATCGGGTTATACTGAGAACACTCCTTCAGTGGAACGTATTCTGGCCTGAACTTCTTCAGCTCTGGACTCTTCAGGAGTTTTTCCATCAGTCGAACTCCTCGCAGCATGGTGTCTACCTCGGACTTCGTGCTGAAGTGGTTGATGATGATTCGTGGAGGTTCGCTTGGATTCTTGCTGAATGTATGGACGCTTCCTCTTGAATCTAAAAACATACGAAATTTTAGTTTTATAAGGGAGGAATTTCTCTTCAACTGACATAGGTTTAGTGTATTGTACCTGAGCGTAGAACGGTGGGTGCAGCGGACAGTATGGAACTCTCCCGAGCTGCTGCGGAATATTGCTCCCCAATGTCAGGTCGCATATTAAGGTAATCCACGAAAGGTACCTTCTTCATCCCTGGACTCTTCGGCCGGAAAGTAAAAATCAGCTGGATATCAGGTACGGTGGAGTTGTAGAGGGTATCGACGAACCCTCCAAAACTGGCGATAAGGGTCGACAATAAATTCGGGGGACCTTCCGGTACTACATTCACTTTATAAATATTACCGAAAAGTAAAAAGTGGTCCTGGAGATTTTCTCCTACCCCTGGTAGGGGGTGGAGAGTTTTTATACCGACCCTCTCAAGAATATGCGGGGCGCCTACCCCTGATCTTTCTAGAACTGTGGGCGTGTTAAACGCCCCCGCCGAAAGGATTATCTCTTTGCTCGCCCGAACCGTTTTCGTCTTATTTTTGTAAATAAATTCCACCCCAACTGCTTTCCCATATTTTAAAATTAGTTTGTCCACTAAGCTATACTTGCAGATTTTCAGGTTCGGGGGTATGTTCTGTAAAAACGCTTTCGCTGTCGACTGTCGAAAAAACTGTTCGTCTACTGTTTCTTCGTAGTCGGTTAGACCGATCTGAGACCAACCATTGACGTCTATGTTTTTTGGGTACCCCAGTCTAGCTCCAGCTTTATACATCGCTTCTCTTAGTGATATAGTCAGAGGATCTTTTTCAAAGACATTGACAGTTAAAGGCCCATTTTGGCTATGATACGTTTCGCTAACAGAGTCAAAATTTTGTGTTCTGGTGACGTTATACGCCAAAAACGCTTCCGAACTTTTGAAAAATGGAAGAACGTCTTGGTACCCCCAACCAGGGTTACCATTTTCAACCCATTCTTCGTAGTCTTTCCGGTTGCCCCTGTTATACATCATGAAGTTGACTCCACTGCATCCTCCGAGGGCTTTTGCTCTCTGGTACTTGCATTGCCCGTTCTT
Organism: Mesopsocus fuscifrons; assembly: GCA_950004255.1. Taxonomy (NCBI): domain Eukaryota; kingdom Metazoa; phylum Arthropoda; class Insecta; order Psocodea; family Mesopsocidae; genus Mesopsocus; species Mesopsocus fuscifrons. The sequence continues at coordinate 4,659,094 of OX465381.1, forward strand.
CATCCCTAAGCAAGCAGTTTTTGAAGGCGCGTTGTTGAAGTTCCATGATGATTTTTCCATGATGGGTGAACCTAAGTAGGCAGGGATTTCCCATTCTGGTAAGGGATCCCCTCCGGCTTCAAGAAGAAGAACATTCCATTCTTTGACTTCTGATAGACGTCTAGCTACGGTTGCGCCAGCAGATCCTGCAAAAATTCAGTAACCTTTGGCTCATAAGTTAAGGCTGTGCTGCAGCTCCCCCAATTTCCCTACGTGAAACTCAGAGTCCCTCCAACCAATGGAAAAAAAAATAATCCTAAGCTCGCAATGTTAACCTTATGGTAAGCAAAAACTTGACCCTTCAGGACGTAGGTATATAAATATCCGAAAGCATTCTCAGAAAATAGGCAATAAAAAAGTCAGCAAATATAATAACTTAGTGAGGGTTAAGGTCGACTACACGGACTTGGTTTGCAATGCTACGTACTTCAAACCCTACTCCTAAGTTACAGGGCGAGTGAAAAGTGTTTATAGGGGGATGTAAAGACGAGACTCTTTGTCGTGAGGTGGTGTTGTATTTTTGCATGAAATGGAGTAATAAGCCCGCAGGAGCGATTTTAAACAGTCAACAACCAGTCCACATGTTTTTTTGACAGATCGCAAAAACACAACACTACCTCATGCGGAATATTTTTTTGTAACGTTTCGGACTACAAAATGTATGATTTTATCGTCACATTTAGTAGAAAAGCTTTATAAATGTTTGTACTATTTACCGTAGCCATGTTACATGTTGACAATTTTTATTTCACTTACGGAAGTGGGTAATTGCAACAGCATTTCTCTACTTTTTCTCCTGTAAAAACTAAACATAGTGTCCTACTTTCACTCGTTCGTTTCGCGTTCAAATAGCACACTATGTTTAGCTTTTAGAGTAGACACAACCAATACGATATTGTAATTACCAGTCTCCGGCAGTGCTAATAATGTAAACATTAGTTTTGTATTTTACTTTCGCACAGTGGTTTTGGTGGAGTTCGTCGAGAATGTATATACAGCCTTAAGAATACTAAAATACCTTCCAATCTACAGTCTCTCTTATTTAATATACCTATATACGGATTTTATTAATGAAAACGTACCTCCACCGACCACTACAAAATCCCAGGTATCTCCGTTTTTGACCTCGTTGCAATAATCAGCAGAATATCGGATATCTGGTGGCTTAGGAAAGACTACCTGCCCTTTTGATCCAAAAGTGAAAAAACAAAACAAAAAAACTATTTTTTCAAACATTTCTCGCAGAAACTTCAAAAAACTTCTTAGGCACTCGACGAATTGTGCGAACCAACTGAAGAAATTATCACCCTTTTTGGTGTATCTAACTGACACCTCTTTGTTTTTATCAACAGGATATATTTTTGTGTTATCACTGACTTTACTAATTAGGTAGGTGTCAGGGACTTAGTGAACAGTCTCGATAGCCTTTGGAGAAACACCTGTTCGATTTCGATACTAGAAAAACTTTTTACCTCAAGTGAAATGTATATCAAGGCTATAGTGGTGCGGAACCCACCAATACCGTTACTGTGGACGTTGCAACTAATTCTGTTTCTTGTTTGTTATAGGTAAGTTGACATTCTAATGGTCTGGACACTAGAAGAACTAGGGCAGTACTATGGAGTGTTCGGAACGATGAAGGTGAGTCCAATTTTGAGTGTTAAAATCTGGTCACCAATCACCTAAAATGAAATATACGTCTGTTAGGTATCAAAAACTGTAAAAGTACCTATTATATATTTCAGATAAAAAAATAAACATAATATTGTTTGGAAAGAAGGAAAACCCGTTCTGGTGGCACTGACTATGAAATTAAAAACTATACAAAACGGTCCGCTGTGTTAATAAATTCATGGTCTTCACGGAAAATCTGAAAATCCCATGAAAATCAAATTGGAGGCAGGTTGTTGGGGGGGGGGGTAGAACAAAATGGGGTCGTATGGGGCAAGGCAACAGCAGGTCCCCCCATTATCGCAAAACGCAGACAGGGGGAGGGGGGGGGGGGACACCGTCACCTGTTGCAACCCCTTCACAACAACCCTGCCAACCTGTCGTTACATCCAACTCCATGTCGACTGCTGTGCACGAAGTGGGGGAAAATAGCAAAAAGTGGTGAGAGGGACAAAAAGGATGTCACTAGTTGCTAAAGTGGACTATAAGGTCACCTAAAAGTTCACTATAGCGTCATCCTCCCGAAAAGATGAGTTGGTGCTGAAGATTTGCCAAACCTACTTTTTGGGGGAGGACTATTTTTTGGATTGGAGAAACGTATAGTTGCGCCTGAAAAGGGTAAAATTTGTTACCTGTGAGATTGATAGTAATTTTGTGCTAACTTGAGTTTTGAATGGTCCATGAATCAGGTACAATAACATTGTAAAAAAGAACTCTTCAATGATTGAACTGACGAAATGTCTTGCAACCTGAAAGGTTTTCGATTTTGGACACTCCTGAAAAGATTTTCCGGGTGAGATTTCAGCTCCTCTCATCCCTTTTCACATAAAGCTGAGATTTTCAGCACCTGACCTCTTCGGAGATGACTGAATTCAATCTGAGAGCGAGAATAATTATTTCTTTCATCACTTAACTTGGTTTCTTTATCTCTTTTGGTTTTTGAGATTTATTCAGCATTTATTCAACATCGCAAGGTTTGTTTCTTCTGAATTTTGATATAAACAACCGGCAGTTTCATCGATATCCGAGTGGTGAAGATGGTTGAAGGAACAATGAGAAATCATGCAGGTTCGATCCTTATCCTACAAAGGTTTTTCTGATCGACACACCCCGTCGGAACCTACATGAGACTGTAGGTCACATCGTGTACTAACACGATGGTGGAGGACCTGGTAGGTATTTGAAAGTGCTGCCAGCTGAAACGATGGATAATTTTTGAAATGGTCCAGTAGTTTCGTATGTCAGCAGATTTCTCACTCGTATTTTCAATTTTTGTTTAAAATATTTTATTCTGAAGAGAATGTCTAGACAGCGTTTGTTATAATATAATAATGTAGTCAGATTTTCTAGCAAGATGAACTAAAACCAATAAACTAACTTATTTAGGGCACCTGATTATGGAAAATTGTGTTCAGAAGAAAACGAAGTTTGGACAATAACAATATTTTTGAATGTTTACAACCGATAAAGTAGTTAGTTGATTGTACCTACTGCACCAACCCCTTCACTTAGTGAAGTAATGGTTTTTGGGAAATCTTGGCAATGGTGGCTATTTCGATTTTACCAATATTGATGCTTATAGCGAAATTTCTTGGCAGGATATGAGATGTATCAGATTTCCGAAGCCTGAAATTTTGCCAACTACGTTGCACCCAAAAAAGGCTGGTAAATTAAGTTACTTAGGACCGTATCAACCATTTATGGCTTAGCGAAGGTGTGGAATCATCTATTACACGACAAACGAACCGACAAACGAGTGCCGCCGGAATCGATATTTTCCGGTGACAGTATGACATGGTGTACAACAACTCTGGAACTACATAATCATGAATCCTCAGGCGCAGTTCACATTTGGTGTACACCCTCTCTGGAGCTAGATAATCATGAATCCTCAGGCGCAGATCACATTTGGTGTACACCCACTCTGGAACTACATAATCATGAATCCTCAGGCGCAGTTCACATTTGGTGTACACCCACTCTGGAGCTACATAATCATGAATCCTCAGGCGCAGTTCACATTTGGTGTACAACAACTCTGGAACTAACTACATAATCATGAATCCTCAAGCGCAGTTCACATTTGGTGTACACCCACTCTGGAACTACATGATCATTAATCATGAAAAAAAAATGCCTTGTTTTGGTTCAGTTAAACATAAACAAACATAAGTTCTCCCATGTGCTGTTAAGAAACGTAGTAACATTCATATATTCTCGGTTTAAGTGATGACTTAAACTCTAGCGAAGCGTTTTAAGACATGCTACACCAAGTTAAACTCAAAGCGCCGTAAACTACCGGAGTTCAGTCTGCTGTATTAAAGATAGCGAACTACAGTCATCTTTCACTGATATCTCGTGTATCTCTGCTGGAAAAGACAAAAGATCATTTCCAGCAAGAGTAGTTAAGTGTGGAAATCCCGTTACCCAGATAGAGAAGTAGTTATTAATGTAGGATATAAATCGTAGATTCGATCTGAGGTTTAGGATTGTCTTCAAGACATTCCATTAATTTGACCTATATTCCCATTTCAAAAAATAATAGGCAGCGGTAACCTAGAGAGATGGGTCAACTTAACGTAGATTGTTTGTTGTTAGACCAAACTTAAGCATCCTTGGCTATGTTCATCACTTTGATGGGGGACTTACGAAGTAAAAAAATTTATTTGACAGCTGCTCGCTTGCATGTGCCCGAATATCACTCGCAATCGTCTTTGTATCGGTATGTTTTACTCAAACCACTTTTTGAGGAAACTGATGGAGATTCATATATGATTCATAATACCTACAATCTTTTTAAATACGTAAATTAACTGGCTATATTTAAATATCCAACAGTCTCTTCAAAATATTTTCGGAAAAAATCGGGAATAAACGTATAATATTAACGGCAACCATGCATTCGCTATTTTTTTACGTTCCGATTTCAAACTTTGTGAGAAAACTATTGGATATATAAATATTCTGAAATATAATATGTCTTTTTAACGTCATTACTCATGAGGCTATGTTGTGATTTTACGATCGAGTGATTTTTTTCACACACAAAAAAAAATGTCCAAAATTAACCGATCGTGAAATCACAACATAGCCTCATGAGTTATGACGTTAGGAAGACATATTATATTTCAGAATATTTAAATATCCAATAGTTTTCACACAAACTTTGAAATCAAGACGTAAAAAATAGCGAATGTATATTCAATCTTCAAATTTGGAGAGAAAATCTTTCTGGTTACTTTAGAGCGAGGACCTTTTGTTATGTATTGTACACGAAAAGGTTCTGTAAAAGGTTTTTCTTTAGGGAAACGCCGGGTATAAAACCTCAACGAAGAGGCTTCTAATTAAGGTTGGTCCCAAAGGTACGAAAGGCTGCAGGCTAGATATCGATTAGAGGCTGTGACACAGACTTGTAGTCGTTAGTGCTGCTTCATCGCTGCTCCCGGCTATCATCTACTTCGTGTCAATTCAAAATGATGAGATTCTAGTATTAACAGGACATGGGAGACGTTATGTTTATTTATTGTTACCTCAACCAAAACAAAGACCTTTTCCTCATGTTATCGTAGAAACTAACCTCCTTATTATAGTAAAGACATGCCAGGTATCAAATTTGGAGGATCTTTATAACAGCAAATTTTGTGTTCCAGTTTCATAGTTGACAGAGTAGAATAGCTGCGAGGGGGTTAGCAGTTAGCAGAGGGTTGGGGGGGACAAGCCCAGCAACTAGACCGTTTTCAAGAACTATCCATTGTGCTCAGCTGGCAGCACTACCAAATACCAGCTCCCCAGCCATCGAGTAAACGATGGGTACCTACAGTTTTAGGTGGGTTCCGAACCACCACAGCTTCGATATACATTTCACTTGACATGGTGAACATATCAGAGGTGAATGCCGAGCAGAAAAACTTTTTGGTAGGATTGGGATCGAACCGGTGTGACCCGGCTCTCTCTGCTCCTCAAAAGTCCATTTAGTCCACTCGGCTATTGAGGCCGTTAGTTGCGAGGGGGTAACCACTCCAGAGATTCCTTGAGATTCCACTGAGACTCCATAAAAATTTCCATATATTCCCAACGATATTCATAGAAAGATGAACCCCGAAGGGGTAACCACTCCAAAAAAATTCCAAGATTCCCTGAGATTTCATCAAGATTTCCAATGATCCCCAACGAGATTCCCAACGAGTGGTTAACCCCTCGAGTAGCTGTATCCTTTTCAGACTTTGATATATCGATATCTTTAGTTGATAGTTCCTATAGTTGGCTTACAGTTCGATGGGTAGCAGAAGATACGGAGCTTCGCAGAAGTAGCCGAAGCTTACGTCACTTTCGGTATTTTCTCCATCTCTACCAGCGTAACATACGGCCTCTTTAGAGTGTAAAATACAGGAAGGAAGTCAGCTATTAGACTACTTGAAAAAATTTCACTTTTTGCATGTCCTCTTAACATGTAAAAGGAAGCGCTATGGTTCTGGTTGCACATAAATAAATAGCATCACATGGCATTTCCGCCCATGATGATTTATGCTCATTTTTGTATTCGTTGAAAAAGGGGAAAGAGAAAAGGGACCGTTGTCATGTTCGCTAGTAGGCGCTCTTGTTTCTCGAAGATAAAGCGGTTCAGAGTAGGATGCCACTGCAGCAGCAGCAGCACGGAGTTACAAGAGAGGCTTGGCCGGTTGCCAGTCGCATCCCTATAAATCTTCAGAGAGGGCTGTGCGTACACTTACTCCAAAACTCCGCACAATCTTCTGGACCAACACTTTTCCAAAGGGAAAGTCAGACTTGCTATACAATAAAAAGAAAACAGAAAAAAGTCCGTAACGCTGTAGCCGTGGCGGGGCCAGCGCCTGGCGGGGACCTCTCTCCGACATTCAGTGGGTCTCGTCCTAAAGTCGAGTTGTCCCTCAGCCGGGGAAGGTACCCACCATAGCATAGCTGAGGGTTGGGGGGGACAAGCCCAGCAACTAGACTGTTTTCAAGAACTATCCATTGTGCTCAGCTGACAGCACTACCAAATACCAGCTCCCCAGCCATCGAATAAACGATGGGGACCTACAGTTTTAGGTGGGTTCCGAACCACCACAGCCTCGATATACATTTCACTTGACATACTGAACATATCAGAGGTGAATGCCGAGCAGAAAAACTTTTTCGTAGGATCGGGATCGAACCGGTGTGACCCGGCTCTCACTGCTCCTCAAAAGTTGACCGTTTAGTCCACTCGGCTATCGAGGCCGTAGGTACCCACCATAGTAGCTTGACGGCTTATAGCCTACTACGGTACAGTGTCCCAGTTCACGACCTCTGCACAAATTCTTTTTGACGAAAATCACTCGACCGTAAAGTCCTGTTAATCTCGGCCGTTTAAAAGCCATATTATATTTCAAAACATTTAAATATCCAATATTACCCTGATAAAGTATGCAGGAAAAAACACGACTGCGTAGAAGCCATTAACTTCAACAAAATATAACCCCTCTTGTTCCATTGTTTTAAAACAATATCTAATACATAATAAATTAAAATTTTACGGTACATAATATTCGGCTGACAAGAACAGGTTTGTACAGTGTGAGTAAGGTTAGGTTACCTATAAAGTCGACCTGGTCCCACCCCCATGCTGGCAGCAGAGGTCCCCCATCTCCCTCCGCCCCCCACTCTAATTTGAAAAAGTCCCTAAATTGTCGTTGCCGTTAAAACACTTGCCTGGAGAAAGAGAGAGCTGATTGGACGAGGTAATTGGATACGCACTGTCATGGCTCCCCCAAAATATCCCCCCTCTCCTGCCTTATATTCATATTTCATCACTTCAACTCAAAAATACCCCTCCTCCCTACCTTAGCCCCCTCTCTTGGGGGCAACTTTCTTGATAGGACTTGACTTCACATCTGTATAAAGTGTATTTTTAAGGCGCACCTAGTGGTGCTTACAGCCTTTGGCCCCAAGGCACAAATAGCTATCTGTTGGCTGAAATCAAATAAATATCTATATAGTTCACTTTAGGTATACCACAATCAGCTGGATAATCGTCCCGGTAGCTAACAGCATGATAAGGGATGGTAAAAGGCAGTTCTCTTGTTTTTGGAAGGATACGACTGGCTATTTCGTGAGGACGAGAAATACCACTTTTTGTTCTTGTTCTCACAAACCGACTCTTCCTCTTGTTCTTGTAGTAAAAATTCTTCCTTGTTCTTGTTCTCGCAGTAGAAACAATTTCTTGTTATTGTTGTAGTTCTTGCTGCGAGACTCTTGCACTTTCTTGCATACACATGGAATTTTCCGCGGTTATAATGTGGTTTGTTGCCTACCAAACGGCCATTTCAAGTGCAATCTATCGTCTGCAGAGTTTTTCGTTCAAAATATGGGCAGCAATCCATGGTCGCTTATGAACGAAGCTTTGGAAAAAAACTGCTTAGGTATATGCAAGACTCATGCGAGAACTCTTGCAAGAAATCTTGCTCTTGTAAGTCATTTCTTGTTCTTGTAGCAAAAATCAACTCTTGTTCTTGAATGCAAGAAATGCAAGAAGAAAAGCAAGACAAGAAATTTTCGTGGTCAACCTTACCAGAATACAGGATGACCCTAAGGGGCTGCTACCCCTGGTGTCATTTCAGTAATGTGCTTTTTTCTAAATTTTCCATGAAGGGAGACACCACATCTTATCATTTTACCGTTGAACTTAAACAAGATGTTGACCTACTTTTTCTTGGCAGATAAAAACGGGGAAAGGATGAAAAATGGGAAGAACGCGGATGATGGGGAACAGATAGGGGGGGAACGGTTAGGGGGGGAACGGTTAGGGGGAACAGAAAGAGCAACCGTTTTGATCACACCAAGGTCCCCCAGACGTGAGATTGCCAAATTTTTGATCCAGAAAGAAAATTTTCAGCAAAGGCTCATTAGAGCTGAATACTCAAATGCTTTTTGTTGACGAGATTTAAAACGGAATATACATATTTTGCTCTTTAAAAGTGTTCTGAAATATAATACGCCTTTTTTACGTCTGACACTAACTAGCTTTCTTTAAAACTACCGTTGAGGGACGACGTAAATTTAAGAGGACGCTACACCTGACGATGGATTTTTTGCCGCCCATAAGATTAACATTGCGAGCGGCGATTCATTTTCAAGGTTTACCCTTGGTTGGAAAGACACAAAATTTTGCCTGTACCTAGCCCTATAACAATGTTCTAGGGCGTGTTCGAAGCAGATTTCCCAATTTCTCACTGGTTTCTTTTATTGCAACTGTTTTGCAAGTGCTAGCATCGCATACCTCAAGAAAAGTGCTGTATCTCGAAAACCAGTAAAAAAAATGGGAAATCTGCTTCGAACACTCCCTAGAACATTGTTATGGCTAGGTACAGGCAAAATTTTGTGTCTTTCCGACCAAGGGTAAACCTTGAAAATGAATCGCCGCTCGCAATGTTAATCTTACGGGCGGCAAAAAATGCACCGTCAGGTATAGCGGACCCTTAAAGGCGAGATAAAAAAGTTTTCGGCTACTTTATCGGGCAGATACTGGTGAAACTTAAGGGAATCACACAACCTGAACGAAAGCTAGGTAAGCTTGCTATCATAGCAGTAGACCACCTCACTGGCAATCAGAAGGTGGTATAGGTTCGGTCCACATGTTCCAATACCCTATTTTCCTCTTGCCTAAAATTTTCAACATCATTAATAACTGCTGATAACAATGTGTCATGCAGAAACAATACGATGATTTTTTTATGGTTTGGGGCAAGATAACACAGCTGTATTTTTCGGCCGAGATGTACTTGGATGAAGTTTTACACAGACATGTGGAAATATTGGTCACAGGGGTATTCGAACCTGGACCACTCAGGACTGGAGTCAGTGTGCCACACCAAATATTCACTTCACTTCGGCCAACAATCAGTTTGTTTAATCAACATCTGTGCCTTCGGGCCAAGGGCTGTAAGCAGTAAAAAAAATTCCAGTGGTCCATAACAATATACCTAGTGCCCCTAACACCCTGGGGTTTCTGCCTTAGGCCCCACATTGCTCGGGCAATACATAGTCTGACGAGGGGTAAGCACTCCAGAGATTGCTTGAGACTGCCTAAGATTGCATGAAGATTTCCAAAGATTTCCTGAGATGCTCAACGAGATTCATGGAAAGATGCACCCCAAAGGATTAACTACTCCCGAAATTTCCAAGATTCCCTGAGATTATCTGAGATTCTCAACGAGATTCCTGGAGTGGTTAACCCCTCGTAGTCTGTTTAGAATTGAAATTTCAGTGAAAAATTAAAAGTATTCAAAAACTCACAATTTTTAAAAAGTTTCACAAATTACCGTCATAAAGAAGCTGAAGAAGCAACCCCGAAAATTATCAAGGCGATAAACAGTAAAACAAAAATAAATTCCTCTCCCGTTTGAGTTTCCAAATTCTTTTCAGCAGCGCGAACTTTTACACCGGGTCGGCTTCCTTCCCGACGTGATGTAAAAAAAAATCCTCGAAAAGGCACAATGAGAAGGAAGGGAGGGGGGCGGGAAGGCGTTCGGGGCGGGGGAAGGCGTTCCGGCAGGGGGAAACGTCTCAGAACGTCTCAGACTGCTGAAGAAATAGGAAAGGAACGTCCTTCCGCTGAACAAGAACAACCATCACCCGTAGACGTCTGACTGCATTTTTATCAATTCTGTGAAGCAGAATAAAAGATTCAAGCCGCGAATTTTTTTAATATTTAAGGCTGAAAACACATTCGGTATTTTTTTACGTTTTAACTTCAAACTTTGTGAGAAAACTATTGGATATTTATATATTCTGAAATACCTATAATATGTCTTTTAAAAGTCATTACTCATGAGGCTATGTTGTTATTTCACGATCGGTTAATTTTGGACAACTTTTTTGGTGACAAAAATCACTCGGATCGTAAAATCACAACATAGCGTTAAAAAGACATATTATATTTCAGAATATTTAAATATCAAATAGTTTTCTCACATAGTTTGAAGTTCGAGCGTAAAAAAAGCGAATATATATTCAGCCTTAAGGGCGTCAAGGCAGTCCTGTTTGTTTACGTTTCTTATGTACATTTTATGAGGATCCTATTGGATATTTCCTTGTTCTGAAGTATAAGTACTATGTCTTATAAGAAGCGATTGAAATTAACAGGCTGTGTTGTGATTTTACGATCGAATTATTTTTGCCAACAAAACAAAATTAACCGATCGTAAAATCACAACGTAGCCTGTTAATTTCGGCCGTTAAAAATACATATTATATTTCAGAACATTTAAATACCCAGTAGTTTCATCGTGAAAGTTTCAGAAAAACATAAACAAAAAATAGTGAATGTTCGGGTTCGAATCCTGGTAGCAGCAGATTTTTCGTTCATGGTATGGGCGTCAGTAATCTTCTCTGAGGTTACATCAAACATAATTGTTTCCTAATTATTATACTGTTGCAGTTCAAGGCACGGGAAAATTTATTGAAAGGTTTGTTCTGAAGTTAAGGCCGCAGTGTTTACTTTCTCTACAAGTCTCGGGGGGTTGTTTGTTGAAGAAGTCAATTTTGCATAGGGTTGTATGCTGATCTACCCCCGATAAAATGCAAATAAGTTAAGGTTACCCATCTTTGTTCTGGCCAAATTCTGGAAAAAGCACTTTTGCTGTTCTTAAAATGGGAGGGACAAGCCCAGCAACTAGACTATATAAAGAATTAACCAAGGGGTTAACCACTCCAGAGATTGCTTGAGATTGCATGAAGATTTCCAAAGATTTCCTGAGATTCGTGGAAAGATGCACCCCGAAGAGTTAACGGCCACCATACATTCTCGACGAACTCCGCCAAAACCACTGTGCGAAAGTAAATATTCGACAAAACTAATGTTTACATATTAGTACAACCGGAGACTGGGAATTGCAATATCGTATGGATTGTGTCTACTCTAAAAGCTAAACATAGTGTGCTATTTGAACGTGAAACGAACGAGTAAAAGTAGGACACTATGTTTAGCTTTTACAGGAGAAAAGTAGAGAAATGCTGTTGAAATTACCCACTTCCGTAAGTGAAATAAAAATTGCCAAAATGCAACATGGCTACGGTAAATAGTACAAACATTTATCAAGCTTTTCTACTAAATGTGACGATAAAATCATACTGTTTTAGTCCGAATCGTTACAAAAAAATATTTCATGTGAGGTAGTGTTGTGTTTTCGCGATCTGTCAAAAAACATGTGGACTGGTAGTTGACTGTTTAAAATCGCTCCTGTGGGCTTATTACTCCATTTCATGCAAAAATACAACACTACCTCACGACAAAGAGTCTCAGGTTAACATCCCCCTATAAACACTTTCCACTCGCCCTGTAACTTCGGAGTAGGGCTTGAAGTACTTAGCATTGCGAACCAAGTACATGTAGTCGAAAATAGCGAATGTATATTCAGCCTTAAATACTCCAGAAATTTCCAAGATTATCTGAGATTTTATAAAGATTTTCAATGGTTACCTGAGATTCCCAACAAGATTCCTAATGAGATTCCTGGAGTGGTAAACCCCTCGGAGTTAACCATCGACGATGAGGAACTACAGTTTTAGGCGGGTTCTGAACCACCATAGCCTTGATAGACAGAACTGAGTCGTCGAAACTTTAACGTAGAAGCATAAATTATAAATTTATGATATACTTAACCTCTAGTTAAATATTTTAAAAGGGACATTTAAGTGAACAAAGAATAGCACTCAGCATTGGAAAATTGAATTTGACGACCCTGCGCTATCGAAAGGAAAATAGTGAAGCAGAGACAACTTTTCATAAAAATAAATCAAAAAGCTCTTTCATACATTTTAAATCCTAAAAATCACCGTAGAGAGGGAGAGGCCTCACTGTGGTATTGTGGGGAAAATACTAGGCTCGCATTACTGAGGTCCTGGGTACGAATCTCAGTATACCAGCAATTTTCTGTCGGTAGCATTGATTCCCACCATTTTTTCAAACCTGGACCTACAGTATCGGGTGGGAGAAACATCCTAAATTATAAAAGGTCATTGAACCCCTCCCTTCAAATCCCATTTCGAAATGATAAATAAGAAGTTAGAGTTCTTATAAAACAACACCAAAAGAAAATCTGACAATAAGTACGAATTGAGTTTAGACTGTATTGAAAATTGTATAAACATTTGAACCAATGAGTCGAATTGATTAATGAACAATTTCTTTGTTTTCTAAGTAATTTGATTTGTTTCAAAAAGAAACTGAGGCATAAAAAAATGATGAAAGCGCTTCGTCTGGTTCGAGATAGAAATAAAAGAATTTTTTAGTTCTAAGATGGTTCTTTCGAAAATTAGTCACCTATAGAAGTAGTGAAGGGTTTCGGTGACAAGCCCATGCAGCAACTAGACGTATAGATAAGTAGTACATTATAGGGACCTACAGTTTTAGCTGGGTTGAAGACCATCACAGGCTCATTACCTCGAAAGACTTTTGACGCATTCCCGCGTTAAAAAAAATGAAATAATTAAAAAATGGTTTTTTTCGTACTCGTTTGAAGAATATTTCCAGGAAAGGAGTATAACACTGCAAAGCGGCAGAACGAAAAACCCACAAAGTAAAGAGGAATATTGAAAAATATTACGTCAGGTGGAAAAGAGGTTTTTAAAAACGAATTCAGTTCAAGCCGATTAAAACAAAACTGAAAAAAAAAGCTGTGAATTTTGTTCTTGGGGGTTTCAAATGTTCTACTTGGAAACATCTAGGGCTGGATTTGACCACTTTAACGTGAAGACTATCGTGTACACGATAGCGCTATCGTATCGGTAAAAAATGTTAACGGCTTTCACCATGCACCGTTACCGTTTCGTTAGCTTTCGAGTGGATTTTCCGAGCGTTAGCGAAAACGATAATTTTCATACCTGCGACTCATTTGGTGTAGTCTAATGTAGTCTAATCAACATTTTAACTTCTTTCTCCGAAAAAATAGGGGTTTTATCACGTTTATTTCCACTTTTAAATTGAAATTGTTGAAATAAATTTGACGTAAACAAAGCAGGCAAATTCTATTGACACAACAAAACCTAACAAGAGGATGTCTGCTTTTTCGAATCGATAGCTATTCGAACGTTAAAAGGCACTATCGTGAGGTGGTGAAATTCAGCCTAAGCAGGTAGAATACCGCTATGTCTTTACGTCTTTTCTGCACTCTTTATGAGGAAGCTGCTGGTATTTAATTGTTCTGAAATATAATATTTCTTTTTTATGACCGAAATTAAGAGCCTCTGCTGTGATTTTACAACCGAGTGATTTTCTCCAACAAAAAAGTTATATAGATTGACACATATTATATTTCAGAATATTTAAATAGTATCCTCATAAAGTGTGGAGGGAAAAATCTAAAAAAACATGACTGTGTAGGCGCCCTTAAAAGGCTGTCGATGCAATGATTGTTGATATTTTTAATAATATTTTTCTGAAGGAACTGTTGGATATTCTGAAATATAATATGCCATTATAAGAAGTAGCTATTATTTTCCGCTGGCAGCACTAGCAAACATTAGCTCCCACCCACTGTATTAGTTCAGGTCTGTTTCGAACCACCACAGCCTCGAAATACATTTCACTTGACATGCTGAACATTTTGGAAGTGAGTGCCAATCAGAAAAATTCTGATACGAACGGGATCGAACCTATATCACCCAGGGTGGGTATTCCTCTTAAGAGGAGCTGTATAAGATGCCTATACATAAATCATGTATGTTTATGAAATTTTGAAAAGCGAAGCAGGTCTCCAGTTGCAGTTTATATTCATAAAGACGCCCTAAGGGAAAGGGCGTAAGGGTAATTTTTGCTTCTCTGAAATCCGAAGCCCTTTATATCAGATTTATAACCTACAGAAGGAAATCCTACCTGATAAAACCTACCTTTTCAGCCCACCTACATAAATTTCATGCGTTATCCGAAACCACCATGGGCTCAAACAATCTAAATTAATACCAAGGTCCGTGATAGCGCCATTTGCCACCATTAAGGCACAAGTGATTGTCACTGATAATTACGGACATTTAGGCGTGATTCTCACCGATTTACCTCTTTGGCACCACAGCCCTGTACACAAGGGTGTCACCCAGTCAGAATCGAGCCGAAGTCTAGTTTGGGCAGGTAGCATATGGCGTCGGGAGTGATTCTGACGGATTTACCTCCATAGTACCACAGTCCAGTACATACATGTGTTATCTGGTCAGAATCACGCCTTACAGTTGAATTTTATCACAGTCGGTGATGGCTATAGGTATACCCACCAGGTTGAGCATCATTCACCAAGAAAAAATATCGTGAGACTGAGGCTAGAACTGGGTCTTCCTACTTCATGCATAACAAGCCCCTTAGCTACCGTATACACACACGAGTATCTGTCTTTCTTTCATGCATTTCCATTGAACACCTCATCAGTACCATTGAAGTATGTCTTCAACAAGTAGGTAGATACTAATGATATACCTTGAAGGATTTGTAGATGGGGTCGATTGAGGCAAGCGAAGATTTCCCTGGTGATGATAAGAGAAGCTCTTGAACTCTTATGACTCCTCAGTCTGCAATGCGACAGGGTCTCTATTCTGTCATTCAAAATGCCAGCGAGTTGACAGTTCAGTGTTAGTGTCAAAAATTGAGATTTTCTCAAATACTATTTAATGCTGAATTTATTCTATTTCTTTTTCTTTAGGAGGGTCTCGAACCACCGAATGCCACCGGAATGCCTATCGGAAAATTATTGATCAGGATCGAACTGATGTGTCTCGGCTCTCCAAGCTCCCTTAAACACATTTCTCTAGACCACTTGGCTTTGAGCATAAAAAATAAATTCGCAAAGAGAAGAAAAATAAAAAAGCTAAAACGCAGGGTTTGGGGTTAATATGACCCTTGAGTTTTATGGTCAGACCGTTATCTTAACCGAGTTTCGAGAAAACAGAAAACAACAACCAGCCACCGTTAAAGCCCTCAAGGTCATCCATAAAAAACTTCCCCCAAAATTAACTCTTCATTATCAAAAACTTCGAAAAAATTAATTAATTTTTCCGATAATTATTTTTCCTTGTGCAGTACCTAATGTTTTTTAAGGCTGTATATACATTCTCGACGAACTCCACCAAAACCACTGTGCGAAAGTAAATATTCGACAAACCTAATGTTTACGTATTAGTACTGCCGGAGATTACAATTACAATTACAATAATTACAATATCGTATTGGTTGTGTCTACTCTAAAAGCTAAACATAGTGTGCTAATTGAACCCAAAACGAACGAGTAAAAGTAGGACACTATGTTTAGCTTGTACAGGAGAAAAAGTAGAGAAATGCTGTTGAAATTACCCACTTCCGTAAGTGAAATAAAAATTGTCAAAATGTAACATGGCTACGGTAAATAGTACAAACACTTATCAAGCTTTTCTACTAAATGTGACGATGAAATCAACATTTTGTAGTCCGAAACGTTACAAAAAAATATTCCACGTGAGGTAGTGTTGTGTTTTCGCGATCTGTCAAAAAAACATGTGGACTGGTAGTTGACTGTTTAAAACCACTCCTGTGGGCTTATTACTCCATTTCATGCAAAAATACAACACTACCTTACGACAAAGAGTCTCAGGTTTACATCCCCCTAAAAACACTTTTCACTCGCCCTGTAACTTCGGAGTAGGGCTTGAAGTACGTAGCATTGCAAACCAAGTACGTGTAGTCGACCTTAAGTCAAATATTATTTTTTGTAATTCTTTTTCTCTAAAGAAAATTACCGTGGACTGGGAAACACCATCGTAGGCTTGCATAGCCTTAAAGAAAATTCGTCTACGTCAATTTTTTTCAAGAGATTTGCGTTTGAGAGTTCCGGAAAAGCTGGAAAATGTTGGGCTTGCACGACGTACGACCCTGGGGGAAGTATAACGTCAAGTTCCTACAACTTTCTCGACTTCATTCAGACTCCAATACCTTGGTTCTTTTATACTTCACCTGCTTGTATACACTAGAGCTATACCAAGTCCTATTCTACCCCGGAAATGGCCTCCAAAATTGAATGTTATTGTTGAATTTCTGATTTCAAGTTTATTTTTAAGAAGGCAGCCGTAGATATCGGCTCGCTACTTTTTTTTGGTTAAAGTCAGAAGCATTTTTTATTTCTTTCAATACCTGTTGGATTTAACAAAAAGTTAGGCATGACATGGTGGTGACGCGTTAGGAATTTATGGCTTACTGCGAATATTTCCCATTTAGAGCCAATCTGAAGTGCTTATTGACTTTTGTATTGGGTTATGTTGGTAGTATTGTATAGGTTAGACTGGTGAATAAATTGCGTTCAGCCCGAGGGGTAACCACTCCAGAGATACCTTGAGATTCCACTGAGATTCCATAAAGATTTCCAAAGATTCCAAACGATATTCATAGAAAGATGAACCCCGAACCACTCCAAAACATTCCAAGATCCCCTGAGATATCATAAAGATTTCCAATGATTGCCAACTAGATTCCCAACGAGTGGTTAACCCCTCGGTTTAGCCACAGACGTTTATCTAGTTTTGATTTATTATGAGCTGTCATGTTTTCCCTTACCCAGTAAAGTTCAGGTGCCCACCAGGTTCAGGTACCCCAGGAAAAATCTTGGCAGTTCAGTACTATAGATCCTGGAATCAGACCCACCTACAGCCTAATGTCCAATCCATAATACAGTTGTCACTCTCTAGAACAAAAACCTCTTTATAACGAACTGTCTTGACATGGTCCCTTGACTGTCGTTATAAAGAGAATCTACTGTATTGAAACTTTTCAAAGAATAAGAAGTATGTATACCTAAAATTTTCCGCAGAGGGAAAAAATGAACTTCCCATTTAAAGTTTGTAGAGCAACGTGATTTTTCTTTCGTCGGGAAGTTAAAGCCCCATGTCTCCTGTCCCGTGGGTCGTACGTGGGTAGGGCGTGGAGTCTGAACCTCGCCAACTTCTGTAACAACCTCACTATCCTGTTCCTATAACGTCTAGCTGGATTAATTGCTGAGGGAACTGGCAGCTCGAACTGCGGCTAAAACCTTTTCTAAGTTTCATTAATTTCATCTTCAAGTGTTCCTCTCACATTTTTGTCATTTTTTGAGAGGTCTCTCAGCTGCGTCACACCGATTCAATCCCCATCATTTCAAAGTTTTTGTGAGCCCCTGATAGTCATGCGTTTTATCTACAAAATAATTTTTTTTACAACCAATATACCCTTGGCCCAATGGCAGAGATGTTAATAAAGAAACTGATCGTTCGCCGAAGCCAAATGAATATTTGGTGTGACATCCATGTTACCAAAAAAAAATTCTGTTGCCAGGAATCGTTTGAAAGACATATTATATTGTAGAATATAAAAATATCCCGTAGTTTCCTCATGAATTTTGCGTAAAAAACGTAAATAAATGAAGAGATTGATGTATGTTCGGTCTTAAACATGGTACCTAGGAATCTAGGTATATCAAAACTAATTCATCGAACAGCAACATCTCAAAAAATGTATTCAGCAACGATTGCCCTACTTATCTTGTCAGCGCTGCCTTAAAAATAATAAAAAATGATTCTATAGTATAAAAAATTCGATACAAAACTTCGAAAATAACTTTATCAACTATTATTCCCTATTTCGCGGTAATCAATTTAAAGAAACGAAAATTAGTTAAAAAAGACCCCGGGGAAGAAGTTTGAAAGTTAACTCAAGACGAGGCTTCACCATTTTCCTTACCGAAAGAGCCTCTAGCTTAAGAGTAAGTTCATTGGGGACCCTGAGCCGAAAACTTTATTTTGCCGTTAAAAGTCCACAAGCTAACGTTATGATAAGGACGCTATTGGCAGGATGGTGAAAGGCACAAGGCACCAATTTGGATTTTCGAGGGGATAACGCTATAGTGAACTTTTAGGGGACATTATAGGAGACTTTAGAAAATTATTATTGAGTGGACCTAATAATAACGTACCAGAGATAGGGAACTGAGGCATGAAGCAAGAAGTCACAGGTTCTAACCTCGATTTGGCGAGATTTTTCCTGTTGATTTTTAACCACCTCTATCCAGCCTTCTGGCCTTCATCGGCTGAGGGAAATGTCCCATTTATGAGGTCACGAAAGGTGTCTATATGGTATCGGGTTTATAGGCTTACGGATTTTTTGTTTTCACTTGAGAGACCTCTTACGAGAACTGAAATAATACCTCGATGAATGAATGGCCTCTTAAGACGAAGCTCCCACCCTTTTTCTTAGTTATTCTGGAATAGCCTGTAAATTAAGCGTAGAACGCTTGATCGAGAGCCAAAGCAGAAAGTCCCTGGCTTGTTTAAATACATTAAGGAAAGTAATTCAAGTCCAATACGAGTTGAATTTGTTATGCGAAAAGCTAATTAGGTAGCATTGGTTTTTGGCTTTGAAAATTTTAAAGAGAGATCATCAAACCTTTTTCAAATCGAAATTATACAACCGGAAATTATTACTTGCTTTGATTTCTTCTTTTATGATTTTTTTCTCTTTTTTTCCCTGGGTTGAGTTTCGCACTTCTCAAATTTTCCTATTGTCTCTTAATATTGTTCGAAAAAGCAACCTAGAAATTGGAGAACCTGTCTAGGTACGCCCCTGGAACACTACTATGCAAAATTTGGAGTTTTTCTAACTTCCAATGTTATCCTTACAACAGGTGGCAGAAATGCATCTTTTTCTTCGACCATTTTTTGTGAAAACTAAGGGGGGATATTATATATCTTCAAAAATATATTATCTATGCCTTTTTAACGTCCGAAATTAAGTAAATTCGTTTCGACGTTAAAAAGATATAATTATATTTCAGAACATATAAGTAGAGCAAATGTATCCGTCTTAACAACCGTTAAAGAAGAACACTGTCTACGATCTCTTCAAGACTCTAAATGGAAACACCTCTTCAAAATATAGATATACTAAAACGTAAATTGACAGAAGTGACAGGCAGTTAACTTGAAAAGCTGAGGCCCGCTTCAAACTCCTATTGTGTCAAACTTAAACTAAACTCAAGCTTTTACATTACAAAGCATTGAAAACTAACGCATTTTCCAGTACACCTCTTTCTTTTTATAATTCCCGTTGTTGCCGCAGTTTCAATGGGAACGTGCAAAGCCTTTGTATGCTACAGAACACATTGTGCTGGAAAATGAATTTTCCAATTGGAGCTGTTGCCACCTATGTCTCAGCCTAAATGGCGGCACAATGCGGCTTTTTCAATTTAACACTGTGGTTTCCATAGCAACGGATTGCCGCCACCATCGTATCGGATTTGTTTCGTTCAGGTACAGGTTTTTCGCCGAAGAAAAGTCAACTAAAGTCAGACAGTAGTCAAAAAACTTGGTTACTGTGGGATTCGAACCCAGGTAGCGGTTAAATATGGGAGAACAAATTTTGGAGAACGTCTTAAACTGTAGGTCCCCACCAAATTCTGTCACCAGAAATATGAAGGGATTTATTTCATCCCCCCAGGGAGTGACCATGAACATGCTGTTTGAAAATCGTTAAAGGGACTGTGTCGCGTGTTTTTTTCTGGGGATACTGTTATAAGTATCCAAAGTTTTCTAAAACTATTGGCAAGTTCAGAAAGTTTTGTGTGGCGGGAAGCGGGCTAGTGCCACGTCGCTACGTGTCGCTGACACGATGCGCGGCCACCATCTTATTACTCGGCTGGCCATGGACTGGAACGGACGTTCGCATTGAAAATTTTATTTTCGGGGCAGTACTCCCAAATTCTTATTTAATAATGAATAATCCATCGCACTAGACTTCCGTCCATCTACACGTTGAACACCAGGTATGTGATGCGCAGATTTAGTTGGTTTTTCCTAGGTATGCACTCGTCAACAAAGATTAGGGACCTACAGTTTTTATTCCCAGCGTGAGTTTCGGCTCATTTAAGGTCTGAAAAAG
The DNA here is from genome assembly GCA_950004255.1 of Mesopsocus fuscifrons. Classification (NCBI taxonomy): domain Eukaryota; kingdom Metazoa; phylum Arthropoda; class Insecta; order Psocodea; family Mesopsocidae; genus Mesopsocus; species Mesopsocus fuscifrons. The sequence continues at coordinate 4,679,720 of OX465381.1, forward strand.
GGTTTCGCTGATCCCAGCTCGTTTTTTGGCCATGCTAAAGTGGAGGTTTTTCACGAAATCTTCCCGAAAAGTCCTTAGTGAGGTGAGCAGGTCTTAGCGCTGTTGCCTTTTGTCCAAACCGGTACTGACCGGGGCTGACTTGTATTTTCCAGAAATAGTTCCGACTGTATATCCGAGGTACTGGAAGTAAGCCTTGCCATCAGCAACAACCTCCTGACTATCTGTCATAATTTGAAATCTTGACAACCTTTTCGGAATTATGGAAGCTCAACTAGTGGTGCAATTCGGAGGACTGCGCTCAGTGCCGTCGCTAGGCCGAATGGGTAAGCTACTGTTGCTCTCTCGTCTGGATTATTTCTCGAAATCGCCGTTGGTTCCATTTTTACTCCTGAAGGGAATTCCACTCTTTTAGCACGATGTTAAGGCCACATTGCGTTTTCAGGCTAAGTCCTCAGCGATGTAGGGAAGCCCTCATCAAGATGTAGTCTTCACCGTCAAGCTTACTATAGAGGGATGCTGTAGCCGAAGGGATGCTGAACTAAGGGATTCACGAACTCCAGCTATGCTCATGTCAACTGTCGCCATCGTGTTACTACGTGCAGTCAACGCGTCTCAACGTATTACTTCCTGTTGGGTAAACCAACTTTACAGGTACTTACCTAACTGTTTTTTTTCCTTACCTAAGTAGAACTTTTAAGCCATTTAATATTTTTCTGGCGGTGCTCAGAGTACCTACCACTTTCGTTTTTCTTTTGATGATTCTATATAATAGTTTCTGATTACCTACGGGTATACTTATTTTCTGAAAAGGGATAGTACCTATGTACCTATTGACATTTTTCGGTCCCTAAGCCGATTTACCTAGGGTGGCGTCCGAATTGAATTTACTTTTTATCTAATTGCTTTTTGAATTTACTTGAACTCTGGAAATACTTTTCTGAATATTAAGGTTGAAATACCTTCTTTACTTTTGGAAACTTTTCACCCTTTGAATAAGCCGACTCTAGTTATGATTGCTTCTTCTTTCTTTTGAAGGTAGTGCAGTGTTGTGACTTTTGTCTCCTGCCTCCTTACTTTGTCTCTTTTTGGAAGGTAGTGCAGTGTTGTGACCTTTTGTCTCCTGCCTCCTTACCTACTTTTTTCTTGAAGGTAGTGCAGTGTTGTGACTTTTGTCTCCTGCCTCCTTACCTACTTTTTCTTGATGGTGTTGCAGTGTTGTGACCTAGGTCTCCTGCACCCGTACCTATTGTTTCTTTTTATACCTAGAGTCAGCTTACTCATTGTGTCGTGGAGTTTCATCCTTTATTGAAATTTTACTGTACCTTTTACTTTTCTTTGAATTTAACTTGAATCTACCTACCTACTTACAATAGTATCCTGCGAGGAGGTTCATGGACGTCGAGTCCTTCTCAATTCTTGAGGGGTCTCTCTAGATGGTTAATTTTAAACATTGGGGGGTTCCATCTTCTCTAACCTTTGCCATTTATCTCGTGAATGATAGTTATTTACCGAGTTTGTGAGGTGGGGAAGAATGGTTAGAGCTGTCGCCGCATGCGCGGCAGTGGCGCATTTTTCCGTCCATATCCGCTCGAAGAAAGGGGAGGGTGGATTTATTATACTCGGATTAAGATCTTTCTTGGGATCTAATCGGATGTGTTTTGTTCTGATTAGGCTTCGAGATATCACTGTGACATTGGTTCAGGAATTTGTTTGACACTCAAGAATTGGGAGGGCTCGAACTACATGAACCTCCGAACAGCTTATATGTTATATATTATGGTGTCACTTAGTGACCTACTTTCGTGGTTGTCCTTGGCCAGGGCACCTTTCTCTGTTGAATATCTAATGTCTGAATTCTCAGGTAATACCTATATTTAGGAGTACCTAGTTTGGTGACCTATACGTATGGAAGTTAATCAATCAGTTGACTTTAACCTGAATGACAGGTTGGCGATCTATAATTTACTGACTCGTTTCTTTGAGCATCATAGCATGGCACAGCATTCCTTATATTTTACTCTAAATTATATCTATTCGTACTTGGAACTGAATTCATGGCGTTGGTACTTCTCCTGACTCTCTGCAAAGCTTCTAGGTCGACTTCTCTTTTCTCTCTCAACTACCGATGTTTTTCTTGGACCCTTAGACACGTAAAAGCTGCCGACTACGAGCTTCGGCACCCTCTTACTACTCGTTCCACCACTTGGTGAGCGAGCAGTAGGACGGTCCGCCATCGTTGTCGATCTCGATTTGGTCTCTTACCAAATCGAACGTGACAACTGCCAATATAAATACGAATAGTCATTGACTATATGAACTGTCATCCATATGGACTTCGGGAATGGCTACTGTAAATAAATATTCATCCATATTGGGATGAAAAATATACATCTTTTACCGGAGGATCAACCCAAAAGACAACTGGTTAAAAATCAAAAAACAAAAGGAGTTTGTCTGGAGCATTTCAATGACATGTAACAACAACAAAAAAGCAGCAAAACTTCTGTGAGGTCCCTAAAGAGACACATAAAAAAGTAAAGTGAAATGTTTTGGAAAACCAATGAAAAACTTGAGTGGTTTGCCGCGACTCCAGAAACAAAGTCAGTAAATTGGATAGGTTGTTCTTTTTCCTACATGTCGAGACCATTTCAAGAATTATCCATCGTGCTCAGCTGGAGGCACTACCAAATACCAGCTCCTCAACAGTGTTCGTTCACGACCTACAGTTTTAGGTGGGTTTCGAACCACCACAGCCTCGACAACCATCCAGACGGGGGGGTAACCACTCCAGAGATTCCTTGATATTCCACTGAGATTTCATAAAGATTTCCAATGATCCCCAACGAGTGGTTAACCCGTCGCATCCAGACCCCTCGGGAACCTTTTAAGTTTAAAGGCCTTAAGCAGAAGACGAGCTCAAGATGGCGACAGACAGACGTAACGTAATTATGCGATTTGCTGCAGTGACAACCGAAATAACTTGATTTCTCTCAACAATTGCCACATTCTTCCCATCTTCTTGCGACATTCTCTTTCAGCGAAATCTTGTTTGGCGACATGTTTTCTGACTACTGACGTTAACTTCGCTGATATAATGAACTAAAACTGAGCAACTTCGAGGCTAAATCCCACCACACTCGGTTAATAGTTAATCCTCCGTTATATCCATGTTACAGTCCAAGTTTAACGAGAGATTTAAACCCATATCGCTATGTCAAGTGAAATGTATGTCGAGGTGTGGTTCGGAACCCACCCTGGGGAGCTGGTATTTGGTAGCTGCCAGCTGAGCACGATGGATAATTCCGAAAGGGTAACCACTCCAGAGATTTCTTGAAATTCCACTGAGATTCCATAAAGATTCCCAACGATATTCATAGAAAGGTGAACCCCGAAGGGGTAATCACTCCAAAAAATTCTAAGATTCCTTGAGATTTCATAAAGATTTCCAATTATTCCCAACGAGATTCCCAACGAGTGGTTAACCCCTCTCTTTTACTATCTAGTACGGATCTGGAATACAGGTACTCTCGACACCATATACACTGCCTTCTTTAAGTGGCGCAGTTTTTACAAAGTCGATATACAAATCGATCAAAGAACCACGTGCGGGTAAATATTCCTGCGATGAGTGCGTCAATACCATAGAAAAACACCGCGGTTACCATGGAAACCATAGAGTAAACCATCAGTAAACTTTCGTGTGGTGTGCCGACAATATGCTGTTGCAATTTCCGTATATATTTAGCCCCATCCTCTTACTACTCACTGGTACTTCGTAGGTATCAAAAAGTTGCCGGCAAAACCCTCATGAAGTGCCGGAAAACAAATGGGCTGCTCTAAATCCTTCTCCGTTTTTTGTCACCTACCAATTAATTAATATTAATTAAAACGCTAGAAATGGAGATTCACATTTTCAAGGCAGTCCCTGTCTGCTCATTCATCTCTCGGAGCCGAAAGGGATTTTCATATTCCCGTGAGGGATGGGAATGCATTTCTCGCCTTTTTTCATCGGGGCTTCTATCATTCAATCACTCGCTGGAATGGGGATATTTGTGACCATTAATAAAATCAGATTAGCGTGGTGACACGGCACTGGGCTAGAAAGCTAGAGGACCCAAGATCGATTCACGATTTTCTGATAATTTTCCCGGCCGTGAAAAAACCAGACTGTAGGGCGTGATTCAATCCAAATCACCACCTAGTGAACAGAGTGTCAAGTGAAAAATAGATCAAGGCTCAGGTTGTTCGCAAACCACCTTAAGGGTCCGCTATACCTGACGGTGCATTTTTTGCCGCCCATAAGATTAACATTGCGAGCGGTGATTCATTTTCAAGGTTTACCCTTGGTTGGAAAGACACAAACTTTTGCCTGTACGTAGCCCTAACAATGTTCTAGGGAGTGTTCCAAGCAGATTTCCCATTTTTTTTACTGGTTTTCGAGATACAGCACTTTTCTTGAGGTATGCGATGCTAGCATTTGCAAAACAGTTGCAATAAAAGAAACCAGTGAGAAATTGGGAAATCTGCTTCGAACACTCCCTAGAACATTGTTAGGGCTAGGTACAGGCAAAATTTTTGTGTCTTTCCAACAAAGGGTAACCCTTGAAAATGAATCGCCGCTCGCCATGTTAATCTTATGGGCGGCAAAAAATGCATCGTCAGGTATAGCGTCCTCTTAATTTTGGACAATTTTTTTGGTGGCAAAAACCACTCGATCGTAAAATCACAACATAGCCTCATGAGGAATGACGTTAAAAAGACATAATACATTTCAGAATATTTAAATATCCAGTGAATGTATATTCACCCTTAAGTACAGATTTTAGAGCTTCTGTTTCTTGTTTGTGCTAGGTAAGTGAACATGTAATGGAGTAGAAAGAACTAGAGCAGTAATATGAGTAAAGTTTTAAGCGCAAAAAGTCAAAAACAGCAAAAACCAATGCTTGACCCTATACTACTGGCATTGTTCAGACTATTAAATAATTATATAAGTGCCAAAAAATCTATCATAAATGAATGAGAAAAAGTAAGAACAGTCATAAAAGCAGCCATTTGAACAACTGCCAGGGATCCCCCAGATTGCAGGGAAAGTTGTAATCAAGGTCTATAGATTACAAACGTTTCCTTATTTAAACGTTTATATGGGTCTCTCCGTGACGTCAAATAACGGAAATAGATCTCAGACTTAGTCCCCCAAGAGCTGCACCACTATCACTAGAATTGACGTCACTGGATTGTTACTACTTCACATGGAAAAGAGACCACCTCTTGGATCCATATACCTTGGGTCGCAATTGGGTCGGTTCCACTGGAACCCATTCAAGATGGCTGCTACTACTCATAAACAAAAGTACAAACAAGTCGCATATAGCTTCCCAAGGGAGAACTGTCACCCAGGGTCTCTATATTCTAAAGGTTCTCTCCTTTGCATCTAAAATTAGAGTGTGGTGTCACTGTCACGGGTTCAATACCAGTCACCGTCAATGTTTTTCTGATTTACATTCACATCTCAGCACTGAGCTATTTTTTTTTTGCTGATACTACCTGATTTGAGTCCGTCAGCACTTCCCCTTTTAAAGTGACAACCTTCTTAATCCAGATACCTTGAATATGTCACCTACTGGTGCCAGCGATTTTACAGCTCTATACCAGTTTGATCTTGTTCGTCTGTAGGAGGTCTAGACGACTTTCCTGTTTTCATGCCCTTTTGTGACGTTTTGCTGACGTTCAGTCTTGGACTAATGTCTTTTCAAAGTTCTACTGCTGGAAAAAGTCCCATTTTCGTCTTCTTTGTGAAGTTAACAGAAATTATTAAAAAAAATGAGTCGGAAAAAAATTTTGATGGGCGAGGATTTTCCGTTTATACTCATCATGATGTTAGACCGATCTTTTATTTACCAAAAACATATTTCCCAAATTAAGGCATTGTTTAAACCACCCACCTGTCGTATTAGTACACGACTCGATAGCCGAGTGGACTAAATGGTCGACTTTTGAGGAGCAGTGAGAGCCGGGTCACACCGGTTCGATCCCGATCCTACCAAAAAGTTTTTCTGCTCGGCATTCAGCTCTGATATGTTCAGCATGTCAAGTGAAATGTATATCGAGGCTGTGGTGGTTCGGAACCCACCTAAAACTGTAGGTCCCCATCGTTTACTCGATGACTGGGGAGCTGGTATTTGGTAGTGCTGCCAGCTGAGCACAATGGATAGTTCTTGAAAACGGTCTAGTTGATGGGCTTGTCCCCCCCCCCCCCAACCCTCAGCTATTATTATATTACACGAAGGGGACCTACAGTTTAAGTAAGGTTCCGTACCACCACAGGCTCGATGTACACTTCTCTTGACATGCTGAATATGCTGGTCAGGAAAATTTTGGTAGGATCGGGATCGAACTGCAGTGACCTCGCTCTAAGCGTTCACCTCGGCCACTCGACTATCGAACATGTAGGATGAATTTTCCAGCGATGTGCGGCCCGTACTTGAGACTATATAGACTTGAAACGTTCAAGCACTCTACGATTCAGTGCAGAGTCTGAAATTCAGTTTTCGAGTTTATATGTGCTTCAACTAGTTTATAAAACTTTTCGCTACCGCGTCTCAATCTTCTTTGCTCAACCAAAGGCTCAGTAAAATTCAATTCTATCTTTCAACGTAGCAGCTCGTCTAGAGGCCTTTTCTAGATAAAGCAGTTAGTATAGGTTAAGGAGAACAGCCTTGATAGCTGAGTTCTTCTTTACAAAAACACTGAGGTCACACCGGTTCGATCCTGATCTTACCAAAAATTTTCTGACCTGCGTTCCCCCCCTAAGACCCATCATGATGATAGCTTGATACAATATTTCTTATAAAAAGTCTCGCTTGAGTGCCTTGCTCGTATAGCCCAGTGACGTACGTTTCTACGTAGACAGCCCAATTTCGTACGGAGTTTCAAATTTTCCCCATTTTCCTCTTCAAAAATTATGTCAGAGAAATGTCAGAACAGTTTATTTTATATTTTTAATAGAATTCGTATTCATTTCGAATTTTTTAAATTTCTATTAATATCCGTGCTCTGTTTTAATTTTTTTTCACTTTCGAACCACCTTAACAAATAAAAATCCCAGGAATAAAATGCATTTTCCCGATTGGTCCACTTGGAACAGACCGACGTCAGCCAATCACAGTGATAGGGAACGACACGTATGGCCTGTCTATCCATTAGGTGCACTGGACAGTGCTTAGGCATTCCCATCACGTATTAACCCCACCGCGTACGTAGCTGTCGCCGATGAGGTTTCGGTACGACTTCCATGTTTAGGAATAAATTCTGGGAATAAACTGGAACGAGAATGGAAGTACAAAGGCCATATTACGTCACTCTGTTGCCCTAACATTCACCAACTACGGACTTGTCACAAAATATGGTCTGCCCCTGAGGATTAATGATTATGTAGTTCCAGAGTGGGTGTACACCAAATGTGAACTGCGCCTGAGGATTCATGATTATGTAGTTCCAGAGTGGGTGTACACCAAATGTGAACTGCGCCTGAGGATTCATGATTATGTAGTTCCAGAGTGGGTGTACACCAAATGTGAACTGCGCCTGAGGATTCATGATTATGTAGTTCCAGAGTGGGTGTACACCAAATGTGAGCTGCGCCTGAGGATTCATGATTATGTAGTTCCAGAGTGGGTGTACACCAAATGTGAACTGCGCCTGAGGATTCATGATTATGTAGTTCCAGAGTGGGTGTATACCAAATGTGAGCTGCGCCTGAGGATTCATGATTATGTAGTTCCAGAGTGGGTGTACACCAAATGTGAGCTGCGCCTGAGGATTCATGATTATGTAGTTCCAGAGTGGGTGTACACCAAATGTGAGCTGCGCCTGAGGATTCATGATTATGTAGTTCCAGAGTGGGTGTACACCAAATGTGAACTGCGCCTGAGGATTCATGATTATGTAGTTCCAGAGTGGGTGTACACCAAATGTGAACTGCGCCTGAGGATTCATGATTATGTAGTTCCAGAGTGGGTGTACACCAAATGTGAACTGCGCCTGAGGATTCATGATTATGTAGTTCCAGAGTGGGTGTACACCAAATGTGAGCTGCGCCTGAGGATTCATGATTATGTAGTTCCAGAGTGGGTGTACACCAAATGTGAACTGCGCCTGAGGATTCATGATTATGTAGTTCCAGAGTGGGTGTATACCAAATGTGAGCTGCGCCTGAGGATTCATGATTATGTAGTTCCAGAGTGGGTGTACACCAAATGTGAGCTGCGCCTGAGGATTCATGATTATGTAGTTCCAGAGTGGGTGTACACCAAATGTGAACTGCGCCTGAGGATTCATGATTATGTAGTTCCAGAGTGGGTGTACACCAAATGTGAACTGCGCCTGAGGATTCATGATTATGTAGTTCCAGAGTGGGTGTACACCAAATGTGAACTGCGCCTGAGGATTCATGATTATGTAGTTCCAGAGTGGGTGTTATACGTATAGGTACCTTGTGTTTGTGTGAGCTGAAGCTACGAAGTGTCACCAGAGGGAAAAATCGCTTTTAGTGGAATTGAACTCAGATACATCACTGCTACATCCTGAAGTGTATTTTACGACTTATGGTAGCGTTGAATCCAAATTCGAAAATCAAAAGACTATCTTTCAGAGAAAGCCTTCGAAACCTTCTAAATACAGTGGAAAGTAAACAAAGTACTTGGGCATTAGTCTTTCTTGAGGATTTGAAGGATCATGAGCGGGCTCTGCTTCCAACAGGTTCCTTGCTTTGGCTTTGTTAGTTCTTTCTCCGCACTTCCCCCCTTCTCCCCTTATCTACTAACGTCTAAAATAAATAAACCATTCCAACATTCGTCATTCTCCAGAATTTGGGGATTTCTCGGGGGATTCTATCACCGGAAGCTAAAGAAGAACCTTTCTGACCTTTCTTGATTTTCCTTTCACTTTACCATCAAACATTTGTACGGCATTGTATTGACAAATCGCTTTATTCTTTGCTTTTTTTCTTTACCCGCCACACTTTTTTATTTTGACTTTTTCTCAACCTTTTTTGAACCTTCTTCTAGGAAATGGACAGTCTTGTCATCATAAAAAAAAACTCATTAGCGATTACGCCCTAGAAGGGCCGGGACCTAGCGTGACCTCTGTACAGAAGGTCACAATCATGCCAAACAGTCGAATTTTCCCCCATATGGTGAAGGCCAAGTGCCTATTAAGGCTCCACCAGAAGAATAGAACACGGCTCAATGCCCTCTGCACTCTGGCATATCTGCCTATTTTATCTTGGTAGGTACTCCAAATAACAAAGGCACCCTTTCGTGCAATTTTTCGACCTGTTGGTACCTATTTTTAACAATACAATATACTGCTGATTACTGTCACATAGGTACCGAGGAGTATGTCACTGTTTATAATAATTTCTATTCTCTCTGTTACTTCCTTTGCGTGAGGGCCTGAAAAGCATCGTTAGGAAGGACGTTGAACAATAACTAGGTACATAATACCTATAATCTAGTTAAAACAAAAAATGTGACCATGATCGTCCTTGACTCTCGCCTATTAGATTTTTTGTCTAGGTGGTTGACTTTGAGGGACCACTGAGATCCAGTTCGAACCCGACCTTATCAATTTTTTTCTGATCGAAGTTCTGATATGTACCTACGATATATAACGTAAATCAAGGTTGTGGAGGTTCGGGATCAACCTGAAACCACCTATACCTACCTACTAAATGATGCCTGCACGGCTATTGGCTACTCTAAATGCTAAACATAGTGTGCTATTCAAACGAGAAAAAAAAATAAATAGGTGTACCCTTAGGTGTTAGTTAGAATATTTTGAAAAAAAATAGTTCAAAAAGATATCATACTGTTTAGCGTTTACAGTCTGTGCTATCAATCAATACCGGACTAGCTAAAAAAAAATATACCGGAAGTACCATAATCGATATATTTTATTTTCGGGGTTGTTTCATGCAGTTTTACTTCTTGCACTCTTTTTTAATGACAGCAACGAATTTTAGGATAACTTCGCCTTTATCGCTGATGATCTGGATGGTCGCGGTTGCTTTTTTCGAAACCATGTTCTTTACCATGCTCAAATCGGCTTCGCACTCCTTCCCTTCCATTGGCCCCTGAAATTGGAACATTAAGAGGGTGTTTCACACCTTCGATATCCTAGAGATAAGACTAGGAAATTGGAAAATCTGGATGAATTACTGCTGCCTCTAGGCGAAATTCAGAGTTTCTCCAACCAACGGGTGAAAGAAATGCACCATCAGCTGAAGCAGAGCCTTAATGTTCTCCTACTGCTGTTGATGAATTTCTATCGGATATATGATAACAAGAGAAAAGTGTCTCTCAGTGGCCGAGTGGTCAAGGGGTCCGCTTTGTGTCCTGAGAGGTCTGGGTTCGAATCCCGGCGGAACGGAAAAATTTTCCGCTTTCGACATGGATGCGTATTGGCTTCGGCCCACTACTAAACTGGCTTCGGCCCACTCATATTCGGCTTCGGCCACTTCGTCTTCAGCTTTGGCCAAAAATATCTAACTAACCCACTCATCAGCGCATAATGTTCTCTGAACGTCGCGCGTTAAGAAAAAAAAAGAAAAAGTAAAAAGTGTTTTTTTGGGTGCAGATTTCATCTTAACAGGACTTTCTCCTTGAATAATGCTGTTAAGCTGAAATCATCTGGAATATAGTATATACCTCTTTGACCGGATAATCTCTGGTTAAAGAACTGCACTTCATTGCTGGCTCCACCATCATTTTGTCTTCTTTAAGATATTTCTCCAGGAGGTCGACTTGGTTGTACGGGATCGTAGTTCCTACTACGTTGACCTTTATCTGAAACAAAAACATTATGAAGCGTCACCACGCAGTTCTATTTGTACCTACCTAGGTACCTACTTTTTTCCGACCACTTTTTGGGGAAACGAGATGTTTCGGGAAATGCCTCGCTCTTGTTTAGAGTATTGATATCCTTACCGTTGCATTCCCAGATATGGATTTGCTGATGTTGACATTAAACGAGGCAACGATGTGGGTTGGATCTTTCTGCTTAATTTCCAGAGAGAACTTCTCCAGGTAAGAAGGGTCTGTTGTTGTTTGCACGTCATTTATCGAGACGACCTGAGTGCAGGCACCGCTGGCTGAGGCTGCCAGCGAGGCTACCGCAAAGTACCTGTCAAAAATTATTAATTATTGGAAGCTGACCCATATTTAACATGAACTAGAATCTAGAACCTTTTAACTGCTAACCGAGTAGGTAGGTAGTTACATGGGATACCTTTATAGTACCTAATGCAAAGAAGAGATGTGGAGAACTAGCCTAGTTGTCGTCAGCTAGCAGCACACGATGGAACCTACAGTTTTAAGTGGGTTCCGAACCACAAAATATATTACACTTAGTCAACGTTAAAAAGACAATATTTTTTGGAACATATTAAATATCCGACAGTTTTCTTTAAAAACTAAAAAAAAAAATCATTCTGAGGCTGTGTTTTTTCAATCCCTTATTTCGGACAATTTCGGACTTCTTACAGTTCGGAACTAGTTCGGAATTCTTTTAGAAAAGTCTGAACACATGAGAACGAAATTAACAAAAATTGATTCCCCCGTACCCAGTTAGCAGCTAAACCATGGTAGAAACCAACAATGGAGGTTTAAGTATTAATCGAGGTAGCCAGCTTAAAACAGTAAGTTCCTTACCAAAACAGCATGTTGAATGATGCTCCTGGGTTGAAACCATCCCTTTTTAACTTGATAATTTCGGTTCGTGGCGATTGCTGACACTGATAGCTGTTCGTGTGCTATTTATTCCATTGAAATAATCTATTTCAAAAAGTTTTCATGCCGCCAAAATTCACAATTGACACGGCGGTTCCTGTTGCTGATGTTGCACGAAGGGGTTCCCATGGTCAGGCACGAGATCAGACAATTGTTTCAGGCACCTGTGGGGCCAGCCTAGGGTGGAAACGTAAATAGGTACGTGATGGAAATTCCCAAGAACGTTCTAATTTTTTTTCTGACCATTTATGAAACTCTTGGATGTTTGAATGCTCTGAAGTATAAAATAGGTATTTATCGTCATATATTAAAAAGCTATGGGCCATTTGCACCAAGAAAAATCAACGTTGATTTAAAATTAAAATCAAAATTGCCCCTAGCTGTGCCCCTAGCAACACCAATGGCGAAGCTCGAATTTGTTGATTACCTTAGTAACTGATTCAAATCAGCTTGATAATTAAGAATTTTATGAATTTTCTTTTATGAAGTATCAATTTTGTTCAAATCAGCTTGATTTGAATTTTATTTTTCTTGGTGAAAATGGCCCTATGATTTTACGATCGAGTGATTTTTGTCAATGAAAAATTTGTCCGAAATGAACATAATTGTAAAATGACACCATAGCCTGTTAATTTATGACGCTAAAAATACATATTATATTTAACAACATTTAAATATCCAATAGTATCCTCATCAACAAGAACCGCAGGATAGGCGCGAGGTAAAACAACAATTTTTTTCAGTACTACATTGTATTTTTCAATTTAGTTTCTTCCTTTTGCACTACTCGCAAGTTTTCCTTGCCACGCTACTGACCATAGTATGCATCGTACCATTTTCATGGTAAACTTTCAAGGTTCCAGTCGTAGCTTTACCAATAAAAGACTTCATTGCGCTCATATCGGTGACGCAATCTTTCCCTATGTACGTCCCCTGAAACCAAAATAAAGACTTAAGAGGACGCTATACCTGACGATGCATTTTTTGCCGCCCATAAGATTAACATTGCGACCGGCGATTCATTTTCAAGGTTTATCCTTGGTTGGAAAGGCACAAAATTTTGCTTGTACCTAGCCCTAACAATGTTCTAGGGAGTGTTCGAAGCAGATTTCCCAATGTCTCACTGGTTTCTTTTATTGCAACTGTTTTGCAAATGCTAGCATCGCATACCTCAAGAAAAGTGCTGTATCTCGAAAACTAGTAAAAAAATGGGAAATCTGCTTCGAACACTCCCTAGAACATTGTTAGGGCTAGGTACAGGCAAAATTTTGTGTCTTTCCAACCAAGGGTAAACCTTGAAAATGAATCGCCGCTCGCAATATTATTCTTATGGGCGACAAAAAATGCACCGTCAGGTATAGCGGACCCTTAAGGAGACACATGTTATGTTTAAAGAGTGAGAAAAAGTGTTCTCCCATCTCCCCTTAATATTCCCATTTCAACAGAATTCAATGGGATACCTCTGGAATAGGAACAGTCCGGTTGATGTTACTGCACTTCATCAAAGGTTCAAGAACAAAATTATCCCCCTTCATAAAATCGCCGATTGTTTTCTTCACCTTGAAGGGCATACCGCCTGTCATACTAGCCTCAAACTACAACAAAAAAATCAATTAGGATGGAAAAAGTCTACTTTATAGTCTCCTTAAAGTTCACTATAGCGTTATCCACCCGATAAGGAAAGTTACTTACCCAACCTTTACCAGGAATATTCCTCAGCATTTTCGCGTTAAAGCTAAACTTCATTTTGGTGGGGCCAAGCTTAATCATTTCAAATTTTGGATCACGCATCAATGTTGGGTCTAAATTTACTTTATAGTCGCTAACTGTAATAGTCTGAACACAAGCACCGACTACTGAGACGCCGAACACTGCGACAATAAAAATCCTGCAAACAAAATCTGAAAATAATGAACACCACCCACCTAGATCACCATAGGCACTACATTAAAAAATAAACATAAATAATTTGCACTCTCAGCTGTCGCACAGCCTTAAGACCATTCCTCCAGTACCTAAGACGGAATACCTATAAGTTTTCTGTATGTTTACGTTTTTTCCGACAAAATTTTGCGGACACCATTTGGATATTTAAATGTTCTGAAATATAAATTGTCTCCAGAACATATAGATGTCCCACAGTGCCCTCAAGCAATGGTCCAAAAAACACGATTCTGTGGTTGCCCTTAAAATGATATTTTCAAAAAAATTATTCCTCAGTTCTATCACTTACCAAGTAACCATGATTAATGGGCAGTCTACATAGGGTGATTCCTAATTTATTGGTGAGCTTGAACACGCATGGGAACATTACAATGCCTCAACGCTTGTACTCGTGCAATCAATACCTTGTTTTTGGTATCAAACTAGGTACTACAGGTACATTTTAAGTACAATATATTTTTCTATTAATTAAGGCTGCGTCACTCCATACTCGGTTAAGATAAAATCAAATCTTTTTTTTTCATGGGCCTATTAGGTCTGAAAATAGGATTTCGGGCGCATGGTTCAAATCACAGTCCCCGTAGATAGTGCGGTCTATTAATACTGGTTGGTACTGCATGGTTAAAGGGAGTACCGAGTTAGGTTCGATATCTGCTACGAAAGTTCCGGCCGAAAAATAGGAAACAAGTCAGTGGGGCCGAAGCCGAATAAATGACTACTAATTACCTATACAAAGTAACGTAAGGTTAAAGTTAAAGTAAGAACACAAAGAATTTTCCTAACTGACAGTTAAATTAGACCAAGGACTGCACATTAAACTATTCGAAAAAAACAAAACATTTTTTTTTTTTAGTAGCACATTGCATATTTCAGTTTAGTTCCCTCCATTGCCATTAAAACTTTTCCCCCTATCAGGTACCCCTTTTAGTAGGTACTGGGTATGTAAGAAAACCAGTAGGCACCATGGTGTGCCTTGGCTCGACTGTAAAAAAGTGCTAGCCAAGAAAAAAGAGAGGTCAGTAAATAAGCAGGGCCGAAGCCGAGTAACCTGCCGAGTAGCAGTCATAACTTATGTTATGTTATGACTCTAGCTCTATTTTGAGTTTAGGTATGGCCGAAATCATATTAGGAATTTCTCATGTGCCCTTTCGTCCCTCTCAGTGGCCGAGTGGTCAAGGTGTCCGCCTTGTGTCCAGATAGGTCCGGGTTCAAATCACGGCGTACAACAAAATTGTACCTATTGGCTTCGGCTTCATCAGCGCAAAAAACAAAAACAGTAACTTTTTTTCAGTACCAAATTGTATTTCTCAATGTAGTTCCCTCAATTGCCACTACTCGCAGACTTTTCTCACTATGCAGCTGGCTGACGAATGCATCGTACCATTTTCGTGAAAAATTTTCAGTGTCCCAGTCGTAGTTCTGCCGATAAAAGATTTCAGCACGGCCACGTCACCGACGCAATCTTTCCCCACGTACGTCCCCTGAAATCACAATATTCGAATGATTAAAGACTTAAGAGAACGCTATACCTGACGATGCATTTTTTGCTGCCCATAAGATTAACATTGCGAGCGGCGATTCATTTTCAAGGTTTACCCTTGGTTGGAAAGACACAAAATTTTGACTGTACCTAGCCCTAACAATGTTCTATGGAGTGTTCGAAGCAGATTTCCCAATTTCTCACTGGTTTCTTTTATTGCAACTGTTTTGCAAATTCTAGCATCGCATACCTCAAGAAAAGTGCTGGATCTCGAAAACCAGTAAAAAAAATGGGAAATCTGCTTCGAACACTCCCTAGAACATTGTTAGCGGTAGGTACAGGCAAAATTTTGTGTCTTTCCAACCAAGGGTAAACCTTGAAAATGAATCGCCGCTCGCAATTTTAATCTTATGGGCGGCAAAAAATGCACCGTCAGGTATAGCGGACCCTTAAGTAGACATGGTAGAGGTGATCTTTATTCATGTTCATTATAGTCAATTATTTTCAGAATGCTAGTCTGGGACAAACGAATATTAATATAGTTACTTCTGTTCTGACGTTAAAAATGCTTGCATTATACTTCAGAGGAAATGCATATCCAGGAGCTTTTCATCTCAAGAAAACAAAAAATGGAATACCTTTGGAATGGGAACTGTCCGATTGATGTTACTGCACTTCATCAACGGGCCAAGGACGAAACTATCGCCCCTCATAAAATCTTCGATTTTCTTTTTCACCTTAAAAGGCATTCCACCAGTCATTGTTGCCTCAAACTGCAACAAAAATGTCAATTAAGATGGATTGCACCAGCTTCTAAAGTCTGCTTTAGTGTCCCCTCCCGGAAAGATAAGCTGGTGACTTCCACCATCCTGCTGATAGCGCCCTTATCGTAACGTCAGCTTTTAATGACTGGATAAAATTTTCGGCTACTTTGTCAGGCAGATATCTTTATCTGAACAATTTCCAAAAAACCATAAAAATTGTTTGAATTTTTTAAATAATTTTCGAAATTGGAAATATACATAGGTATAGGTACCTACTTATAATATATTGCATATAAGTATTATATTTCAGAAGAAATAAATATCGAACAGTTCTCTCAGAAACTTACCGAGCCTTTCCCGGGAACGTTTCTTAACATTTTTGCTTTAAAACTAAATTTTGTTTTGGTGGGGCCAAGCTTGGTCATTTCAAATTTCGGAGTCCGCATCAGTGTCGGGTCTAAATTAATTTGGAAATCTCCAAATGTAATAGTTTGAACACATGCACCAACCGCTGAGGCGCCAAACACCGCGAGGAGAAAAATCCTGCGAACAAAAAATAAAAATAAAACACACCCCCGGCTTGACGAACGGCGTCTTTTCAACCAAAGGAAAATATAAACAAAAAATAAAAATTTTCCGGTAGTAGACCTAACCACATGGGAAGCAGAAATATTATGAAGATGCTATTGGATACTTAAATGTTCTGAAATATAATGTGTCTTTTTAACGGCAATAATTAACAGGTTATCCATCCGTTTAAATATCCAAAAGTTTCCTCATAAAGTGTGAAGAAAAAATATAAACAAATAAAATAAGTTCTGTCACTTACGAAGTAACCATGCTGAATGCCATCTATAGGTGGAGTTTTTCCTATGTCAAGTATTATTTTTGTATGCGATGCATGCAGGTTATCATGCAGGGGATCACTTATATACAATGCCTGAATGCTCCATTTCATGCACTCAAAACCTTGTTATGGTACCAATAACGAACAATACAGCAGGTGCAGGTACAATACAAGGAACACGTTGCGAAATTATTAAATATTTAAATGGGAAATTAAACAAGATATTTTTTCCCCGTGGTCCTGAGGGTCTGTTGGGTCTGAAAACTGAATTTATATCAAGTTTTTAAAGTCAGCGTGGAATCCAGGTTCGAATTCCAGCCGCTGAAAAAAATCCCCCACACTAGAAGCCGAACATCCATGTCATAAGCAGAAAATAATTTTTTTTTGGCCGGGATTCGAACCCGGACCTCTCAGGATATAAGTCGGACCCCTTAACCACTCGGCCAGTGAGAGGCACTCTTTTTTATGGTACCAGTTCGATATGTTCAGCATGTGAAATGTATATCGAGGCTGTGGTGGTTCGGAACCCACCTAAAACTCTAGGAAATATTTTTGGTAGTGTTGAGCTTCTATTTAAAAAATGTAAAGTTGCGTTGAAACCAGGCTGAACGCATTTCAACCCATCAGTATTCCCTTCGCAACCGTCTCATCTTTCAGTTTATTAAAAATCGCTTCTAACTTTCTAGTAGCGCGTTCTTTTAGTAACTTGTTAACAACTCCCCAGCTCCCTGAGGATAGTATTAGACTTCGCTTTCTGTTTCCAGCCTTAATTCTCCCCACCCATCCTCCAGCAAATTAGGTTAGGCCAATTACTTCTTTCCCGTGGAAAGTAGGCCAATTTACTTTCCCGTACAGTTGGGAAATAATAAAGAACCACCCGGTTCATTGGGGGTTTACGTGATTGAAAATACGCACATATCCCTGCGAGGGCGAACTCTATTGGACAACCGCTGCTTACCCATTTATTTTTATTTGCTGAAAGCGGAGTTTGCATATCGAATCCTACCAACAGAGTTTTCGTTGGGTTCCAAACCACCAGTTTCGATTTTTTAATCCTGAATGTACTAGAGGTAAATGCCGATCAGAAAAATTTTTGTACGACCGGGATCGAACCGGTGGCTGTACTGAGGGCCAAAGTTTAGATTCGGGCTACTAAATAAAAAGTTATTACACTCTAAAGTGGCCGGATTTTAGGTTTTTACGGAAGGCGAAAATACCGAAAGTGACGTAAGCTTTGGCTACTTCTGCTCAGCTCCGCGTCTTCTTCTATATACCTATCTCACTATAAGCTAACTGTATAGGAGCCATCAAATAAAGATCAATACAAAAAAATATCGATGTATCAAAGTATGATAAGGACACAGCTACTCTACTGTCTCAACTATGAAACCGGAATCAAAATTTTCGACCCGCTATGTCTACGAAGGGAGAAGGTCAGAAGGATAACGAAAATGTGTTTTTTTTGGGGGGGGGGGGAAGGGGTCAAAACCCAAAATGAACCGAATTTGAGAGCCCCTTAAAATCATTCTTTTTCGAGGCGAAAGAAGCAAGAAGTAAATTTGACAGATTTTACGTGGTGAGCACGAAATGGTATTGTTCTGTCGCCATAATACGGTAACCCCGTATTTTTCCCTCAACGGCGACATGGTTCATAACTGCGACAGTTATGATCCCACTTGGCGACTGTTTATGGCGGGTGTGAATCCACGCTCTAGCTGACCACGCACTCGGGGGGGCTTTCCATATTTTTTTAGCGCCCCAATATTACTTTTAATTTTAGAAACGTGGCTTTTCCTAAAATATTTATGACCTTTTTGGAGTGTTCATATGCTGGTCATTAGATTATTCTCTCCTGGCTTTATATGCCTGGTATTACAGGTCATGGAAAAAAAATCTTTTCATACCTAGATTTTTAAATTTAATAAAGTTTTTTCAGTTTTACACTTTGGACGTGTATTAGCTATTATATACATATTTCAGTCTTTTTGAATTATCACCTCACAAGCCTGAAATCAGCGATCGAACCAGTGACACCTGAATAAGAGATTCCAGAGATTCCTTGAGATTCCACTGAGATTTTATAAAGATTTCCAATGATTGCCGACGAGATTCCCAACGAGTGGTTAACCCCTCGGATTTTTACTGATTTTCGGCAGAGCCTTGTACACAAGTTCGTCATTTCGTCAGAATCACGTCCTACAGTCGTGTTTTGCCCAACCTGGGTAGGCCCAGTGCCGGAGAAGGTTCATAAGTAAAATCTCAGCAAGGCACGACTAGATCTGGGGTCCTCATCGGAAAAAGGAGCTAGGACGAAAAGAATTTTTTCGGACAATTTTTTAAGTTAGGAAGTGGATTTTGAGGTAAATGTAATTTGTAACGTTCAGCACACGTTTCTGCTTACGTCACGTCTCGTCCATAATTGAATTCCTATCTCAGTCTGTACCTGAAAATTCTACTAAGTAATGTATGTTAAGTTGTTTACTGAAAACGAATATACTTAAGTGGGTGCTTCTACACTTAAGCTTTTTACCCACCAATGGGTTTCTCAAAATTCGCTTACACGTAGTCCTAGTAATCGTATTATTAAATGACGGGACCTACAGTTTTAGGAAGATCACTTGCCAGGCAGCTGCCCCAGATAACAACAGAACATTGAGATTTTTTAGTATTCTATACTGATAACTAGTATCTACCTATAGGTAATTCATTAAATAATTAAAAAAATAGAAAAACAGGATGTTATGAAGAATAAACTCAGCATGCATCGACAGTGTGCGTGATATAGGCTATAGTCTGATTTTCAAAGAAGTGTGCGCGAGATGTGGCACAGTGATATTTCTCAATACTTCAGTACAATGAACTGAAAATTCAAAACTGTTTTTAATAAAGGGGATGACACTGGTTTCATTTCACTTTCCCACTACTCGAATACTCTTGCAAATTATTTGTCAATTTAATTACCTAAAGAAATTACTGTTGAGTTTTGAATATCTTCCTTTCTTTTTCTCCTTTTTTGAACAATTTATTTTGGGTAAAGAAAAAAAATAAAAACAGTAAGTACCTACCCAGTACCCATACCAATACCTACTTTTGTACGGTGCAAGATCACTGAACACAGAGGAACCTCGTTTTTTGAAAAAACAAAAAAGTAGGAAAATAATGTCCAATGTACCTAGACCAAAATTGGTTGGGAAGATCATCATAAGTAGTTCGATAGTATTGCAAGACAAACTTAAGGCAACATTACTTTTCCAGGAACATTAATTTACTTTCCCACCATTAGTACTTATATGACTAGCGAGAAAGCAAAAATGATACGGAACAGCAGAGCTAATTTTATTCCACTTTTCCGTCGAGCCCCTCACGCCTCATTCAAGTTCTATTTCAAAATACGATTCCAAATTATTTTTTAAAGCGGCGCTCCATTTTAAAAATGTATTTTCTCTTTTTGAAGGGCCTAATAGAAGGGGAAACAAAATTGGTTGATATAATTGGGAAAAACATCTGTCTCCGGAAAAAGTCCATGTGTTGACTGTTTGTTTCATCGCTCTCTGACGTGAAGGTTTAAAAAATAATGAAATGACGTGCTTGTGCCCTTTTCATGTTGGCCCACCATTGGCCCTAAAAAATAGCAAGGGAGCAACCTGAATACTTGGCCCTTTGCTAGCGAATGTTGGGCCAAAATGTGGGGACCCCTTAAAGCCCCCCAACCTGTCAAAGGTACTGCGAACATGTAGATGAAAACTGAAAGGCAGGTCACACCGGTTCGATCCCGATCTTCTAATTTTTTTTCTGATACTTTTCCCGTCTCAGTTGGCAATCGAGGCTGCGGTGGCTCGGAACTTACCTTAAACTGTAGGTCCCCGTTGTGTACTAACGCGATGCCCAAGAAGCTGGTAGAATCCTTGAAATGGTCTAGTTGTTGTGCTTGTCCCTCCTATACCCCTAACGACTTTCTATGATACTGGGACTTGAACCACCATTGTCGCAACTGTTCCATCGATATGGATCGAAGATTTACCGTATGATTCCCATGAAGGAAAGTAATTGATTCTCGACTATAACCGAAGTGTGCTTATTTATTGGTGGCTGCGCCACTACAAGATGGCTGCTTAATGGTGGTGCATGTACCAGTATCATTCAGTTTCCTATACCTAGCCATGCACTAACTGCCAAATAACCAGCTGGCCCTGTGGGATACTGTCTGCCCAAGCGGTTCTTCCAATAACCTTGTTCCTTTTTTCCTTTCAGGGGCGATATTCACAGAAGACCAAAAAGAGAGCAGTACGGAGCTAGCTTTCAAATACGCCGTCTATAGAATAAACAAAGAAAAAGCTATACTTCCCAACACCACACTGGTGTACGACATTCAGTACGTTCCCAAGGACGACAGTTTCAGATCTTCTAAAAAAGGTATGTTGAATTTCAAATTTTAATACATTATATTGGACATGGACATGGTGTGGGTGTCGGGGCGCTTCCACAACTACTGACAATGTCACAAGACTCTAAAGCTTCACAATAGGAGGTGGTGACCGTCGCTGGAGGTACCGTGGACGATTGGTCCGCACTTCTCCAATTAGAGCTTCTGAAGGACGAAGTGACCCACGGAGCCCCATTTGCGGCATCCCTGGACGCACAGAGGATCCATGGGTAGGGGGACCACAATAAGATCATTCCGTTCAGTGAGCGACCCCAAGGAAGCCCTTGAAGACTGAGGCAGTAGAGAGGAGGTGGGTAGTAGAACCCGATGCGCAGGCACAGCTAATCCGCAGGACTGGATCAGCTAGAAAGAGAGCTGGCTCGGTGTCTACTCCGAATCATGATCCGTCAGTCCAAGAGAGAGAAACAGAATCAGCTATGCCGAATTTGACAGACATCTGGGGCGAATACAACATCGTTACGACACCGCAGTTCAGCTAGGTCCACTCACGCAAGAGCAGGTTTGGGCATGCGTCTGGACCCTGTTCCCCAGGTGGCCACCGCTAGTGGACCCTCATGACGCCTGCGCAGTGCCTGTAACAGCCGTTCCCACTTTTATGGCCGACGCAGAACCCTGGGCTGGACGGGATACCTGCAAAAGTTTGATACTGGCTTTTGTGCGGACGAGATTCTAGCTTGCTTCGACGGGCTCATTTGGCAGGCAAGTTCCTGAACTGCTGGTATAGGTAAACTGCTGCTGCCAAATTTTCGACGCTGCTGATAAATGGAATGTGCAACTGCTACGGGGTCAGCTCACCGCAGAAGGAGATCAACGATGTATGCCAGTGATGATATAATGTGGCGAGTGAACGCCATTGCGTCTGGGACGTGGCGCATGAGGCTGATCTCTGCGGTGGTCCTGACTGATGTGCGTAACGCGTTCAACTCGGTGAAGTGGGTGTCATACATATTGGCAGCAAGGGGCGTGGCACCCTATCAGCAACAAGTTATGGCGCACTACTTGCGAGAGAGACCTCTAAGGTGACACCAGATAGTGGACCTGACCTATGGGGTCCCACAGAGCTCCGTTCATCGCCTAGTCCTTTGGAACCAACGCCAGGATCCACTCTGGAAACAGCAGCCGCAGGACACCGTCACACAACACATTCCACATCTATTCATTAGTGAAGAACCCCCCGAATGTTCTTCCTGCGGCAACCCTCTGACAGTCCGCCATATACTAGTTGAATGTTCCGTCCGCCGTGGAAACTTGCGGTTGTCCGTCTTTGGCACTAACTGTGATCGAGAGAGCGCAGAAACTCAGCAATCTGGATCAAGTGTAGGGTTGCAGTGCAATGGCCCCAAAGCCTGTGTTGTAGTACCCATTAAACACCACAGCTGGTTGAAGTTCCCTCCCTTGCCACCATCAGCATCCTGTTTTGGAGGTAGTCCTGCACAACTCAGGTGCTACGTAACCCCCGGTTGGTGCCGATTCCGAAGTACGCCTTGCCAGCTCACAGCCCATCTTCCGTAACTGGTACGGATGCCAAGACTGTTGAGACGTTGTCATATATGGGACGGGGAGCTCTCTCATGGGAGAAGTACTTCAATATGACGACGCTCTATTCCCGAATTTTGTAGGCGCAAAAATGATGATCCAGTTTTCTGCACCCTCACTTCACAGTTCCCACCACATCTATAACGTATCTCCAGCAGCAACCTCTTGAGCGCGCTCTTTAGCTCATCCTGTTGTTCCAGCACCTTATAGCAGTTAACTCTCCACGATCCACGTGTCATAAGGTCTTCTCTTCGTGATGCAATCGCTAAGTCCTTCACTGTAAAAGCTTACCAGTTGACCTCTCTTCTACCGTTCAAAATCGTCTCTGCAAAGCTCTGGCAACAACTGCAGCTACTTCTTCGGACGCGCATCAATACTTCCTCTACCAACGCTTCCTTCAACTCTGCTTGAATCTTCAGCCCTGCTGAGGCTGTAGAAGTCCTTGCTCCGTTCGTCACTTGAAGAAAATACACATTTGGTGGCTCAGGCTCTCTGCCTTCAGGAGTATCCCACAAGCTGATGGTCGCTACACGCTGTACCGATGCCGGAGAAAAGTGCAGGGTAGAAGGTGCATTCTGTCGTCCAGGTGGTCGTCCCTCTTATACCAGCGCAAGATCCAGTGCAGTCATTCAGCCGTTATTCGGTCCTAGTTGCTGACACCCCAAAATGTTGACTTGGTGTAGAAGTCTCTCAACTCCTCAACTTCACTGCTTGTTCGTACCAGGTTCTTCGTTGCACCTCTTCTCAACCTGGTGAAACAAAAACATCTGATCAATTTAAAATATCTTCAGCTAGAAGTCAAGAGAAATGTTTACGTCACTTACAAAGAAGTACGGGTTTACAAATGAATCGCTGTTTTACAGCGCAGAAAGAAATTGTCTTCGGTTTTTTAAACTTCACTCTCAAGTTGCATAGAAAATTGAGCATGCTAAAGCGTAAAAACAAAGACGCTTTTCATAAAAAAAAAAAATACAACATCCCTCCCAAATATATATTTTTCTCATCTGAAAAGTAACAAAAAGTACGTAGGGTATTTTGGTGGATTTGAATATCTTGGGGAACAAAAAGGACGAAGCGACTCAAACTACATGATTCCAGTGATGGGGGTTTCCCCCCCTTCCACATCCTCCATCCCCCTTTAAGCTTTCTCTCCTTATGACTTTTTCCGGCACCCCCAACTTTCAACAAAATTGATAAGGCGGTCTCGCGCTAGCTTTGTCACGAAGAAGGTTCTAGTCCCAACTTGTGATTTTCCCTGGTCATCACCGGCTGGGGAAAACTCAACTGCCGGGCGTGATTCTGACCAGAGTGTACAGAGTCGCACTAGGCCCAGGTCCTTCAAGAGCTGTCGAGCCATGGAGTAAACTCTAAGGTTGGTCCTGACGACTCTGTGTTACATTTAAGGGTCCGCTATACCTGACGGTGCATTTTTTGCCGCCCATAAGATTAACATTGCGAGCGGCGATTCATTTTCAAGGTTTACCCTTGGTTGGAAAGACACAAAATTTTGCCTGTACCTAGCCCTAACAATGTTCTAGGGAGTGTTCGAAGCAGATTTCCCAATTTCTCACTGGTTTCTTTTATTGCAACTGTTTTGCAAATGCTAGCATCGCATACCTCGTGAAAAGTGCTGTATCTCGAAAACCAGTTAAAAAATGGGAAATCTGCTTCGAACCTAGAACATTGTTAGGGCTAGGTACAGGCAAAATTTTGTGTCTTTCCAACCAAGGGTAAACCTTGAAAATGAATCGCCTCTCGCAATGTTAATCTTATGGGCGGCAAAAAATGCACCGTCAGGTACAGCGCACCCTTAACTAAGCTAGGCTACCCAATACGGAGGAATGGAGATTGAAGATGGAGAAGTCTGCCCACTCGTTAGTCTATCCGTTCCCTGCTCCACCGCCTACACCATTTCCCCCCATTCTGATGAAATTTGGTATGCAAGATTACCCAGCTGAGCCGTCGGTTAACTGATATGGTGCGACCACAAGAGCGTTTTGTGTTATTATAGCACTAGTGATTACAGCTTACAAGGGGTAGGTAACACAAGAGGTAACACAATAGGTATCACAAAGGGCGCACTCGTATTCTAGGGGCTGAAGTTCTAAAGGCCTTATTGCAAGTTCACCCTGGGGGTTGTTCCCGAGCGATATCTCCTGTCAGGTCCATGTTTTCTGCACGCTGCTTTAGAAAGCCAGGCAAAAAAAATTGACTACACCGGGACTCGAACCCATACCTGTCAGTACCCAGGAAGAGCCTACTGTGCCACCCCCAGTTCGTACCTTACTTACTGTAGAGCCCTGCAGGGTGTCAGCAGGCTCTAAAACCAGAAGTATACTTGAAAAGAAGGGCCACAAGATCTAAGAGAGTTTAGGAACGACAACCCACATTTATGTAGTCCTCGATAGCCGAGTGGAGTAAATGGTCGACTTTTGAGGAGCAGTGAGAGCCGGGTCACACCGGTTCGATCCCGATCCTACCAAAAAGTTTTTCTGCTCGGCATTCACCTCTGATATGTTCAGCATGTCAAGTGAAATGTACATCGAGGCTGTGGTGGTTCGGAACCCACCTAAAACTGTAGGTCCCCATCGTTTACTCGATGGCTGGGGAGCTGGTATTTGGTAGTGCTGCCAGCTGAGCACAATGGATAGTTCTTGAAAACGGTCTAGTTGCTGGGCTTGTCCCCCCCAACCCTCAGCTAGTCCAAGTTTATAGTACAGGTGCGTTCTTTGGCGATACCCATCCTGTGTTTCCTTCAGCAATGGCCTGTGTCTCAGGCCATGGCATCATACTACCAACAAAAAATTGCTAGAACCAGGATTCGAACCCGAGGCCTCGCTGGTCCAAGTATAGAATCTCCCCACCAGACTCGGGTACTCTGCCTCGTGCGAAAATGCCTTAATGGTCGTCTATAGACAGAACCCGCTGAACGTTACAATGATAACTGGTTTAGTATGATAATATTATGGACAGAACTCCCAATGGTATCATGTTTATGAAGAGTATAAGGGTCGAAGGTCGGACCATTAACAAAGGATCCTTTAAGAGGGTAGCGTACCCTCTGACGTCACTCAACCTTACAGTTTCAGTAGCGAATTTAAAATAAATATAGGCATTTGTTGATTTTTCAGTCTGGTAGTTCGAGTTAGAGCAATCTTTTATACTGCAAAAACACGGTGGCTTGTTTGTCACGATTTAAAAAATAAAAATTACATAGTTTATTCAGAAACCAATAGCGAAAAAAAAAAATCTCAGTATGTAAACTATCAGACTGAAGTCTAATAGTACCTAGGTACTATAACGGCCTCGATAGCCGAGTGGACTAAATGGTCGACTTTTGAGGAGCAGTGAGAGCCGGGTCACACCGGTTCCATCCCGATCCTACCAAATAGTTTTTCTGCTCGGCATTCACCTCTGATATGTTCAGCATGTCAAGTGAAATGTATATCGAGGCTGTGGTGGTTCGGAACCCACCTAAAACTGTAGGTCCCCATCGTTTACTCGATGGCTGGGGAGCTGGTATTTGGTAGTGCTGCCAGCTGAGCACAATGGATAGTTCTTGAAAACGGTCTAGTTGCTGGGCTTGTCCCCCCCCCCCCCCCCCCAACCCTCAGCTATATTTATGCTGTGGTGGTTCGGAAACCCACCTAAAACTGTAGGTCCCACTCGTGCACTAAGACAAGGGTGGGGAGCTGGTGTTTGGTAGTGCTGCCAGCTAAGCACGAGGGATAATTCTTGAAATGGTCTAGTCTGGGCGTGTCCCCCCCGCCCCCTATGTTAGTCTTCCGTTACCTCTGACATCGATCACTTCTGCTGTGCACTGTCTCCTATTGCTGAATTATGTCTCCCAAAATACAGTTCCTCCGTTCTAGAAATTTCCCTGGGAAAGCGTTCTCCTACAGGTACAATAGGGCAAGCAACGTTTCTTGCTATACCTATAGAACAGTGGTTCTCAAACTGTGTTCCGCGGAACCATTTGGTTCCGCGAAGCCTTGCCGGGGTTCCGCGAAGCCTTCTCCGAGCTTCAGGGAATACAATTTTAGTTTAGTTTAGAAAAATTGAAATAGAAAAATGTATTGTTGTTGTTTCCTAAATAAAGGGTCCGACAATGGTCGCACTTGACTTTCTCGCAATTTTTACGCCAGCGGTATCGAAAATTTTGATTTTTTTTACGTAATTTATTTTTTTTTTGGACCAAAATTTTAACTTTTTCTAAAAAATGTTTTGCCATACACTGGACAATAATTGTAGGCACCTACTCACCGGATTTCAAACATATCCGTCAAATGGTGAAGTGTCGTTCGACGCGCAAAGTACGTGTTTTCTATTTTCCATGTCACGGCCTTAATTTTCAAGTAATTGAAAATCTATTGAAAATGACCTTGAAGCATCTATCTGAGACCACTTTTACCAATTTTCAAGGAAATCTGTCGATTAGGGTTGTTGCAAATCCGTCTGAACCAATCAAAAACGTGATTTCCATTTTGGGAAAATTTTCCTACGATAATGCCAATATTGGCCATAATTATTATGTTGGATAAATTTCGTTCGGTAAAACATGAAACTAGGTTAAAGTACACCTCCCTACCAATTTTTATTGAAATCAATCGAATAGTGCTACCGGAGTGACGACCAACGCGTTTGGGCCAAAACTGGGCCAAGTTATTGGCCCACCTCCAAGTGATTGTAAAAGACCTAAAAGCATCTATTCAAAAACATTTTCGCAAATTTTCAAGGTTCCAACTTGATATACGTAGCTTCCAGCTCTTCTTAACTGTCAAAAAACACGATTTTTTGCCTTTTTTTTGACCATAGCAGGCGCAATTTTTGAGTTATCAAAATTTATCAAAAAATATGTCCAGATATTTACATTAGGTACCTACATACCGAATTTGAGCAAAATCGGACGAACGGTGTGACGTCCAGTTGCGCGACAGACTGACGTACGTACGTACGTGCGTCGGACGGACATTTTTTAAAAACCACTTTTTTGGACTCGGGGGACCTCCAGGATCATGGGAAACCCAAAATCTCAAAATCGAAATTTTGCACGAAGACATAACTTTCTCAGCCCATGTATTACATACGGGCGAGAAAGTAAAAACCTGTGAAATCGACGATCCAATGTTTATGGTTCCACGAAAGAATTCCCGACTAAATTTGGTTCCGCCAGCCAAAAAGTTTGAGAACCACTGCTATAGAAGGTCCAAGTGTCCGCCTGTACTGGATAATCTTTACCAAATGTGAAACCTGCAACTCAAAATAAAGCTAGTCGAGCTATTCGAAAACGGAACATTGAGAGTAACGGTTAAATAGGAGGGGGTAACCACTCCAGAGATTTCCTGAGATTCCCTGAGATTCCAAAGATTCCCAACGATATTCGTAGAAAGGTGAACCCCAAAGGGGTAACCACTCCAAAAAATTCCAAGATTTCCTGAGATTTCATAAAGATTTCCAATGATTCCCAACGAGATTCCCAAGGAGTGGTTAACCCTGAGCTTCTCTGCAGTGACATTCAAGGATCTTGTAAATTTGCTCGTATTAAAGAGAGTTCGTTATAGAGACGGTTCAAAAAGAGCCAAGATTTGTCAAGGGACAAGTTAGCTCGTTACAGAGATGTTCTCGTTATAGAGAATGACAACAGTCAAATGTTAGTGCCACTAGTGGGGTGCAACGTCATAACGGCAAAACCAGCATGACGTTCAATGTATACAAAAGTTCAAAAAAAACTAGCGACTGTTTTGGCGTGGAGTACTGGATTAGATCGATCCGTGATTCATCAATCTTGGCGTCGGCGGCGTGAGAAAGATGTGACGTAACATTTGCAAGGAAGGCAATGTAGAGATCAACGGAACATGGGAGACGGATGATGTGTCAAATACAGAAACGCAAAAAATTCGGACATCATATTGCTAATGTACTCTCCTACCTTCCTGATATTCCTCTTCTTCGGTTGGGGTTAGGATTCCAACTGAATCAATGAAACTCCTAACCTCTCCTCATTTTCAAATTTTTTGGGGATTACTTATTCGGATTTTAGGTCAAGCAGAGAACTAATAGTTTAGTATCTATACGGTATAGATACTAATAACTATAGTCCAAGTCAGGCTGGGAGCTCACCGATTACTCATAATTTCTTGAAGATTTTCAGTTGACGCCGATCCGGATTTGGGTTCCATATCCTACCATACGCTAAAAATGCCAATCCGACCCTGAGCAGATATTTCCCTGATCAAGAAGAAGTTTTGATCAGCCCTAGGTTTGCAAGAAATTATGAGTAATAGGTACGCTCCTAGCCTGACTTGGACTATACCTATACTATACCCTGGCATAATTTATTGAACCGCCATTAACACCAAACATACATTCGTTATTTATTGACATTTTTTCTGCACACTTTATGAGGAAACTATAGGATGTTTAAATGTTCTGAAATATAATATGTCTTTTTAACGGCCGAAATTTACAGCGGCCATCTTGAAGTGTCGCAGCTGTGACAGTTTTCTTTCCATGGCTAATCAATAAACAAACACTTTGTTTATAACCAATCGAGAATGGATAACTTCCTCAGCGCGACGATTCCATAGAGAAATACAGCGGTTACCATGGAAACCATTAAGTAAACTTGCATGTTAAAGTAGCGACAATGGCGGTGCAATTACCGTACTAAATACAATATGTGACCTGACGTCACCGAGTGACCCAATTTCACAAACAACCTTCTAAATCATGCGACCTTGCTTCCCTCCAGAACCACCCCCAAAGCCTCCATCATTAGCGTTCAGAACTTTATGAAAATTTCCACCAAAAAGTTTTTTTTATTCTCAAAATGGCGGAGGAGTTTACTTTCTTTCATGTCCATAGCGATGGACTCATTTTTTTGTTGTTGTGTCAACAGGGAAAGATAAATGTCCAACAGGGCTGTCTTATTGTGCTAACGGCCACCATTTATTAGACTGATTATAACGAATTGTTTTTTCCGCGACGTTAAGGGACATTTTGGAAACGGATGTGCGAAATACGCGGATAAATTGGCGGGAAACTGAAATATTCAAAGACAGTAGTCTCTCTATATTTGTTCGCTATAAAGAGAGTTCGCTACAGAGGATATTGTGGAGATAAGCATTGTCAAGGTACCGTATATAGCGTTCGTTCGTTATAGAGAGTGGCCACTAGACCTTCCATAGCTTCAGAAGTTCTGTTCGATTTTAGACAGAACTTTTTTTTTTTAACTTCCTAGCCTATAGGATCATGGGAAACCCAAAATCTCAAAATCCAAATTTTCTACGGTGAGAGACTAAAAAGAATCCAATTCCATAATATAAGTGTCCTTCAAAATAAATACCTACAGATCGTTTAAATCTGTTAAAACTTATAGTCTCATGCAACATGAACTAGCATCCTGTTTTGTAAAAGTCAAGGTGTTGTCAAAAAGTTCGGTCCTGATTTTCCATTACTGCGGCTAGGATATTTCTGTACTGCCAAATGAAATGTGGTGCATACTTTGTAGCTTGGGAGTATTCAGAAATGTTTGCTGGATGGCTGAAATTATTTTTGTGGATAAAAATGGTAAATTCTGTTCGTTTAGTAAGGTGTGATTATTTTTCCTCTATAGCCGGACTAAATTAACATGAAATTCGAACTTTATTTTTCTGTTGGTGACTTTCGAAATTCCAGTTAAACGGTAGTTAAATTAATAAACATAATATCCTATATGTTTTGCTTATGGGAAGGGGCACACCACCCTTTAAACCTCCTCCTTGGGTGGTTCAACACTGGTGATAAGCTAAATATATGATTGGTGTATTATATAATTTATCTTCCTGTTAGCTGAGGGTTGGGGGGGACAAGCCCAGCAACTAGACCCTTTTCAAGAACTATCCATTGTGCTCAGCTGGCAGCACTACCAAATACCAGCTCCACAGCCATCGAGTAAACGATGGGGACCTACAGTTTTAGGTGGGTTCCGAACCACCACAGCCTCGATATACATTTCACTTGACATGCTGAACATATCAGAGGTGAATGCCGAGCAGAAAAACTTTTTGGTAGGATCGGGATCGAACCGGTGTGACCCGGCTCTCACTGCTCCTCAAAAGTCGACCATTTAGACCACTCGGCTATCGAGGCCGTTTATCTTCCTGTTAATTTACACTGGTGACTACAGTTAGGGAGCTAAACTAAAATGGTGGATATCGAATCAATGGTTACAAATCGAAACACCACTAAGGCGGATTAGTCATTACTATGTGACTTGTTATATGTGAAACATTTGGATGACCCCTCGTATCATACAATGAGCATGGTAGAGACTGGATAGTTGGATGTTACGATCTGACATGACCTGACATTTCGTGCCACTGCCCTGTCTCCATTAGTTCTACAATTGTTGGCACATTTGGGTTAAGCGACTCCCACACGGAACATGACAAAACTTTTTCAATTTAAGAGGAATTTGTTTGGTAGCTTCTAGAGGTTTACTTACTGCATTTTTGTTTCTTTTAAAAAAAATTTGGATTAGGTATCTTATTCTACATCCATCTCCATACAGACTGGACCCTTCAAAAATACAAGTCTTCCGTTTGACCACAAGACCACACATGCTGCATATTCTCATCGCACAATAGTCGAGTTTTCCCACAGCCGGATAAGGCCAGGCAACAATTAGGGCCCAACAAGATTCACGACATTATATGTAGGTACCTATAGCTGACAAAAAATAAAAAAATAAAACTCACCATTATTCGTCTTCTGAGATCGACTCCTTTACGGACGACTCCGGATCTGCAAAAATAAAGATAAATAAGGTCGTTGGATTCATCGGGTATATGGACCTAGGTTTAGGTACTAGAGGGGTGGTGGCACAAGCCCAGCAACTAGACCATTTCAAGAATCGAGCTCAGCTGGCAACACTTCCAATACGAGCTCCCTAGCAACGTGTTGGTTCACGCGATGAGGACCTACAGTTTTAGGTGGGTTCCGAACCACTACACGCTCGATGTACATGAGATGTGGAACATATCAGAGGAGAATCCCGATCGGAAAAAGTTTTTAGTAGGACCGGGATCGAACCGGTGCCCAAGAGTTAGCTACGAGGCCATCTACTTCAGAACTAACCATCAAACTGTCCGACAGAATCACGTTCAACGTACAAAATTTTCCCGTCTCGACCCACCCCTATCATCTGTCAAATCAACTGAAATCGAGACCTTTCACCAAAAACTCTCCGTGCCTGAAGGGGCCTGACCTGTTAGGGGTTGGGGAGGGCTTCGTTACACGGGGGGCCGGGGGCTGGGGGTCCGGGGGTGCCAGGGGGGGAGGGCGTTTTGATTTTGGTCACGTATCTCGTAATTCCATGCGACTGTCTGCGGGCTGCTGGCATTTCACATTCTCCTCAACTCGATTCTCACCATCGCTGCCCTTTTTTGACCCCAAATTTTTTGAATTGGATTCCTTTTGAAACCTTGAATAGTAAACAGTTTCTAAGTAGATCTGATTTTTTTTCTAGCAAGGGGTAGGTTCGAGATGCTGACGGGAATTTTGCCTCAAGTGGAGGTTTCGACCTTTTCAAGAGGGGTTATACGTCTTCTTGGATCAAAAGTTAAATAGCTGCCAAACCTTATTTAAATTTATAAGGGCCCACGCATCTATATCGCACTTACAGCACATATCCATATCTATAAAAAAAAGTCAGAAATTTATTATCCTTCTCCGAAGTTACAGGGCGAGTCAAAGGTGTTTATTGGGGGATATAAACCTGAGACTCTTTGTCGTGAGGCTACGTTGTACTTTTGCATGAAATGGAGTAATAAGCCCACAGGAGCGGTTTTAAACAGTCAACTACCAGTCCACATGTTTTTTGGCATATCGCAAAAACCCCAAGCTACCTCACGCGTAACGTTTCGGACTAAAAAATGTATGATTTTATCGTCATGTTTAGTAGAAAAGCTTGATAAATGTTTGTAATATTTAACGATGCCATTACACTGTTGACAAATTTGTAGTTCACATACGGAAGTGGGTAATTGCAACACCATTTCTCTACTTTTTCTCCTGTGAAAGCTAAACATAGTGTCCTACTTTTTCTCGTTATCGTTTCGCGTTCGAATAGCACACTATGTTTAGCTTTTAGAGTAGACACAACAAATGGCGATATTGCAATTACCAGTCTTCGGCAGTACTAATACGTAAACATTAGTTTTGTCGAATATTTACTTTCGCACAGTGGTTTTGTGGAGTTCGTCGAGAATGTATAGTGGCCCTTAATATATAATTATTATTTGTACAAAAAATATACATGGTGAATAAGTGAAATCTGTGTTGTCCTGTTAGATAATCTAGTGAACGGCCCATTATTTTCAGTTCAACGTTCAGTTAAGAGCCTCCCCTGCTTAGCAAACATAATAAAACTTGTAGAATCCCCTTGCAATCCATGCAAGATCGTTAAAACTTCAAGTTATGTCTCTAGCCAGTCTTATACTTGAGATATGTCAATAGAAAAGAGTAAACAGTGATCCCCATAAATCGTCATTTCGAATATAAAGCTTTAGCTAACGCGAAAACTTTCCCCGTTACGTTGGTAGCCATGTATTTCGCGGTCCAAAATGTCCCGTCAAAATGCTTACCTCGTCATAAGTTAAGTATAGGTGTTTCCCAAGTTTGGGACGAGATGGATTGGAGGATCAGACAAATCACCGAAAGTCTTTCCCCTCTTCTCTTCACTCAATATTCACTCTTCTATTTTCACTTCACATTCGCCCAAGGTAAAGCACCTGGCGGTGTCGTTCATCTTCAAGGAAATTGGTTTATTCTAAATACTGATGTGACGCAGGCTATGGAGTTCCTGCAGTGGCTATGGAGCAAGAGGCCCTGGGATCTATTCACGGCTTGTTAAGATTTTTTTCTAGTGAAGCTTGACCGGCTCTGGAAAAACTTGACTGCCGAGCGTGACTGTGACCAAATAAACCCATTGTGTACATCACGCTTTTAAGGTGGCCACATAATATATTATGCGTTTTGGACGGCGTCCTGGCTCCCTGCGGCCGGGATGCGGGATTCGGGATGTCTACTCAGGGATGGCTGGTGCTCACACACGACACATCCAGCCCCGCATCCCTTCAAAACTGTCCATCCCTCCCCACTTCGAGGCGTCCAGGGATGCGTCCTAAACGCAAGCGGCCACCTTAACAGTGACCTAACCATGAATTTGTAGGCTAACAACAGAACTGTCACTTCATTTGATGTATACACCGACTACATAATCACAAATCTGCAGGCGAACTGTTGTATTCATTTTTATACATGAAGAATCAAACTAGATTCAAGGTTCTTGTTCTTAAGGGTCCGCTATACCTGACGGCGCATTTTTTGCCACCCATAAGATTAACATTGCGAGCGGCGATTCATTTTCAAGGTTTAACCTTGGTTGGAAAGACACAAAATTTTACCTGTACCTAGCCCTAACAATGTTCTAGGGAGTGTTCGAAGCAGATTTCCCATTTTTTTTACTGGTTTTCGAGATACAGCACTTTTCTTGAGGTATGCGATGCTAGCATTTGCAAAACAGTTGCAATAAAAGAAACCAGTGAGAAATTGGGAAATCTGCTTCGAACACTCCCTAGAACATTGTTAGGGCTAGGTACAGGCAAAATTTTGTGTCTTTCCAACCAAGGGTAAACCTTGAAAATGAATCACCGCTCGCAATGTTAATCTTATGGGCGGCAAAAAATGCATCGTCAGGTATAGCGTCCTCTTAACGAGACACGATTGAGTTTTATCTTCATAACTTCATCATGTGCCTGTCAGCGGCTGAGCCATGCACGAATCCGACTTATACCGAAGCTATTAGATAAAATAAAAATATTGGTTATGGCGGGATTTGAACCCACACCTCTCAGGACACAAGTTGCATTTGGATGTAATGAAAGGTGTAGAACCCAATTCAACTAAAACAGATCCTGGTTCTATTTCTTGCTCTATGATGGGCAAGAAAGAAGGTACGGCTAGTTTTTGCGGCAGGAACCTAACCTAACTGTTTTTCTGTTCTAGCGTGCAGACAACTTGAATTTGGGATCCAGGGCATGTTTGGACCTGCTGACCCCCTTCTCGGGGCACATATTCAGTCCATATGTGAAGCCCTAGACATACCCCACATTGAGACTAGAATAGGTGAGTTTATAACGATATTATAAAGATCATAGGACGGTATATGAACTTCTGGCCCTTACATTCGCTATTTCTTGGGTCTTGAGTCTATGTTGTGATTTTACGAACGAGTGATTTTTGTCACCAAAAAAATTGTCCCAAATTAACCGATCGTGAAATCACAACATAGCCTCATGAGTAATGACTTTAAAAAGACATATTATGTTTCAGAATATTGAAATATCCAATAGTTTTCTCACAAAGCTTGAAGTCCGAACGTAAAAAAAAATAGCGATTGTATATTCAGCCTTAAGGGCGTCTATGCAGCTGTTTCTGTTTACGTACTTTTCTACAGGATATGGTGGAAGCCGCTAACTTTTCTTAACGAGAGGATAACGCTATAGTGTACACTATAGTGTAAAGTGGTGAAATCCAGCCTTATTAGGGCGTTAAGAAGACATTCGTGTATAATTTTAGTAACTTTAAATATCCACTTGAATTTCCTCTTAATTTTATTAGTGCTAGGTAGGTATTCATTGTATCCTCTAGGCAAGTACTATAAAGGCCCGGTGAGAACTAAAAGGACTTAACTTCAATTACCGCATTAGACAGAAAGCATTGTTGGTAATTCCAAGATTACACAAGAGAGGATTTCCTGAGCTTAATCACGTAATAGGGATGACGGGGATGTTGCGGGAGACAATCTCCCTTACTGACTGTTCCCATATCTAAACGTTGTTAAGGGTGGTTTCGGTTTTCGAACTCTCCCCCCCTTAAATCAATCAAAATAATTTTCTGGAAAAGTCTCCCCCAAAATAGAGAAAATATTGTTATAGAGGTACAATCCCAATAACCAGACTCGAATTTGGAGACTCTACTAGGTATATCCGGTTTTGTAGAACCCTAAATATTATATATATAGCGGGTTGAAAATTTTGATTTCCGGTTTCGTAGTTAAGACAGTATAGCATAGCTGAGGGTTGGGGGGGACAAGCCCAGCAACTAGACCGTTTTCAAGAACTATCCATTGTGTTCAGCTGGCAGCACTACCAAATACCAGCTCCCCAGCCATCGAGTAAACGATGGGGACCTACAGTTTTAGGTGGGTTCCGAACCACCACAGCCTCGATATACATTTCACTTGACATGTTGAACATTTCAGAGGTGAATGCCGAGCAGAAAAACTTTTGGTAGGATCGGGATCGAACCGGTGTGACCCGGCTCTCACTGCTCCTCAAAAGTCGACCATTTAGTCCACTCGGCTATCGAGGCGTTTAGTTGAGACAGTAAAGTTGCTGTGTCCTCTTCAGACTTTGATACATCGATATTTTTGTTGATGGTCCCTGCAGTTAGCTTACAGTGAGATGCTGACCTTAGCAGAAGGAACCAAAGCTTACGTCACTTTCGGTATTTTCACCTCTTATTCACCAACCTAACATCCGGCCATATATAATTTTTTCCCATTATCCATCGAGCTCAGCTGGCAGCACTGCCAAATACCACCACAGCTTCGATATATGCATACATACCACTAGAACATATATCAGAGATGAATGCCAGTAAGAAAAAAATTTCAGCTAGGATCGGGATCGAACCGGTGTGACCCGCCTCTCAGTGACAACGATTTAGTCCACTCGACTATGGAGGCTGTAGGGCTATAAGGGTGCAGACCTCCCCCTTAAGACACTCTCACTCCGACCAGATGAATGGACTCAAGTCACGGCACCATGCTTCCTGCATTTACCTTCCCCTCCCCTGTTATCCTCCCCCCCCCCTCCACATCCGGTGCCTCCCCAATATCCGCTGACCTCATGGCCGAGTGCTCGTTTAGGGCTAAACGGAAGAAGGTTGAGAACTTGACTAGGGATGGTCGTGAAGAGGTTTGCAGTAACCTTTTTACTTTCTCGCCCGTATGTAACACATGGGCAAAATATTTTTCAAAAAAGTTAAGAGGACGCTATACCTGACGATGCATTTTTTGCCGCCCATAAGATTAACATTGCGAGCGGCGATTCATTTTCAAGGTTTACCCTTGGTTGGAAAGACACAATATTTTGCCTGTACCTAAGCCGTAACAATGTTCTAGGGAGTGTTCGAAGCAGATTTCCCAATTTCTCACTGGTTTCTTTTATTGCAACTGTCTTGCAAATTGTAGCGTGCAAGTAGCCGCTACGTGTTTTTTTTCCCGCACCTTCCAAGGTTGGCGGGGTTCTAAAAATAAAAAAATAAAAAAATTGGAAAAAAAAATATTTTGGAAAACAACTGGAAAATTCTGAAAATTGGAATTTTTTTAATTTTATTATGAACTATCGTTTTTATTTGATCAATCCTATGGCTGACATGGCTTAAACGTCACCCGAAGAGGGGGTATGTCTTCCCCACCCTCCGTTATGTAACATCTTTTCTCAAAATTGAACTGCTGACCGCTCGCACTCGCCCTGCTTACTGGCACAGCCGAAGTCGGATCCCTGTTTGACCATCCAAAATTTCCCGTATCTTCTCATCTCATTACTCCTGGGTTGGCATTCGTCCCGTACAGAAAAATGTCTGGCGCCCTGGTTTCTTCTCCTCTTGGTATCATCACTTTCCGAATCTTCAGTCTCTGGTATTTTTTAGTCTTCTTTCATTTTAATGTCAAAATTTAACATCCTAATGTAAGTTTTCTTCCTGTATTTTTCGGTTCACTTAGCGTACCGGAAGTCACAGTTACCGTTGTTTTTATATCTGCAACCCTTCACCGGGATTACCGTCTCTCGAGAGCGTCGTGTACTTTGACGTCGTTCTTTGAGGAGGTAGTCCTTGTGAGGGGTCCTGCCTTGGACTGGGCTGGAGGTATATCGTCGGTCTGGTAGCTGTAATGTGAGTTGCTGGCATGACGGTGCTTCTGGAACGGTTCAAGGGGGGCCTATTTTTCCATCTACTGTTTGACTTCCGGTAACGCCACTACTCCATCAATGCTAATAAGCATTTTCACCCTGTACCGACCTAGTCTTATAGTTGTTTGTTTTTTTTGAAACCTATAGCTAGGAATCGTACCTACGTTGGTGTCAAACATTGAGGTGGCTTCGCAGGAGCCGTATAAACGAGGTTTACTTGTTTTGGTTTCGTTGAACGAAGATTACAAAAATTTATATTGGCCGTAGTTTGGTTTTTTTTGATTGAAAGACAGAATTCCGAGAGCTCGAAAGAGAAAAATAACGTCTAGGTGTAAGACCCAACCTTATCCACGACCAAACATACCTCTATCGACTTCGAGTGCCCGGCAAACGCCAGAAGGAGGAATATCTCCTTACAAAATGCTAGCATCGCATACCTCAAGAAAAGTGCTGTATCTCGAAAACCAGTAAAAAAATGGGAAATCTGCTTCGAACACTTCCTAGAAAATTTTTAGGGCTAGGTACAGGCAAAATTTTGTGTCTTTCCAACCAAGGGTAAACCTTGAAAATGAATCGCCGCTCGCAATGTTAATCTTATGGGCGGCAAAAAATTCACCGTCAGGTATAGCGGACCCTTAAAATTCTGGCAAAAAAAAATTATTTACGTAAAAAAAAAATCAAAATTTTCGAACCGCTGCTGGTGTAAAAATTGCGAGAAAGTCAAGCGTGACTATTGTCGGACCCTTAATTAGGTTGTGAAAGAAGTAAAGAAACAGAACGTAGCTTTATATACACCAAATTAATATTTAAAGAAAGTCGTCTATCTAGCGGTGGTATAGTACGGAACGCAGGGTAAGAGTACGAACACACCGAGCTCTCTATCATAGGTTCCCGGTACCATAGGTACGCGTTTCTTGATCCACCTGCTTCTTTATTTTTTCAGATTTGGAGCCATCCGTAAAGGAATTTTCAATAAACCTATATCCAAATCATCAACTGCTGAACTCAGCGTTTAAAGACGTTATGACGTTCCTCAACTGGACGAAGGTCGCAATCATCTATGAAGAAGACTACGGTGAGTTTTCTTATTTTAATTTTTTTGGTCAGCTACAACTTAAAAACCCTACATAAAACCTTAGCGAATCTTTTGGAACGTAAGTATTCCAATTAATTTCCACGAAGTTAACCCAGTCACAGTTCAGTACACGTGGGGACCTACAGTTTTAGGAAGGCCTTGGCGTCCATTTGACCTTATAGGGATGTACGGAAAATAGCGGAAGTTTTTCCTGGTGATGCTCAGCCTTAGGACTACCAACCTCCAGACCTTCACCGGCTGTGGGAAAACGCGATTTTCGGTCGTGATTCTGACTAAATCACCCTGAGAGGTGCCACCCTGTACCTTACGAGACCATGCTTCTAGTGGTTCTAAGGTTGCAACAATTATATAATATGACTAGATCTTTCTCTCTCTGTACTAAAGAAGGTTCGCAACCTTTCCCCGAAAAGCAACCACTACTTGGCTATTGAGGTTGTTCCTTCTTGTGATAGGTCAAAGTTAGCAACCCTTTTACCCGGGAAAGGGAAATGTAGGAAAACCTCATCTCGGAGTCGAAATTCGAAATTTCATTACTGCTGCGGGAACCCTCTAGCACCACTCCACCCTTTGACTTATCTTTGGCTGCTGATTTCTGTAGTAAGGTGCACAAGATTCTAATTTCCATACAATTGTATTAGATACAAATTAGGTATTGTAATGACTTGAAAATACATAGGTACACTGTTTGTTATTGGCATTGCACAGGTGAAATTGGATTTCTCTCTTCTGCAGTAGGTACAGACGAATAGGAACACTGCGGGTCAGGTCACACCGGTTCAGCATGTCAAGCTAAATGTATAACGAACCCACCTAAAACTGTAGGTCCCGATTCTGTTACTAATACGATGGGTGGGGGGCCCCACTATTTCCAAGTATAGGGACGGAGGGCAATTTTGAGCTTTGACCAGACGTTGGAAAAAGTTACCCAACTTTACCAATTAGGTACTTTATTTTCAGGTTTATTCAAGCTCCAGGACCTAGTAAAAGCTTCTCCAGTGAACAAAATGGAAATGTACATAAGGCAAGCAAGTCCTGATAGCTACAGACATGTTCTTAGAGAAATACGACAGAAAGAAATTTTCAACCTTATTGTGGATACGAATCCGGTTCATACCCACGCCTTTTTTAGAGCGGTAAGTTTTCCTACATTTTCCGTAAACATACTACTGTCATTTTGGGGAAAAGTTATGAATGAATGAATTATGAATGGTTTGTTACTGTTTTGTACTGTTACGGAGGCTATGGCTGGGCGAGGGGCATCATGAAACAGGTTCAAATTCCAGCGGTTCGACTTTTTTCTGCAGAATTTTTTCTGAACCTGACTGATAGCAGCAAAGTAGTGTACGGGCCCCATTTTGTGTCGAACACCAATGAACAGAATCTTTTTACTCGGGTCAAAAATGTTTACATCTCTGACTACGCAACCCCACTTTGAGAAAAAATCACAGCACCCATGTAAGAATATACCAGTTTTAAAACTGCTATGCTTACCTTCAGGAGCCCTCTGCTAAGCCCCATCCTCCTGATAGGCGCCTACAGCGACCCTATAAAATGAAGATAAAACAGGTAAATAAAGAATCCAGTCTATCTAGCCGTGCTGCGCCGCCGTTTTCGATAGCATAACGCTATGATGACCCCAACTTTAGCGCAGACCTATCTATCCGTTATTCTAAGAAGACAGACACTTCGTTTGGGAAAGAAACAGTGTTCCTATCTTCTTTAGTTGTTGCAGAGTTAGGTGACCCTTCTCTTATACACTAGGACCCTCTTCTCAGTCTGTTATTTAAGAAGACAAGCACACTGTTTCTTTTTTAAACAAAGAGTCTGTCTTCTTAGGATTATAGACACAGGTCTGCGCTAAAGTTGGTTTCATGATAGTAAAAACGTCTCACAATTTTGCAAAGACAGTTTTTCTTGTGGGGAAAAAAGACCAAATGTGAACTTCTAGGTCGTAATTATTGTTAAGGGTGAGGGGGATGGAAAGATAAAAATGGTGGAGCCCCAAGAGGGAATAAGTTGTAATTGGTTGGGTGGTGGGGGGGAGGGGAGGGGGGGTGGGGGGGGGGAAGGGTTTCAGTAGCCATTAACACCGAATGGCTCATGCATTTAAGCGAAAGAATGCCAGCGGCAAATTTCAGCAAAAATTATAATCCAACCATGCGTCATTTCCTCGTCGCTTCTTTTTCTTATTTTCGTGGTCTCTTTTTTATTTTTTATGGCTTTTTGGGGAAAATTTTGTTCTCCCGTCTATATTTCGAAGCTTTAAGCCAAACACGCATTCGCCACTTGTTTCCGTTTTTTCTGCCCACTTTATGAGGAAACTATTGGATACTTAAATAATTCTGAAATATAATGTCTTTTTAACGGTCGAAATTAACTGAGGTGATTTTACGATCGAGTGATTTTTTTCAACAAAAAAATTTGTCCGAAATTTAAACCACCACACAGCCTGTTAATTGTGGCCGTTAAACAGGCCTATTATATTTCAGAATATTTAAATATCCAATAGAATAAAATATGCAGAAAAAAACGTAAACAAATACGACTGTGTAGATGCCGCGCCGTTAAGTAGTTGCGACGACATGATTGAATCGTGTTAAAGTAAAACTTCAGTTAAACTCCGATTATTTCACGATAAAAAATAAATTTAACTGAGGTTTAGCTGGTAACCGAGTATGGCAGGACGCAGCCTAAGTCAGCTTTCCCCAAATTTACATTTTTAACTGTAACTTTCTACTTCTCCGTAGATTTTACAACTTCAGATGAACGACTACCGATATCACTACATGTTTACATCTTTTGTAAGTATCTCTCTGTATACGAACCCCAATGGCCTGGCTGCTCCAAAAGCTAAACACAGGGTGCTATATGAACGTGAAACAAATAACTGCGAATAGGACACTATGTTTAGCTTTCACTGGAGAACGAATTCCTTCGAAAGAATACAGTATGCAATTATTGTAAACCTACCTCTGTATAGAAGCAATACTTTCAGCTCCTATCCAACTCAACAGTAGTGAGAACAAGTCTGGTTTAACTTAGTTAAGTGTCATGTAGCTAAACTCAACCTAGATAAACATTTTGCTAACGTCCAGATATATTTAACTGTAGGATCAAAATTTTGATCGATCCGTCTACGAGATGATTGGCAGTGAACTCAATAACCCATCCAGCGGAAATGCGCCGCGGCTACATGGGCGGGGTCAT
Organism: Mesopsocus fuscifrons; assembly: GCA_950004255.1. NCBI lineage: Eukaryota > Metazoa > Arthropoda > Insecta > Psocodea > Mesopsocidae > Mesopsocus > Mesopsocus fuscifrons. Next base: position 4,721,844 of record OX465381.1, read on the forward strand.
TTATTTTGGTTTTTATTGTTTTCAGGATATTGAAACTTTTGATCTAGAAGACTTCAAATACAATGGAGTGAATATAACAGCTTTTAGGTTAGTTGACATAGAAGATCCTGCTGTTGCCAGTGCTTTGACACAGATGGAAAGGTTCCAGCCTATCGGCCACGCTATTTTACATGGGCCAGGAATTATACAGGTACGCAATTATTTTTACTTTTGTAAATTTATTTGCAAAATATGTCATGTGGGTACTCAAAATACTCGGGAAGACTTCCTTAGGCTAGTTATCTCGTCTAAAAGTTACTCTGAGGGCCCCGAAACCCATATGATGGGAAAGTTAGTGCAATCATTGTCGTACCCCTCGTTCTCTAAAAGAAAAAGTTCTACAACCGGATGCAGCAGTCTCTCTCTTTGCTCGCTATAAAGGGAGTTCGCTATAGAGAGAGTGGCACTGGGAAGACAGGGTTTGCCAAGGGACCGTAAGGTTTGCACGTTATAGAGAGGCCTTCCTTACAGAGAGTGACAATTGTACATGATTTCCCAATGTTTATGGACTGACAATGACTCAGGTTCTATTCTTGGTCTGTCGAGGTGCAATGATATACCTGGCCGTCACCGGCTGGAGGAAAACTCAACGGTCTGGCTTGATTCTGGTCTTGTGACGTAATAAGATCACTCCAGTCAGGCATAGGAAAGGTTGGAAGAAGTAAAGGAGCAGGAACCCACCTATACCAAGGCAACGAAACCCACTCTATATAGCGAGCAAAATCTACACAATCCTTCAGCAGTCGTTATAAAGAGAGAGAGACTACAGAATATCGGAAGAAAGTGACCTACTTTTCCCAGGCGCTAAAAAAAACTCGTCAGAAATCATTGCGATTAAAATCTTTATAAACCTCTTTGTGAAAAATTGTTTCTTTGTGTCAAAAATATTTGAGCCGAGTACAAAATCTGCAGAAGAAGGAAAAAGCCTGGCCCTGATCGTTTTGGAAGAACAAAGTAGCGTTTCATAAAGGGGGAAACGTTTGCAAAACCAAAACGTTTCTCAAAGGAAATAATAAAAGGAAAAGCAGGGCTTGTCAATGGTTCCCTTATTCGTTCTCTCCGTCATTTACTTTCTTTCTGCTAAATTCAAAAGGAGGCTATCCCAAGTGCTGAATTCAGAATTATGGATATTCTCCTTAGGCTGGATTTCACCACTTTAACGTGAAGACTATCGTGTACACGATAGCGCTATCGTATCGGTAAAAAATGTTAACGGCTTTCACCATGCACCCTTACCGTTTCGTTAGCTTTCGAGTGGACTTTCCGTGCGTTAGCGAAAACGATAATTTTAATACCTGCGACTCATTTGGTGTAGTATAATGTAGTCTAACCAACATTTTAACTTCTTTCTCCGAAAAAATAGGGGTTTTTTCACGTTTATTTCCACTTTTAGATTGAAATTGTTGAAATAAATTTGACGTAAACAAAGCAGGCGAATTCTATTGACACAACAAAACCTAACGAGAGGATGTCTGCTTTTTCGAATCGATAGCTATTCGAACGTTAAAAGGCACTATCCTGAGGTGGTGAAATTCAGCCTTAGGCGTTAAATCTGGCAATACTGTCTCCGGATATTAAATTACTAAGAATTTGGAAGGTGGGACCAGTTTTGCGATCAAAGTTCTCGGTAGCGCAAACCACTTGGGAGAACAGGGATGTTTGTTTATGCCTCAAATTATCCTCTTTAGTCAACTCTGCCAAGAACATAAGTAAGCACAAATTCATTAAAATGCCTTTTGGTTACTTCATATTGTTTGAAATCCTAACATCAGTGGGTTTATTCGAAATCCGAGCCGTTAACGCTGAATAACATTCGCTATTTTTTTACATTTGGACTTCAAACTTTGTGAGAAAACTATTGGATATTTAAATATTCTGAAATATAATATGTCTTTTTAACGTCATTACTCATGAGGCTATGTGATTTTACAATCGAGTGATTTTTGTCACAAAAAATGACATATTATATTTCAGAATATTTAAATATCAAACAGCAAACGTATATTCCGTTGTAACATATTTTTTGGTGTTTTAGGCAGAACCAGCACTGATGTACGACTCAGTTTACGTTTTCGCAAACGCCTTGGCAGCTCTAGACAGAAGTCACTCCTTGCGACCTGCTAATCTTTCTTGCGATGACGAGAAAGCATGGGACGACGGACTCAGTCTCTACAACTACCTCAACTCAGTAAGTTTTAATTATAGTAGCGCCACCCTGACCTGCCTGGCCCGAGGGCATTCTGTGAACAGTAAACAGTGCAGAATGCCCTCGGGCCAGGCAGGTCAGGGTGGCGCTACTATACATATATGTACTTAGTTCACTGAGCTTGTGATGACATTCTAGCGATGCAAGAACAAGACACATAACGTTTCACACAAGAACAAGAAATTGTGTTTCATAAAGAACAAGAAGTATGCTTCATACAAGGACAAGAAATATTACATGACAGTACTAGAGAACTTGCCTCGTATATGGGGTTTGTCATGATTTTACTGCTACTGGTGTCTACCGAAAAGGGAAGATCTCAAGAAAATGTATTTTTGAATCGTCCGTTAGGGCGCAAGTGTTAACGTTCATCTTTAAAAAATTTCAGTCCTATAGGTGAAATGCCTCAGTCTCTCTCTATACAATAGTTCGCTACAGAGAGGTCAATAGACCGTTATAGAGAATGGATGATAACCCCGTTTAATATACGGGGAAAATCTTTAATCATAAACCCATAGAGCACTGAGCAACCCACTGAAAAGTCAATCGAGATAATTGCCGTTATAAAATTATAATTAGGATGTAAAACTTTCATAGACTCATCTAAGTTCCCTCCTTCTACGTCTTTTCATCACTGCTCTTCTTGCTTAGCTCTAATTATCAAGTCTTTATTCCCTTTTGAGACGTGGGTTAGACTGGCAGGGCTACCAAGGATCTACTTGGTGAATCTAAACCTGACAGGTATCGGTCGCGGGAAAAATCGACTGCCTGGCGTGATTCTGACTTAATCATCCCCTTTTGTAAAGAGGGGACCCTGTATCTCACTAGGTTCTGACTCAAAGTTTACAGGATGGTTTGCTTATAAGCTAAACATATTAACTTTTAATGATAAGATAAACCTGTTTGTTAAAGGACTCCTGAAAACTAGCCCAAAATATTTATGTAAACCTCCATTAAGTTCACGTTAAATCAATCCGATTTTAATCAGTGTTAACCCATTGACCCACTTCAATTAAAAGAAGAACCACCAGTTAAGCCAGGACACTGCAGTAACCTCTGATTAAACTTAAGAGGACGCTATACCTGACGATGTATTTTTTGCCGCCCATAAGATTAACATTGCGAGCGGCGATTCATTTTCAAGGTTTACCCTTGGTTGGAAAGACACAAAATTTTGCCTGTACCTAGCCCTAACAATGTTCTAGGGAGTGTTCGAAGCAGATTTCCCATTTTCTCACTGGTTTCTTTTATTGCAACTGTTTTGGAAATGCTAGCATCGCATACCTCAAGAAAAGTGCTGTATTTCGAAAACCAGTAAAAAATGGGAAATCTGCTTCGAACACTCCCTAGAACATTGTTAGGGGTAGGTACAGGCAAAATTTTGTGTCTTTCCAACCAAGGGTAAACCTTGAAAATGAATCGCCTCTCGCAATGTTAATCTTATGGGCGGCAAAAAATGCACCGTCAGGTATAGCGGACCCTTAACCGAGAACGTACAAACAGAAGCGCGAGAAATAATTCTATCGACTTCTGTGCCTGAAGTGCCGAGAAATACGATGAAGACTTCACAGCAGAAAAAACATAATCATAATTTTGAAGGGGCGAAAGAAATGTTACAGCCCACTTGAAACTATTGTATAAAACAGTAAAACTACCAAAATTTACACAGAAACATTCTTTTTTACATGTGAAAGACGTTTTTGCGACGAAACGAATAAAAGTGAAATATTTTTCGTGAAAATTTCGGAAAATTGGTGACGGAATCAGTTTTTTTTCGGTCTTCAAAAAAAATTCTTTAAGTCTTTCCCCGTAAACGGGTGGTTCCGGAAAGGTTCCGGGATGGGCAGTCAAGTGAAAATAAAGAAAAGGGGGTCGATGGGTTTGGGACTCAATCTGACAGATTTTTGAAAGGGTAATTTATCAGCGCTGTCCTAAGCAGAACATCGGCCCCTTCACCCATCCCCCCAAATTCAGCAAACTACTTTATGGAAACGTTTCGGCTATTTTTGACCCATTTTTACATAAATATTTCCCGTAGTCAAAAGTAAAAGAATCCAGGACAAACACATTTTACCCCGAATGAGGCATACAATTTTTGGTGGGTTCTGAACCACCATCTCTCGACGTAATGGCCAGAACTAGCACAGCACAGATCAGGCACCAGGTTGTAGCCCAATCTGTTGTGATTTCTATAATATTAAATTTGGCCTGGTCCTGGGCCCTGTCACTCCTGATAGGTACCTGGCCTTCTCCGGAGGTGGGAAAACTCGACTGACCTGATCACTCCCTTGTGTAGAGTTCACGACGGTGGGACCAGGAAATCGGACAAGGCCTTGGACCTTCTAGACTATTCTAGAGCATTTATTTCATTTTGTTGCCTCGAAATACCTACATTGGTATAGGTACAACAAGTATACCTACAGTCGGTGTAACATCTATATTCTATAATCTATATACTATGGCAGTCCTAACAACAAAAATAAAATAAAAAATAAAGGGCCCGACAAATGTTGCACTTGACTTTCTCGCATTTGATCCTAGATCCCTTAATCCTCGAACATCTATCTGGGAACGCAACTGAGAAATTTGAAGGTTCTAACTTGATATTTGTACAATCAGGAGCGTTCCGAGTAATCAAAAACACGATTTCTAATTTTTTTGACACTTTTTTGACAATAGTGGGCGTAGTTTTTGAGTTATCAAAATTATATTAGACATGTATCTCGGAATTTATTTTAGACATCTATATTCTGAATCTGACCCAAATCGGTTGATTGGTGTGACCTCTCTCTAGCCGCGCTACAGACGAACATACGGATGGACGTCCGTACGTCGGACGGACATAAACCACTTTTTTTGGTATCAAGGCCCTCTGAAACGACTTTGCAATGAAAATCTCAAAATCGAAATTTTGCACGATAACATAACTTTCTCAGCCCATGTATTACATACGGGTGAGAAAGTAAAAAAAAAAAAAATCCCGTTAGGCTCGAAAGAATTTCAGCAGCGTCTAATAAAAAAGAATCATCTTGATCTAGTCGGAAATAAATCTCTCGTCCAGCCAAATCAGCTAATTCTTTGTGAAATCAAGCAATTGCTTACAAAACTCAAGCCCACGCTCTAAAATGTGAACTTTCAAGCTGATTTTCTCACTTTTTTGCTGCGGCTTCTTAGATTTCATCAGTTTTGAAGTGATCACAATCGAGGGGGGCTAAAGGGGGGAGAAGGGGGCTAACGGGGGGAGACTATTCCCTTCGGTGGAGGCGGGTAACTACCAATACAACCTTTTATTACCTTCAACGCTCCAGAGATTTTTTTTCGAGAGCCTACTCTTTGTCGGCTCATTTCCCCTGAAAAGGGTCAAGCTTTCCTCATTTATGGGGGAAAATTTCAGTGATGAGAAGTTAATTGTTCAGTACAAGTCCAATTTCTACGAAAGGGTGTGGGGGAACAAGCCCAGCAACTAGACCATCGCGCTCAGCTGGCAGCACTGCCATATACCAGTTCCTCTTAAGGGTCCGCTATACCTGATGATGCATTTTTTGCCGCCCATAAGATTAACATTGCGAGCGGCGATTCATTTTCAAGGTTTACCCTTGGTTGGAAAGACACAAAATTTTGCCTGTACCTAGCCCTAACAATGTTCTAGGTCGTGTTCGAAGCAGATTTCCCATTTTTTTTTACTGGTTTTCGCGATACAGCACTTTTCTTGAGGTATGCGATGCTACCATTTGCAAAACAGTTGCAATAAAAGAAACCAGTGAGAAATTGGGAAATCTGCTTCGAACACGACCTAGAACATTGTTAGGGCTAGGTACAGGCAAAATTTTGTGTCTTTCCAACCAAGGGTAAACCTTGAAAATGAATCGCCGCTCGCAATGTTAATCTTATGGGCGGCAAGGTATAGCGTCCTCTTAAGGGTACCTTAAAGCCTTCCCAGCGGTTAAACACTGTCTTACTTCGCAAATTGATTATGCCAGGATTCGAACTCAGACCTCTGAGGACTGACCCCTTGACCGCTCAGCCACTGACGGAAGATAACGGAATGTTTGGGTCAGGACATTTTCAATCCAGGTCGTAATCGAGACAGAGGATCTCCCGTGCCTTTGCTGGATTCCTATAGGAATTAGGGATAGCCGCTCGTTAATTTCGATAGAAATCATTAGGGAGAAAATCCGATAACCTGAGAATTTACTCAAGTCCGACTTAAGACTGAAGACTAAAATTAACATTTTTCAGAAAATTTACAGTAGAAACTATTTATGCATTTGTTCTAAAATTATTCGATCAAAAAATCACCGCAGCCTGTTAATTTCGGCCGTCAAAAAACATTTTATATTTCAGAACATAAGAAATATCCGACAGATTTTTGCAGACGTCAAAATTTTCCCCAACAAAAAATAAATTTAAAAAATTAGATGCTCCAAAACATAAAATTTAAAGCGGCGCTCTTATGTTCTTATTAGATGCCCATTATAAGATAGAAATAAATAAAAATAATAATGGTTCTATCTCTCCGTTGGTAATGAAAAACTTAAGACTGGCGGAAAGCTGGTGTAATAATTTGGATATTGGGGAGGAGGTCTAAGGCCGTTATGTAGCCCTTATCTCCCAGTTAAGCCTGAGAATAAGATTTACAGGGATTAATAATTTTTGTGAAGCGGGCCGGCTTTGCTCTTTATCTCCGCTTCCGTTTTATTTTTATATTTAGGAGGTGGATTTCACCACTTCCCTAAAGTATGCTATAGTGTCCCCTATCGTACAGATTTCTCTTGTTTATGTTTAGCCTCTGACAAGTACAATCGCACTATATAGGTAGTATAAATACTTTAAGAACTGGTCAAATCAACCCTTACACTGAAAAAGGCTGAAGCGATTGTTACAATAGCGAATTTGACAGTAGTATTACAGACTCATAAAGCCGTTTTCTTAATTAAGAGGACGCTATACCTGACTTTGCATTTTTTTGCCGCCCATAAGATTAACATTGCGAGCGGCGATTCATTTTCAAGGTTTACCCTTGGTTGGAAAGACACAAAATTTGCCTGTACCTAGCCCTAACAATGTTCTAGGTCGTGTTCGAAGCAGATTTCCCAATTTCTCACTGGTTTCTTTTATTGCAACTGTTTTGCACATGCTAGCATCGCATACCTCAAGAAAAGTGCTGTATCTCAAAGACCAGTAAAACAAATGGGAAATCTGCTTCGAACACTCCCTAGAACATTGTTAGGGCTAGGTACAGGCAAAATTTTGTGTCTTTCCAACCAAGGGTAAACCTTGAAAATGAATCGCTGCTCGCAATGTTAATCTTATGGGCGGCAAAAAATGCAGCGTCAGGTATAGCGGACCCTTAAGGGTCGCCCCCCCCCCCAAAAAAAAAGAACAGTAAGGTATAGCCCCGAATCGACATGCTAACCAAATCTCAAATCCAAAAATAAAGGGGAAACCATTTTATCTACTATGTCCACAGTCACCAAATAATATTAGGGATGATACGGAGCCTTAATACGGCTCAAAGAATATTACAAAAGGGAAAAAGTAATTCAGTTATCGAAAAAGAACCGGAGGCGATTTCCGAAAGACAAAACTGCCGTCGATTTTTTTTTTTCGTCAACTTATTACATCTTGGACAAATAAAAGGAAAACGGTGAGGCTAATAAAATAAAGGTTTTATGTTGAAAGCCGCTAGTCAGTGGCAATATCTGAAAATCTCGTCGCAGCCCCTACCAAGGGCGTAGGAGGGAGGCAAATGTAGGGTGAGGGCAAATAAATTATCAGTGTCGTAGGTTTAAGGGTAGCCACACAATCGTGTTTACTAATGTTTTTTTAAATCTTTTTTGGAGGAAACTGTGAGGTGATATTTTTTAGATCTGAAATATAATTTGTCTTTTTATCGATCGAAATTAACAAGCTACGTTGTGATTTTAGGATTGTAAACAAAAAATTTGTCCAAAATCACAACACAACCTTTTAATTTCGGCCGTTGATAAGACATACTATATTTCAGAAAATTTAAATATCCTATAGTTTCTTCATAAAGTATGCATAAAAAAACGTTAACAAACACGACTGCGTAGACGCCTTTAACGCCATACGGCAGATCAAGGTACTAATTTTCCGACGTAGCCAGTACCAAGAGACAGCAATAGGTGGGGGGAATTTTTTAGGGGTTACGATTCGAACCTGGCTTTTACCGGGCACCTCGCCAGCTCAGCCACTGTGCCCTCACCTTAAGGGTCCGCTATACCTGACGGTGCATTATTTGCCGCCCATAAGATTAACATTGCGAGCGGCGATTCATTTTCAAGGTTTACCCTTGGTTGGAAAGACACAAAATTTTGCCTGTACCTAGCCCTAACAATGTTCTAGGTCGTGATCGAAGCAGATTTCCCAATTTTTTACTGGTTTTCGAGATACAGCACTTTTCTTGAGGTATGCGATGCTAGCATTTGCAAAACAGTTGCAATAAAAGAAACCAGTGAGAAATTGGGAAATCTGCTTCGAACACTCCCTAGAACACTGTTAGGGCTAGGTACAGGCAAAATTTTGTGTCTTTCCAACCAAGGGTAAACCTTGAAAATTAATCGCCGCTCGCAATGTTAATCTTATGGGTGGCAAAAAATGCATCGTCAGGTATAGCGTCCTCTTAAGATGGCCACATATGATGCATTTTGGACGGCGTCCTGGCTGCCGGGAAGGATGCGGGTTTGGGATGTGAACTCAGGGATGGCTGGTGCCAACACACGATACATCCATCCCCGCATCCCTGTGATCTGTCTTTTGTTTGGCAGAAATTGATGAAACCTTGATTTTATTGTGACAATCACAGCGTTTCGTCTGTCTCTTGATATTTTTCAATAAATCTACTCAAAACAATTCTCCAATTTGAAAAAAAATTGCACAAGAAAAATAGTCGATAACGAATTAATGCAGAAATGGCATATTATCTTCAACAACTGGACGCCCACCAGGGATGCGTGGAATTGGAATTCCAAGATCGGGACGGTATCCCTTCAAAACTGTCCATCCCACCCCACTTTGAGGCGTCTAGGGATGCATCATCGCCAGGACGCCGTCCGAAACGCCTCGTATGTGGCCACCTTTAGTAACTAAGCGAGGGGGTAACCACTCCAAATATTCCTTGAGATTCCACTGAGATTCTATTAAGATTTCAAAAGATTCCCAACGATTATTCATAGAAAGATGAACCCCGAAGGGGTAACCACTCCAAAAAATTCCAAGATTCCCTGAGATTTCTTAAATATTTCCAATGATTCCCAACGAGTGGTTAACCCCTCGTAACAAAAAGCATCCTACGCCTATGTCCTCTTCACCTCGTCTCCGAGAGTGCTCTTCTAAACATTGAACCATCAATGAGTTTCGAATTAAGTGATAGGCCTAGATTAGGTTCTTGTCAAGTCAATCCCAGTGAGATCTGAAGGAGTTCCACATAAAGAAAGATTTTCTTTGTTTTGGAAAGCTGTGTAGGGAGGGGGATTTTTCGCCTTTGGGCTGAAAGCTCTTGTGTTTTTTTTTCTTTTCAAAGAACGTGAGAATAGGAAGTTTTTATTTCGCTTTGTGCGGCGATTGAGGGACCATGCTTTTAGGAAATCGCCGTGTATATATGGCAGATAAAGCAGAAAAATGACATGGCAGTTTTTTTTTGCCTTGGAAGTTTATGTAATATGAATTCGCATTTCACCTGCGGCGATGTCTCAAAGTAGGTCGTTCATCTAGCCGCGCTGCGCCGCAATTTTCACGCCACGGCCTCGATAGCCGAGTGGACTAAATGGTCGACTTTTGAGGAGCAGTGAGAGTTTTTCTGCTCGGCATTCACCTCTAATATGTTCAGCATGTCAAGTGAAATTTACATCGAGGCTGTGGTGGTTCGGAACCCACCTAAAACTGTAGGTCCCCATCGTTTACTCGATGACCGGGGTGTTGGTATTTGGTAGTGCTGCCAGCTGAGCACAATGGATAGTTCTTGAAAACGGTCTAGTTGCTGGGCTTGTCCCGCCCAACCCTCAGCTATTATTATTAGGTCGAAGCCGTTGAGAAACTAAAGCCTCCCGCCCCGCTCTTAGTCACCTTGCTTCACAAAGATGACAAAAGACTCTATTTCTTGTTACAGGTCGGACTTAAAGGACTAACCGGCCATGTAGAGTTCAACGAAGGCCGAAGAAGTAATTTCAAGTTGGACCTTCTAAAACTTAAGAAAGAAGAACTGAGAAAGGTTGGCCAATGGAGACCTGGATCAGGTATCAATATCACGGACTCCACTGCCTTCTACGAGACCACCACGACCAATATTACTCTTGTTGTCATGACTAGAGAGGTAAGTTGATGAAATAGTGTCGCCACCCTGACCTGCCTGGCCCGAGGGCATTATGCTATGTTCACTGTTCACAGAATGCCCTCGGGCCAGGCAAGTCAGGGTGGCGATACTATACCCTCAATGGTACTCTAGCTTGTAGCGTCCACCTATGCTGACTCAGGAAGAGGCTACATGATGTTGCGGAGCGTCGGAAGCTCGCCGAAGCTCGCGGTCGGCATTGTTATCATGGTCGAAGGGCCAGTAGTGATTTTCCATGGTTATATGGTTGAAGAGAGCAGAGAAAACAGTCGACGGAGAAGCTTTAGATAGATCGGGAGAAGAAACCACCCACAATTCTGTTCCAAGTACTAAGGCCGTAATTGACAAGAAATAAATAGATTGTCGAGTTTTGTGCTCATCCAAATTCAGTATCTTTATCCTCTCCCGCAACGCTCGATTCTAGGTTGCTATCAAATCGAGGGGTTAACCACTCCAGGAATCTCGTTGGGAATTTAGTTGGAAATCTCAGGGAATCTTGGAACGTTATGGAGTAATTAACCCTTCGGGGTGCATCTTTCCACGAATCTCGTTGAGAATCTCAGAAAATCTTCATGGAATCTCAAAATCTCAAAAGAAAATTCCGTTACGCCGAAATTTGAACCCGGACCTCTCAAGACACAAAGCGGGCCCTTACTTGTATACAAGCGCAGTTCAATCCGTGTACACCAACTTTGGAATTACATAATCATGATTATGCAGGCGTAGTGCAATCTGTGAACGGGTTAATCTGCTTACGAGGCTAGAAGGACGCGGACCTTGACTTGATTGTCTACAGGCATTCTTCGAACTTCAAAATTTTCGGACTAAACCTTCAGAGGAAAAACTGTTTTTCTTTTTGAAGGAGAAGCCCTACGTGATGGTGAAAACCGGAAACTGGACCGGAAACGCCAGGTTCGAAGGTTTCTGCATCGATCTCCTGCGTTGGGTAGCCAATCAGGTTGGCTTTAACTACGTCATACGATTAGTGCCTGATCACATGTACGGGGTGCTGGACCAAGAGACCAATCAGTGGAACGGCATTGTCAGGCAGCTTATGGAAAAAGTAAGTGGTTAATCCATTGTTTTCCTGAATCTAAGATCAAGTTTAGGTTTCACGATACATGTTGGATTAAAAATCAGCTCAGGGTGTCAAAAAGACACATAAGTGAACTTCAGGATCAGTTAAGAGTAGTTCTAAGGGTAGGTCCTACGTCCGGTTTTGTTAAGGGTCCGCTATACCTGACGGTGCATTTTTTGCCGCCCATAAGATTAACATTTTGCCTGTACCTAGCCCTTACAATGTTCTAGAGAGGGTTCGAAGCAGATTTCCCATTTTTTTTACTGGTTTTCGAGATACAGCACTTTTCTTGAGGTATGCGATGCTAGCATTTGCAAAACAGTTGCAATAAAAGAAACCAGTGAGAAAGTTGGAAATCTGCTTCGAACACTCCCTAGAACATTGTTAGGGCTAGGTACAGACAAAAGTTTGTGTCTTTCCAACCAAGGGTAAACCTTGAAAATGAATCGCCGCTCGCAATGTTAATCTTATGGGCGGCAAAAAATGCACCGTCAGGTATAGCGTCCTCTTAAACTCCAGTTAAAAACCAAAATTAACCGGGGTGTAACTGTTAACGGGGCATGGTGGGACGCAGTTTTAGTCTATCTGTTTGACCGAAAGATCAGAAATATTGACTCTTTCCTAGAATAAGAACCCTAGTGTCATATTAAACATAGGGTAGATTTTACTAGTGGCGGCTAAAGTCAACTATAGTGTCCCTTAAAAGTTCACTATAGCGTTATCCTCCCGATAAGAAAAGACGGTGCATTTTACCATCCTGCCGATAGCGCCGTTATGGTAACTTTAGCTACTGGACTTTTTAAACGACATGATAAATTTTTCGGAAAAGTTGCTAACTTTATATTGGGGAAAGCGACACGCGGACTAAAATAAAGGACAATATAGCATCCTATTTACAAGAGACACTGGAAACCAGTTAAGCCTCTCTTGGCTCTCTCAAGTAGAGAGAGGAAGCTGTAAAAGGTGAAAGAATCAGAAAAATTTGAAAAAGATACGACCAAAAAACGTGGATGAAGATGTGCGAGCGAAAAACTGAATTCTATCTCGATTTTTCTACATCCCCAATACTAGCTTATTGAATTTATTGTCGCATCACTGGCTGAGGCTTCACACACACCCAAGATCTATTTATTCATTCTGAAAGTTTTACTGCGTGATTTGCAAGAACGATCTCACAAGGACCTCAAGTCACATCGAGGTAACCAGTAGCTGACTCTGGAGTTAAAGCTCCTTGATTGGTTAGTGATATATGACGTCATTAGGAGACCGTCCTCTATATTAAAACGAAATACCTAACCTCGAAATGTACGGATCTTGCCAAAGATAAACCAAAATACGTGGGGGGAAAAAGAGTTGCAGTAGCTCAGTGGTGGAGGCCGCTGAACTACACTGTAACGGGACCCAAGTTCGAGTACGTGTAAGGTCTAACTTTTCCACAGCGAGGAAACTAGTGTCGTGCATATCTCTATCCATGCCTTCAGGGATAAAAATCTCTCTATAACGACTTTCAAGAGGTCATACAAATTTTCTCGCTATAGAGAGGACTATATTGTGGATATCTAGGGTTTGCCAAGGGGCGTTCGTTATAGAGAATGGCAACTGGAGTTGTTACAAGTGATTCAGAGTAAATGAACTCTGGCTTTGAGTTCATTCAAAGGTCCTGGGGAATGACCCCTTTTTTGCTGAAAATAATTTCGTATGTCATACTCGTTTATATGATAACGATTCCAAACTAAAATAGAAATAAACGCGTATATTTATGATGAGCATTTTTTTTTTTCGCTTTATACCCAGAGGGACGGTTATTAAAAATTCAACTCAAATTTCGTCCACAGTAATTTCCCGTACCTTCAGTTTTACTTAAAAAGATAATCTTGGGTTAGACGGGGGGGTTAAAAATATGAAATTGTAATGTAGAACAGATGTTCGTCCACCCTACCCAATTACCCTAACTCGAAATTCAAAATTCGTATCAAAATTCAAAAAACCAGACCCACCCCTCCCCGATTTCGAAAACTTTCCACTAACTCAAATTATATCAACTTTTAAAATACGCAGAGACATGTAACCGTTATTGGGAATATTTAATCAGCGACGATCTCGAGTTTTAATTATTTATTTTAATATGAAAGGAAAGAACCCCAAGGTGATTCAGAATTCAACGCTGTTTGTTTTGATTGCTGTCATTATGAGAAATGGCTCAAGCCAAATAAGAAGATTATTCCAAAATTAATCGCCTTCAATTTTCGTCAAAGTACCTAAAGAACTTTTCCGGGCTGGGATATTTCATACATATTTGGCTCAAAAAACAGAAAATTCGAAATATCTGTTTACGTTTTTTCTGCACACTTTATAAAGAAACTATTGTGTATTTAAATGTTCTGAAATATAATGTGTCTTTTTAACGTCATAAATTAATTGTGTTTTACGATCGGTTATTTTCGGACAAATTATATTTCAGAACTTTTAAAGATATCCCAATGTACCTAGTTTCCTCATAAAGTGTTCAGAAAAGACATAAACAAATAGCGAATGTATATTCGGCCTTCGGTCTACTAACTTATTTTTCAGTGGAGGAAATTGAAAGCTATGCAAGCCGTACGTAGTGATTAAGGGCAGACAAACATTCGCTATTTTTTTTACGTTTGGACTTCAAACTTTGTGGGAAGACTATTGGATATTTAATATTCTTAAATATAATGTGTATTTTTAACGTCATTACTCATGAGGCTATGTTGTGATTTTACGATCGAGTGATTTTTGTCACCAAACGAATTGTCCAAAATTAACCGAACGTGAAATCACAACATAGCCTCATGAGTAATGACGTTAAAAAGACATATTATATTTCAGAATATTTAAATATCCAATAGTTTTCTCACAAATTTTGAAGTCCAAACGTAGAAAATAGCGAATGTATATTCAGCCTTAATTGTTTAATGCAATTAGCTTGAGCCATTAACAAGAACATTCATTTGCTGCTTCAAATTCGAAGAAAACGACAATTTTAAAACTTGACTAAACAATTCAATTATTGTAAAATACGAATTAAATAAGGACCTGCCTAATTAATATTTAATTTCCTTTTCTGCGACCCCTAAAATTTGAAAAGAAAAACGCTTATTCTACCTTAAATTGGGTAGAAAAATATTCTCTCTTGATGAATAATTTTACCTTTTTCAAGGCAAGGGAGGCAAGGCCTTTACATTCAAGAAGGTTACCTCGTTTGAATATGAGGGAAGGACTCGCAATGACGTCACAATGTGTTCTTAAAAATGAGTTCTTACGAGACTAGGTCGTGTTCTAATATTTACCTAGGTATAAGGGCCATTTTCACCAAGAAAATTGAAATAAAAATCAAGCTGATTTGAATCAGTTGCTATGGTAATCAACAAACTCGAGCCTTGCTATTGGTGTTGCTTTAGGGTAAAATTTGATTTTTATTTCAAATCAGCGTTGATTTTTCTCGGTGAAAATGGCCCTTAGAAAACAAATCTTAAGAGAGTGAACTTAAAAATGATAAATATTAAAAAAAATCTGAATTATTCCTCTTTATTTATTTACTGACCAAGGAGGCCCTTCGGTCAGAAATCAGCGTACAACACACTAAAACAAATAAACCTCTATAATTCACAGATCTTGGGTTAGGAAGAATCTAAAGATAACGATGGCAATTAGTTGACATTAATTTGTAGAGCTCGGAGTTTCATCCGTGACAAAACATCAATCCCAGTACGGCGTGGAAAATCGCCCACACTGAATGTCAGTTAGGAGCGGATTTAACGGCAGTCATTTTTAACACGTACCCTTGACCAGAGAGACATGTTAAAAAGTTTTTTACCATAGGTCTACGTGTTTTCTACCTTTTTCTTCCCCTGATATATTTCAGTTTACCCTTTTTTAGGGATTTTCTGGAGTTTTTAGTCCGGGTTTAATTGCTCCCGCTCCGTGAAACCTGCCTTGGCTCAAAAACAAAAAGCTTTAAGAGGGATTACACCTTATGACGTCACACGACACTAAAACTACAGTTATTAAAATAAACATGGGCACTTAACTGGTGGTTTTAAACAGTTCCAGATAAAGTAGCCGATAACTTAATCTTACCGTTAAAAGTCCACTAGCTCAAGGTTATCAGCAGGATGGTGAAAAGCACCAACTTCTCATTATAGTTTTTTTTTTTACGTTTTTTTGACCTTGTCCCACCCTAAATAGTGGAACTAAAGTATAAAACGCCAGTTAAATTACAAATTTAGAAATTTCTCTAAAGTCTAAACTATAAAAAACATTTTCAAGTAAATATGATTTTAGCAATTTTTTAAATATCGTTAAACTTTCTTCAGATTTAATTTCAACCGGGAGAGCGTTATATAGACGAACACCTAAAATCGGAGGACTGTTCAAACGAAGGGAGGTAGCAAATTTGCCTACATGTATATTTGAACACGACCGAAGAGTGAAAGATTGAATTAAGAGGGAAGTGTTCTGGGTGTTCGCGAACAAATAATAATACCTAATAAATAAAAACCACAAGGAGCAGGGAGAATAAAGAATTTCTGAAAAAGTGACCTGCAAGAAGTACGCGGCGGCACTTTAGACAAGAGAATATAAGGGTGACGCCCGATACAGCCAGTGCAAAAAATAATCCTACAAATAACGTAGATAAGCTACAAAGTTTTTATTGTTGCAGCAAGCGGACTTGGCAGTTGCATCGATGACGATAAACTACGCCCGCGAAAGCGTTATAGACTTCACAAAACCTTTTATGAACTTAGGCATCGGAATCCTTTTTAAGGTACGTTTGGATCTTTATCTTTATGGTAAAAAGGGTTCGAACTTCGACCCCGTCCTCCCTTACTATTTGTGGAAGGTTATTGTCGCCTCAAGAACTTCGTCTAGTGATGCACGTAAATTTCTTGTCTTGCTTTTGTTCTTGCAATTCTCGCATGCAAGAACAAGAACAAGAGTTGATTTTGGCTCCAAGAACAAGAAATGACTTGCAAGAAGAACTCTTGCAAGAGTTCTCGCAAGCATAAACCCAGGCAATTTTTTTCCCAAAGCTTCATTCATGGATTGCAGTCCATATTTTGTACAAAAAAATTTGCAAACTATGCGACAATAGATTGCACTGAAAATAGCCGTTCGGTAGGCAACAAACCACATTATAACCGCAGCAAATTCCATGTGTATGCAAGAAATTGCAAGAATCTCGCAACAAGAACAAGAACATAGCAAAAGATGATTTCTAGTGCAAGAACAAGAACAAGATAGGATTTTTACTGCAAGAACAAGAGCAAGAGTCACTTTGCGAGAAAAAGAACAAGAAATGCTTGTTGCATCGTGCATCACTAACTTCGTCCAACTAGCCGCGCCAAGCCGCGGTTTTTGACAGCAGGGAGTAGGGTAGAGAACTTGGGCGGACTATCCAACCCCAGACTATAAAAAAAGGAGGCGCGGCGCAGCTAGGTGGGCGGGCTTCTTCACACCGTTCACCTATTCCCTTTCAGGTACCTACAAGTCAACCTACGAGACTCTTCTCCTTCATGAACCCCCTAGCAGTGGAAATTTGGCTGTATGTCCTAGCGGCATACATGCTAGTGTCATTTACACTTTTTGTTATGGCACGATTTTCACCCTACGAGTGGCAAAACCCCCACCCATGTCTGGCAGACTCCGACGTCGTCGAAAACCAGTTTTCCGTTTCGAACTCATTCTGGTTTATAACCGGAACGTTCTTGCGGCAAGGCAGTGGCCTCAACCCTAAGGTAGCGAGAGCATGTTCTTAAAAAACTACAGAAGCATGCTTGGTGTAATTTTTTTGCACGTTATATACCGAGGGGGTAACCACTCCATAGATTGCTTGAAGATTTCCACAGATATCCTGAGATTCTCAACGAGATTCATGGAAAAGATGCACCCCGAAGGGTTAACACTCCAGAAATTTCCAAGATTCCCTGAGACTTCATAAAGATTTCCAATGATTGCATGAGATTCCCAACGAGATTCCTGGAGTGGTTAACCCATCGTGTTTTACTATAAAGCTCTTTTTTGAGATGACGTAGCTTTGTTGCCTAGGCTGACCAATCCGTTACGTCAAAACGAGACCTCTGGGATCAAATGAGGGCGCAACCCTAAATTTCAGAAAATTTCAAATCATCAGTCATCACTAATAGGACACACAGTTGTCCCTCACTATAACGAACACGTTTTTATAACGAGCGGCTAATTCTGAGACCTTATACCGAGCAAATTTTGACTGTCCCTTAGGATCGCTATATAGAGAGACTAGGTACGTACTGTATTTTCAGGCTGCATGTTCCTAAGTGCTTACCCTCAGGAGCACCTGTATTCCGCACAAAGTGGACGCCGAACAATCGCGCATCCTGGAACAAATAAACATAGTTGTAAATGTCCGAACATTGTGATGCGACATTCGTCATAAATGGGGTTGCGCCTGCATGAAACTTCCAACTTTTCCAAAAAAAATTCCATGTAGTTATGAAACCAAGCCAGGTTCAACTCTGAAAACCGATAATATGGGGCAGGATGACTAAAGCAGAGTAGTGCAGGTCCAGGCCAGTTACTTAGCTACGAAGCAAGCGGACCCAGTTCGATTCCCTACAGGCTGAAATTTTACTGGTTCACGTACCTGACTTTCTCCCAGTAAACTTGTTCGTCATCTTCTGTTGTACACAGTAATGAAAACAAGTGAGAAACAGTGAGAAAACTATTGGATATTTAAATATTCTGAAATATAATGTCTTTTTAACGTCATTACTCATGAGGCTATATTGTAATTTCACGATCGGTTAATTTTTGAAAATTTTTTTGGTGACAAAAATCACAACATAGCCTCATGAGTTAAGACGTTAAAAATACATATTATATTTCAGAACATTTAAACATCCAATAGTTTTCTCAAATAGCGAATGGTGGCCCTTAATTTGTGAGCTCAAAAAAATATCGTTTTAGGAATGAATGAAAAGCTGGAGAGGGAGGCTGGGGATCAAAACTCATGAATGACGTCATTTTCCAAAAAAAAAAAAAAAACTCTAACTCTCACCCGTGAAGCGACTAATTGACTCATTTCACACTTTCCCAATGAAAGGAACTGAAAAGTACATGACTAGATACTAAATTTCATTTAATGCTTTCCGGCACAAATTGGGGGAGGAGAAGACGCGAGAGAAGAACGCGAACTCCGCGACGAAATTGCCAATTGCTCTAATAATTTACATCACTTGTACAGTTGTAAGGTGCGAAGCCTTCGTTTAAATCGTATTCAGGATCTCTCTTTGACAAATTACTTCGCTGTATCTTCGTTTACACCTTATTCACTTGCACCCCAAAATTTATTCGTGTAGGTACCATAATTTATTCGTATAGGTACCTATAATTGAATATGGAGTTTATTAACACAACGCGGTCGTGTTTGTTTACGAGGAAACTATTGGATATTTAAATATTCTGAAATATAATATGTCTTTTAAACGTCATGAGTCAAGAGGCTATGTTGTGATTTCACGATCGGTTAATTTTGGACAATTTTTTTGGTGACAAAAATCACTCGTAAAATCACAACATAGCCTCATGAGTAATGACGTTAAAAAGACATTATATTATATTTCAGAATATGAAAATATCCAATAGTTTTCTCACATAGTTTGAAAAAAAATCACAATTTAGTTCACTAGTTTTTGACGTTTAAAAAAGACATAGATACTCTACTTCCGAAAAAATACTGCAGGTTCCTCACAAAACGCACCTGTAACAATTAATGAAACTATTTTTTCTTCAGTGAAATTGACACTATGATGACTCACCATACAAAAAATCGAAATTTAGAAAATTCAGGGCTATTCCAAAGTAATTCTACATTTACCACCCCATAGAGAACTTCAGCAAAAATTGAGATAACACAGACCTCATAAGTATTTCATTTGCGTGACAAAAAAAATGATTTTTTGTTTACAGAAGAAGTTTCCCCATTTTAGATAAATTCTCTGGGAATGGTCTATCACTGATAAGGGGAGATACGGAGGAAAAAATTTGTGAGAGGGAGGGGGGAGGATATTTACAGGCCTCGGTTGGTTTCCCGAGTTTCGTCATTAGTACCTCGTTAGGTTTTTCACTTTCCTTGCCAACTTTCTCGTCTTGTTTCCAAAAAAAAAAAAAAAGTAAGTAGGTGGAATTGTTTCTTCTTTCGTTACAAATATTTCGGGGAGATTTGTGGAAAATGGTAGAGTTTTCTGAAGATTTTTAGTTCTATCTTTATTTGGGGGTTTTTTTTTTTATTGGATTATCTTATACATCCAGCTCCATACTGACCAGGGTGCCAAAGGTAGAGGTAGGACACCACTGGATATTGATTTTCTACCATTATCAAAGATGGTATTGCAACAATTAACTACGGATGGTTATTGAGACCCACTATAGACATCCATGCTCCCAACAGAAAATCTGCGCTATCGGGATTCGAACCGGGACCCTCCGATTACAAGTCCTTTGTTTGACCACAAGACCGCGAAGGGCCGCATTTATCTGGGTAGTGACGAACTTTGAATGGACTGACGTCTCTTTATAACGACCGTCAAAGGCGTCCCCTCGTTATAGAGAGTGACAACAACTGTATTTTAATTGTCAAGACAATGCCGAATGTATGCAGAATGTGTTCTGAAATATAACAGGTATGTCATTTTTAGGGTTAGAGACTAGACGGTAATGTGTTGCGATTTTTCGAAAATCACAACAACGAAACTGGGGTCAGTGGGGTCAAGTCCGAAATTGTGGAATATTTTGTACCTTCACGACCATGCAGGCTCATTTGCCGAGAGTGATTCTGACCTAATAACAAAAAAAAAAAAAAAAAAAAACAGGGTTTCCAAAATTGCTTTTTTTTGAACAAGAAGTAGACTCAAGAAGAAGGGGTCTAAAAGTGATCTTAAAGAGTTTAGCAACGACAATTCACATTTGTGTCTATCCACCCCTGCATATCACTGACGTTCCTCTCATGCAAGAGTGACGGGGACTATAGGCTGTCATCTAAACAAAAATTCATTCTGTATGTCTTCAGAAGAGAGGCTTTCTTTTCCAAAAACCACAAATGTCTCATATTTTCATTTTTATAAATTTTCCTCGTTAAAAAAAAGGCAAATTAATCACTGTCAAAGGAAGCTTTGATACTAATTAACACTTGGAGTTTTTGTCCTTGTTCTATTCGTTATTCATCCACTGTCTCGTTTTATTCATTCTACAGTCGGTGCTCTCGAAAATCGGAATCCTTTTCCCTTTATTTCTGCTCCTCCCCTTTGTATCGTACTCAGTTCAAGTGTCTGCAATTTCCTTTTCCTCAAAATTTCAAATTCTTGGCTTCGGTAGGAAGATTTTCATCTTTTCAAGACTTTCTGCGGGTGATTTGCGAGTTTCCTGATGCGTTCCCCGTATGAGACCCATGCGCAACGCTATCTCTTTCTTATTTGCTTTTGGAATTCTAATTTTAAAGGCGTCTATACGCAGTCGTTTTTTCTGCACATTTTCGGAGGATTCTATTGGATATTTAAATGTACTTTTCGGCTGTTAAAAAGACATCTTATATTTCAGAAAAAAAATCTGATAGACGTAAAAAAAAATAGCCAGCCATGAAACCGGCGAATAAGCATTCTTGTACCTACTGGGTCTCGAGTATTTTCTTCATCTTGGTCAGCACTACCAAATACCAGCTCCTCACCAATCGTGTTAGTACACGATGGGGACCTACAGTTTTAGGTGGGTTCCGAACCACCACAGCCTCGATAGACACTTGACATGCTGAACATATCAGAGGTGCAATGCAGATCAGAATAAACATTGATCGAATACTGTAGGACTGGATTTTTCTTTTTCTTCATTTCTAAACTTTTAAGGTATTTCGACTAATTTTTGAGGAGGTATTTTGTATGTTCGCAGGCTGAAAGCAAACCTCCATCCCAGTACTTCTCGTTTATGAGCCCACTGGCTCTAGAGATCTGGGTATCCACAGTAGTGGCCTATATTCTTGTATCCATTACCATTTGGATAGTGGCCAGGTTAGTGTTATTTCTTCACCACTTAAGAGGGAGTGCTAGCAGTAAATTCTTAGTTCAATCTATTCTCCCTTTGGATTTGATTTAAGGGGCGTGAAAGTAACGGGCACTCCTTTCACTACACCACCGACAAAAAATTATATAAATATCTTGAATATAATTAAGAGCAGATTTCCCAATTTCTCACTGGTTTCTTTTATTGCAACTGTTTTGCAAATGCTAGCATCGCATACCTCAAGAAAAGTGCTGTATCTCGAAAACCAATAAAAAAAATGGGAAATCTGCTTCGAACACTCCCTAGAACATTGTTAGGGCTAGGTACAGGCAAAATTTTGTGTCAAGGGTAAACTTTGAAAATGAATCGCCGCTCGCAATGTTAATCTTATGGGCGGCAAAAAATGCACCGTCAGGTATAGCGGACCCTTAAAGGGAGAGTAAATAAGGTTTGGATATGACTATTTTCAGTATTTTTTTTGTACCTATCTGTGGTACCTATATAGGTACTTCGCCCGTAAGAACCATATAGGTACTTTTTTTTTAACTTTCTGCCGAACAATCTACCGGTTTCTTTAACAATTTACTTCACTTTTCCAAAATTTGCTGTATTAGATTTTCACCGTGCGAGTGGCGTGACCCTGAGAGCTGTACCTGTGGGGCAGGAGGGCACGGGACCGATACCTGTGATGAGGCTACCTCCCTTTTGGGAACCCGAAGGTTACTTCTAGTAGAGAACAATTTCACTGCCGGCAACAGTTTTTGGTTTACCGTGGGGTCCCTCATGCAACAAGGCTCCGACCTCAACCCTAAGGTTTTTTTTTCTTCAGTTTTTTCCTTCGTAGGGATTGGATATACTCGCTAGGTGCTTTAGGACACTGTAGTATTGGTATTGTACCTGGTTCGCTAACCTAGACTAATATTCCAACCCTGGGCTCCCCCTACAACTTCTCCAGGGCTAGGGATAGACCAGTTACTGTTCTCCAGAACCTGGGACCAATTACTGGCCTCCAGAGCCAGAGTGAGACCTGCTACTGCTCTCCAGAGCCAGGGTGAGACCTGATACTGCTCTCCAGAGCCAGAGTGAGACCTGCTACTCCTCTCCAGAGCCAGAGTGAGACCTGTTACTGCTCTCCAGAGCCAGAGTGAGACCTGATACTGCTCTCCAGAGCCAGAGTGAGACCTGTTACTGCTCTCCAGACCCAGAGTGAGACCTGTTACTGCTCTCCAGAGCCAGAGTGAGACCTGTTACTTCTCTCCAGCAAAGGGAGGAGATATTTACACTCTGAAGAGCAGTAACAGGTGTCACCCCAGGTTTGGAGTGGTAGGTGGAGCCCAGGGTTGGAAAAATTGATCAGGTTGGCGATCTAGGCACATTAGCTTCCTATTTTGTTGCTATAGGTGCCGTAAGCAATACGGATTTTCAGTGGTTAGTAGTAGAGGTCACCGTCGAAAGAATAAGTGGGCGTCCAGGTCTCTTTGTACCTGCAGACCTAAATTAAATTCTTGCATAGTTATACGTAACTACTGAACTGCCACCCCACCAGAAACATCGCAAAAACTTTGACCTGATGGGGATCGAACCAGGGTGTTCTTCTAAAGACAACCGTCTATGCCACTTGGCTATCCAGGCCGCTGCGCTTGAAAATAACAGACTGACGATTTAAAATTTGACTGGTCCCCGAAAGCCTTTTAAATAATCAAACTTCAGAGTTGAACCGACTGGTGCCTTACCTTGTAAATTTGTACCTAAGTAACTTAAACGTATCGCATTGTAAGTACTTAAGTAATGTATTGTGTTCAATAAATGTAGGGTGCCTTGTAAGTGTTGTTTTAGTGCTTAGAAGAGAGGTAAGCGAAACATTGTTTTTTAAACGTCTGCACTAGTTGTCATCCGAGGGGGTAACCACTCCAGAGATTCCTTGAGATTCTATAAAGATTTCCAACGATATTTATAGAAAGATGAACCCCGAAGGGGTAACCACTCCAAAAAATTCCAAGATTCCCTGAGATTTCATAAAGATCTCCAATGATTCCCAACGAGTGGTTAACCCCTCGTTGTCATTGGACACTGCTAGATAGCTGACATTATATTTTGAGCAATAAAGCTCAAATATATTATACAGTAGGTACGCCCAAACTGTACCCTACACTACACCATATCATTGGTTCAGGGAATTTTATTCTTAAGCACACCGTCCACTTAGTCGCACCTCGCCGATCCACGGAAAATACGGCATGATCCGCACAGGGTACCTCACCTTCCTGCAGCGCGGCTAGGTGGACGGGGGACTTAAAAATGTGTTTCTGTGTTCTTAGGCGACTTCCACACGGATAGTAGGGGGAATCTGGTGGTTCTTCACGCTAATCATCATCTCCTCCTATACTGCTAACCTCGCAGCCTTCCTCACAGTCGAGCGCATGATTACGCCCATCGAAAATGCTGCTGATCTCGCAGACCAGACCGAGATAGCTTACGGCACACTGGAGGGAGGATCAACTATGACGTTTTTCAGGGTAAGACAGAAAATATGCTATTTGTTTACATTTTATCTGACCATTTTTTGTGGTCACTCTTAAGGCTCTGCTTCTAATGATGGTGCATTTCTGAATGAGGAGGCTCACTCGGTCTAGGTTCGGTCATTTAAAAACAGACTGATGTCAATAAAAATTTCCCTTTTTCCAGGACTCAAAAATAGGTATCTATCAAAAAATGTGGAGGTTCATGGAGTCAAGAAAACAATCAGTCCTTGTATCTTCATACGAAGATGGCGTCAGACGTGTCCTCGAAGGGGACTATGCTTTTCTTATGGAGTCCACCATGTTAGACTACGTTGTTCAAAGAGACTGCAACCTTACCCAGATTGGGGGACTACTCGACAGCAAAGGCTACGGCATCGCAACACCTAAAGGTAGGAATAGATTAAGCGTTCGCTTTCTAACGATGCTTTTTTGCCGCCCATAAGATTAATATTGCGAGCGGCGATTCATTTTCAAGGTTTATTTATTTATATATATTTATTATTATATTATATATTATTATATATTTATTATATTTATTTATTTATATATATTTTGAAGGTGAGCGAAGAGGTGTGCGGAATGAAAGTGGTGAAAGAAGGAGTCAAAAGCACCAAGTGGTGGAGTCCGGAAGTCAAGGCTGCAGTGGCGGAGAAGAAGGCAGCTTGGCAGAGATGGAACAGAACTAGAGGTCGAGTGGAATATGAAATATACGTCCAGAAGCGGAATGACTGCAAAAGGAAGGTGAAGGAGGCAAAGCGAAGGTCGTGGGAGCAGTTCGGAGAAAAGCTGGAGGAGAATTTCAAGCGAGACGACCGACAGTTCTGGAAAGTAGTGAGGCACCTTAGGGGAAAGTACGGACGTAAAGTCAGAAGCATAAAAGACAAGAATAACTGCTTAAAAGAAGACCCGGAGGAGGTTTTAGAGGTATGGCGATCACATTATGAAGAGAAGTTCAAGGAGAGTAGACCACAGGGGACAGATGTAACGCGAAGGAGGCAGATAAGTCAACAGTCTCAAGAGGTGGAACAGCCGATATCGCTCGAAGAAGTGAGAAACGCAATCAAAAGGATGAAGAACGGGAAGGCAGCTGGAGAAGACAATATAGTGCCTGAAATGGTTAAGGCTGGTGGCAGCGCCTTAGCTGAAGAAATACAGGACCTCTTCCAAGCTGTGTGGCAACTCGGACGAATTCCAGAAGATTGGCAGCGTAATATAATAGTTCCACTGTACAAGAAGGGAGACTCAGCGCAATGCGAAAACTATCGTGCGATCTGTCTCATAAGCGTCATTGCGAAGCTGTACTCTAGAGTGCTGGAAAAGAGACTGAGAGCATGTGTGGAAGCAGACCTCGATGATGAGCAAGCAGGGTTCAGACCGGGGAGACAAACACAGGACCTGATATTTTCCCTACGATGCATCACTGATAAGTGGATAAGTAGGGGGAAGGCTGCGTACCTTGCATTTCTTGATATGCATTCCGCGTTCGACGAAGTGCCCAGGCACGAACTGTGGAAAGCACTAGAGGAAAAAGGAACCCCCCCGCAGCTGCTGCGAGCCATCAAGTCTATGTTTGAACAAGTCAAGGGGGTGGTGAGACTAAATGGACAGTCTTCTGGCGCATTTTCTATGGAAAAGGGCGTGAGACAGGGAGACAGCTTGTCGCCATTGCTCTTCGTTATCTTCATGGACGAGGTAGTCAAGACATGCAAAAGACGAACAGAAACCTCTGTGGTCGGAATGCTGAACCTGAGACCAGTCACTTGCCAAGCTCTAACATATGCGGACGATGTTGTCCTTATCGCTGATTCTGAGAGGAAGCTACAAAAGGCCGTGCTAGAATGGACCGAGACGCTCAAAGAGAGGGGCATGACCTTAAACAAGGTCAAGAGCCAGGTTATGATGGTGGCACGGACTGAAGAACAAGTTGAAGCAATCAATATACAGTGTGACGGTCAACAGCTCAAGCAGGTGGAAAGCTACCAGTATCTGGGCACAACAGTGCACCAGACGGGGAAGTTGATAGGGGAGGTGCGCAACAGGGTAAACAAGGCAACGAACGCATATTATGCACTAAGCAGATGTGTCTTCGGCAAGGATGAAATCAGCCGTAAAACGAAAACAAGGGTTTACCAGGCCGTCATAGAACCTATACTAATATATGGCAGTGAGAGTTGGGTGCCGACAAAAGAGAGCGTGAGCAGAGTTAACGCAGTTCAGATGAAAGTCCTCCGAAGAGTTATGGGAAAAACCAGGAGAGACAGGATCAGGAATGAGCGTATCCGCGATGAACTTGAGCAGCAACCGGTGGAAAAGCGAATGGAGGACAGGCAACTTTCCTGGTTTGGTCACGTGGCAAGAATGGGGAGAGAACGGAAACCGCGAATGTACATGGAGGCGAAGGCACAGGGCAGGAGACCGACCGGAAGACCAAGGAGAACGTGGGAGGAGGGAGTGGAGAAGGTCGCAGCGAGTCGGGGAAAGAACCTGCAGCAGCTGCGCAGACTCGCCAGGGACAGAGTGGAGTACAAGAGCTGGGTCCGAGGTGATCCCCCAACGCTGCGCTAGCGGCATAATGGGGCAGAAAAAGAAGAAGAAGAAGATTCATTTTCAAGGTTTACCCTTGGTTGGAAAGTCACAAAATTTTGCCTGTACCTAGCCCTAACAATGTTCTAGGGAGTGTTCGAAGCAGATTTCCCAATTTCTCACTGGTTTCTTTTATTGCAACTGTTTTGCAAATGCTAGCATCGCATACCTCAAGAAAAGTGCTGTATCTCGAAAACCAGTAAAAAAAAAATGGGAAATCTGCTTCGAACACGACCTAGAACATTGTTAGGGCTAGGTACAGGCAAAATTTTGTGTCTTTCCAACCAAGGGTAAACCTTGAAAATGAATCGCCGCTCGCAATGTTAATCTTATGGGCGGCAAAAAATGCATCGTCAGGTTAAGCGGACCTTTAAGTGGACGACATCCCATCTCCCCAACTAATTTGTGGCTAGTTAGTGCGTTGTTGCGTGGAGTCCATCCAATGTTTAACTTATACGCATATGCTAAGTATGCAATTCTGTCTACCTAGCGAGCCTGGTGGGTGCCTACATACGAAGCAGCTGGCGTGATAGTTGATTGCCTCGTCAGCATTCGCTGTCTGTTCATTATGATTATTTCAACTTCTGCCTGTTCAGTCTTTATGGCGCGAAGATAGCTATGGAAGTTGGGGGCTTGAGAAGGTTTCAACCACGACACCACCCTTGAAATAAAGGGTCCGACAATGGTCGCACTTGACTTTCTCGCATTTTTTGCACTACTGAAAAACGAAAAATGTAATTGTTTTTTTTTTGGCCACAATTGTGATTTGCTCACAAAGATATTTTGCACACCCCTAGGCAATAATATTACGCATATGCATACCGAATTTCAAGCATATCCATTGAACGGTGAAGTTTCAGCTTACGGGCAAACTACATGTTTATTCTTTTATTTATAACGACCGTAATTTTTGGAAAATCAAAATTCTGTTGAAAATGAGTCTTAAACATCTATCTGAGATCACTTTTACCAATTTTCAAGATTATCGCTCCGTTAGTGTACTGTCAAATCCGTTCCGACCAATCAAAAACGCGATTTTCGTTTTTTCCACTTTTTGACATTATCTGACCTATATCGGCCGCAATTTTGAATCGACTGAAAAGTTCTTCGACAAATATTTAAGTAATGTTATTTAGCACAAGATTATCGATTTTTGAGAAATTCCGGCGAATACTGTTCCCGGGGCCAAGGTTTTCACGTATGGGCCAATTTGGGCCCAAATTTTCGGCCCATCTAAAAAAAAAAAAAAAATTGACCTGAAACATCTATCCGGGAACACAACTGCCACACTTGAATGTTCTAACTTGATAAATGTACCGCCAAAAGCGTTCCGAGTAATCAAAAACACGATTTTTAATTTTTTTTTTTGACAATGGTGGGCGTGATTTTTGAGTTATGGAAATTATATTAAAAATGTATCTCGGAACTGATTTTAGACACACATATTCCAAATTTCAGCCAAATCGGTTGATTGGTGTGACCTCTACCCGCGCTAGTGACCAACACAAACCCGTACGTACGTCGGACGGACATGACCTAAAAACCACTTTTTTGTGATCTAGGACCTCTGAAACGCCTTTTGCAATGAAAATCTCAAAATCAAAATTTCGCACGATAACATAACTTTCTCAGCCCATGTATTACATACGAGCGAGAAAGTAAAAAGTGGGGCAGTGGGAAGGGGAATGTGGCAGTGGAGGGGGGGGGGGAAGGGTGACCAGTCGGGGGGGGGGGGGGGGGGGGGAGCTGACCACGGGCGTAGTCAGATTTTCATTCAGGGGGGAGCTTGGTTTTTCCTGACATGATTCATTACCAAAACTCACTGAACCTCTTGCCTATATCCCACCGCCAGGGAGGGGCAGCTGCCCTCACTGCATGCGTAATATGTATAGGCAGGGTCCGAGAGTAAGCGCTCAGGTTGATACATCTACCCTGTCATAAAACTTTACACTTCACAACACATATGTAGGTACCTACCTAACTATAATCGCCAGTGGCATGGCCAGAGGGAACTCAAGCCCTCCTAGCTGGGTTGGGCACAGGTCTGGTCCAAGTTATGTACCTACATAGGTACTTACATACCTAAATAAATGGGTGTGTTGATTTTATTTCGCGCGCAGGGTGAGTCCACTAACGCGCGACGGCTTCATTGATGACCACAGATGACCTCATTTTCATTTTGTGTAGTTATAGCCTATTTTGCTGAACTCCAGAATATCGCACTTCAAAGTAAGGAGTGTCTGCCACACATGCAAGATAATTTATTGTTTGTCCGGCATAGCAAACAAACATTTTATAAGGCTATACCACCAGCAGCATGGAAGAGAAGGCCAAGAAAGGCCAAAGTATCAGAAAAACCAGCCCCAGCGTATGGGTTTATGAACAACCGTCGAAGTTAGTGTACTGATTCTTAGGTAGGCCAAAGTGATAACTGGTGGTATGTTGGAGCACGAGTACCTTCCCTTTTCGAATGCCAGTTCTTTAGAACATTTTTTTTTTGCTCCCATGCAAACAGGTTGCAAACGAGCGTACTCCCTAGGAACTGGTGTCCGAAAATAAACGGTACCCTTGCTCCAACCATACATTCAATTGAAGTGTTGGTCGGTGAGGTATACACAGGTATATATTTAAGGCTGTATATACAATCTCGACGAACTCCACCAAAACCACTGTGCGGAAGTAAATATTCGACAAAACTAATGTTAACATATTAGTACCGCCGGAGACTGGTAATTGCAATATCGTATTGGTTGTGTCTACTGTAAAAGCTAAACATAGTATGCTATTTGAACGCGAAACGAACGAGTGAAAGTAGGACACTATGTTTAGCTTTTACAGGAGAAAAAGTAGAGAAATGGTGTTGCAATTACCCACTTCCGTAAGTGAAATAAAAATTGTCAACATGTAACATGGCAGCGGTAAATATTACAAACATTTATCAAGCTTTTCTACTAAATGTGGCGATAAAATCATACTGCTTTAGTCCGAAACGTTACAAAAAAATATTTCGCGTGAGGTATTGTTGTGTTTTCGCGATCTGTCAAAAAAACATGTGGACTGGTAGTTGACTGTTTAAAACCGCTCCTGTGGGCTTATTACTCCTTTTCATGCAAAAATACAACACTACATCACGACAAAGAGTCTCAGGTTTACATCCCCCTATAAACACTTTTCACTCGCCCATGTAACTTCGGAGTAGGAACTAGTAATGTACCTAATTATGTAGCAGCCAAATGGTGCAGCATGTGCTCCATATAAAATCTGAAAGGAAAAAAAAGAATTTTTTTAGTATTTTCAGTAAGGCCTAATTTGCAATTTGAAAACACTGTAGGAAATGTGAAAAAAGCGACGTACCCTTGTAGTGTCTTTACATTTTCTTCCCATAGAGGGTCTCGTGGCACCGGTATTGTGACCGCCCAGTTTTCGGTCCACACATACATGTAGCACAAATTTTTGTTTGTGGCAAACAACTGCCCTTGAATCTGATGATAATAATTATCCTTTTTTCGGAGTGTCACCTCTCCATTCCGAATTTCAAGGTATTTTATCTGGAAATTTAAATACAAAATAAATAGCATCAGCAGACATGCTTCTCTCAGTTCAAAATGTTTCTGTCTCTACATCTAAAGAAAACTTACATAATTTTGTTGTTTTTTTATGATTTTTTCGTATCCTCATTATCAGCTACTGAGTACATACCTAAAGCTAACTGAACACAAAGACACTGACGTTATTCCACATGCCCTCCTTTTGCCCTAATTATAGCCGTCAGTCGGTCCCAAAAACAAGCGGCACGGATGTGGTTTTGAGGGATCTTGGGCCCATTCTCGGATGAGACTTTCTTTCAGGCTTTTGAAGGTGGCACGCCTTGTAGTACAAATCTTCGCTTTTATCATGCTCCATGCTCCATATAGAAAAGTCCAGAGGGTTTGTGTCGGGGGAGTACGGGGGTGAGAGGTCGGCAGAAATGAAATGGGGCACCGGGGCCGGGGCACATTAGCAGCCAGCCATTCCTGCGCTTCACTACCCTTATCCGTGCCACGTGTAACGCGTTTTGGGTCATACTGACGGCGATAATTTGGGCAAAAGGGGGGCATGTCGAATAACGTCAGTGGTTTTGTGTTCAGTAACCTTTACTCAATAGCTGATAATGAGGATACGAAAAAATCATAAGAAAACAACAAAATTAAGTAAGTATTGCCTGGTTACACTTCAAATGGTTCACCGTGTACCTACATATACTCATGGGACAGACTACAAGAAAGTGCATTTATTTTATAAATAAAAGGTATGCTAACCTTCCTGTCTCTAACCAGTGGCGCGCTTATGGCAGCACTCAGCGAAGGTGTGTCCCTTGCGGTGTAGGGGCACTTTATTTCAAGCAAGGAGTCCCACACAAGGCCGTCTAAAACAAACATTCCGATGGGGTTCAGGTTAAATTAATGTAATATCTCTTGATAGGACGTCTCCAAATTATTACATTCCTAAGAAGTGCTTTAGAAATGTCATTTACCGGGACTGGCTGCTAAGCAAGGATGGTCTTCACTGACCCACAGACCAGAAGGTAATACATCGACGTCCCACTCCCGAGCGAAGTCCTTTCTCGCCTCTTCTTCGTGCTCCTTACCCCATGCTATAGCTGCATTCTTGGACAGGTCAGTGACAGTGCATGAGTATCCTTTTTGCCATTTTCGATTTGTCTGCCCTTCTTGCCTTCAAAATAACCCCGAAGTTACTGGCAGTCAGTCTCTTGGCCCTTTCCTTCAACCAAAAGCTATTTTCTGCCTGCCCCCTCGTGCGCCTTTCGATTGCTTCTCTGTCTCCTCTGGGGAAAGAGAAGATACAGGTACAGGTACCATATACCATAATAACAGACCAGTTTTAGGATGATCCTGAACTGATTTATGACCTCACTTCCCTTTTCATTGAAGAGTAGTAGGTAACTGAAGTTAGCAGGAACACGAAATGACACAACCTGTGGGCCGACCGGGAAAGAAATTTCTATTTCTTCGGACTGTTGCTGATCATCTGTGTCATCATGCGTCAGAGTGGAGGCAGGTCCCGCTGCAGAGTATCGAAATGGGAATTATGAATTACATCTGCAGGTTTCGCTTTTTGATAACTTGATAAGCAACTACCTACCTATAGGATTAGGATGACAGTGCTCACTACCTATAGGATTAGGATAACAGTGCTGTCAAAAACAAAATCAGAGTAGGTAGTCACCACAGGATTTTCCTTTGTTTCAGTTGGTACCTACACCCTCCTTATATGTAGGCAGGCACTTAGGTAGGTACCTACCTACCTTCTTTTTCTTTCTTTCTTGAGTTACCTACGTTCGGTAGATAGGTGTATAATATGTAATGTAGGTAGGTAGGTATGATATACAATATACTCACGTAATGGTGAGTCGACTGAGTGGTTTCCTTGTTCATCCCTAGCTTGTTTCCTTCTTTGTCGGTTCAGTTTTCTGTACGGAAAGAAAACCCATCATTTTCAACCTTCTTAGCTAAAGGCCAAGGCTTTTTTTTACGCCCATGGGTGTATGCACCAGCTTTTTTGTCCAAAAACACCACGAGTGGCAATGTACCCAGGAGCCAGGATAACCTGTATCCAGCTCTCATTATAGGTCAAGGTGCCCATAGGAGCTGGTATAGCAAATGCATACTACAACATTTTGAACCTAACCTATCACAGACACTGTAGGTTGGTAGGTAACCTACTTACCTGCTAGCAATGAACCGCTTTTTTTCCCTTACCGTATATTGGAACCAAGTTTCTTGTTACTGCGGCCTCGTCTAGAAGCCCGGCCCATCTCGCACAGTAGAACACTATTACACTAACACACTTTACACAAAAATTGTCACTAAACAACAAAAATAAATATCAGAATACGGCACGCGGCGCGTAACGCTTTGCGCGGTAGATTAGCATAACCTCCCGCTGCCACTCGCTGAAGGGTACTAAACGCTCCAACCGCTTAGAGTTAGAACGGCATATATCCATGTTGACGAGCCGTTGCAATTTCCGAAGCGAATTTGAATATTTTTTAAAAATATTTTGGCGTACATTTATAATTTAAATAACTACCACATTCCATTACAATATCTTTTGGCAAATTAAAATCGTTTTTTTCACCCTCGTAAGGATAAATGCTTAGGCTGTAGAGGCCGTAATACCTGGGAGGGTGTAAACCACCCCTGCGTCAATGGCATCAGGGTTTCTTTTATGTTGGCGACAAGTTTCACACCAAATCAACTTTATACACACGTACTCCACGAATCGTATCAAGATTCGTAAAATTCTGGGAGCAGCAAGATTTCTAAGAGAAAAAAATCTACTTTTCACCCCCTAACTTCTCAAGGGGGATGAATTTCACAATTTTACCAGCAAAATGAACTAGCTATACATTTTCTTAAATTTATGTAATTTTTTTCGTGGAATTTCCTCCAAAACTAAAAGCGTAGCAACGTCCTAAGTCCCCCAGCTATGGATGTCGTCCACTTAACTAGCGGATATAGTATAAGAAGAAGTAGTTATCGTGCTCAGCTCCCTAGTACACGACGGGGACCTACAGAAAAAAATTTGGTACGATCGGGATCGAACCTGTGTGATTTGTGTTCTAGGTTCTCCCTGGCGAGACAAAATCTCTCTGGCCATTCTGGAGCTGCAGGAGAAGGGCGTTATACAAATCCTCTACGATAAATGGTGGAAGAATACGGGCGATGTCTGCAACAGGGACGACAAAGCCAAAGAAAGCAAAGCTAACGCGTTAGGTGTGGAAAATATTGGTAAGTGGCGACTGAGCGACCAAAATTTGCACAGAAGCGGCTAGATAGACGGGGGTTTTAAAAACCAGCAGTAATAATTCGTCATGCTGTCTTTGCTTACTTACAGGTGGAGTTTTCGTCGTACTTCTGTGCGGACTTGCACTCGCTATTATTGTCGCAATTTTGGAGTTTTGTTGGAACTCCAAGAAAAATGCACAGACCGACAGAGTAAGTATAAGTAGGTAGTAAAGAACGTACCTATAGGTATTTTTTTTTTTTTTTTTTTTTTTTACGTTTTGTTGACCTTGCCCCACCAAAAATAGGTGGAACTAGAGTATAAAACGCCTGGTTGTCCAGTTAAATTACAAATTTAGAAATTCCTCTAAACTATAAAAAACATTTTCAAGTAAATATGATTTTAGCAATTTTTTAAATATCGTTAAACTTTCTTCAGATTTAATTTCAACCGGGAGAGCGTTATATAGACGAACACCTAAAATCGGAGGACTGTTCAAACGAAGGGAGGTAGCAAATTTGCCTACATGTATATTTGAACACGACCGAGTTTTATAAGAGTGAAAGTTTGAATTAAGAGGGAAGTGTTCTGGGTGTTCGCGAACAAATAATAATACCTGATAAATGAAAACACAAGGAGCAGGGAGAATAGAGAATTTCTGAAAAAGTGACCTGCAAGAAGTACGCGGTGGCACTTTAGCCATGATTCTTATGCATTTCTTTTGAATTTTTAAAATTGGCTCAATATTCTGTTTGACACCTCCCCAGAAAAGTATTCCGTAACTTAGAATTGAATGAAAGTAGGCAAAGTAAGTGATGCGTGCGATGTACGGAGATGTAAGTAGGTACCTACCTACATACCCATATATTATCTATTCAAAACGAGTAAACCTTGTCCAGCCAAAATTCTGTGTGTCATTCGCTAACTGTAGGTACTTATATCACAGATGAAGACAGATCACCACATCCAAGGCAAATTAGGTACCTACCAGAATTTTTTAAAAATAGGTATAGGTAGGTATCTAGAAGACAGGTAGGTACTCACCACTTTGTTCGAAGCCGTGAAGGCAGGTCTTGGAAGCCAGAGCAGAAGCACGGACCAGTCTGTTGGTAGGAAGTAGACACCATTTTTCACACAAAGAAAATAATGAACATCACTACGTCCGCCCTACGCGAAAGCTGGACGGAAACTGACGCGCCGACGAGGGGTGCGCGGCAGCCGCGCGGGGTGAGAGAGCGCTAGACGCATGCGCCGCCGGTTTCATTTTTTCGCGCCTTTTTACATTTTTGCTATTTTCTCCAAATCCTTTGGTGTAAATGTAATTTTTGTAACGTGTTACAATTTTATGTTGCACTAAAAATGATATTCAAGCGTTTTTTTCTTAAATTATTGCACTTTTTGACCAAAAAATGGAAAACAAAATTTGTATAGTTTTGAGAGTTTTTTGTGCAAAATTGACTTTTACACAAACTACTAAAGCTATTAACACATCTGGATCAACATTATAAAAGTCTTTATGATACAAGATATACTTAAACTTTCGAGAGTGAAAAATAAAACACGAAAAAGGCAGTGGCGCGGCGATGGTTGCACATGACTTTCTCGCATTGTGACACCCAATTAAAATAACGAAAGTAAATTGTTATTTTAACGTATACCTTCTATATTAAGGTGGGTTCCTAACCACCACAGCCTTAAGGGTCCGCTATACCTGACGTTTATTTTTTGCCGCCCATAAGATTAACATTGCGAGCGGCGATTCATTTTCAAGGTTTACCCTTGGTTTTGGTTGGAAAGACACAAAATTTTGCCTGTACCTAGCCCTAACAATGTTCTAGGGAGTGTTCGAAGCAGATTTCCCATTTTTTTTACTGGTTTTCGAGATACAGCACTTTTCTTGAGGTATGCGATGCTAGCATTTGCAAAACAGTTGCAATAAAAGAAACCAGTGAGAAATTGGGAAATCTGCTTTGAACACTCCCTAGAACATTGTTAGGGCTAGGTACAGGCAAAATTTTGTGTCTTTCCAACCAAGGGTAAACCTTGAAAATGAATCGCCGCTCGCAATGTTAATCTTCAGGGCGGCAAAAAATGCACCGTCAGGTAGGTATAGCGTCCTCTTAATATTTATTTCACATAATTTGCAAGACCATCAGCTACCTACTTACCGAAGCTGTAAGACTGCCCCTAACCACAAGGTACCTATCAGCCACCCTGATGATTGCTAGAAGGTTAATTTTGTTCCTTTTTCAACCTTTCAGCAGTCACTGTGCTCCGAGATGGCAGAGGAGCTCCGTTTCGCAGTTCGCTGCCACGCCTCCAGACAAAGACCTGCCCTGAAGAGGAGCTGTACCAGGTGCTCGCCAGGCACTACTTACGTACCTGCTGCTCTGGAAATGTCCCACATAAACGGGGTAAGTTAAGGGTAGACGGACACCCCGTAAGACTACAGGTAAAACGAAAACCTATGCCTATACGGTCCCTACCTACCCCAATTCTTTTTACATCACTCTATTTTTCTTTTTTCAGGAGACTGGTGTTCTTCCCATGGCAGACTTGAAAAAACCGCCCCTAAGTTACGACCCGAATACCTAGTCCACGTTGCCCGACTTTCTCATCAACTGGAGGTTCGCCCGAACGTCAGAAACGTCCGAATCTCCATCTGTGATAGCCCCTATACAAGAATCCTGCCTATGACAAACCATTGTAAAAGTCAGAAGCTCAATACCGTGTCCAGTGTTATGGTGCTGAGTGTCTGTTGTTGTCATCCCGGTTTCAACATACTACGCGTCCTGGACGGCCGTTCTGGCAGTTGACATCCCCGGGATGGCAGTTTTTTGTGGGTATACGCCATGGAATGTCACTTCAGACATTCCATGCAGGTACTTAACTGTCACTGCAGGGGTATAGGTACGCAGAGAAGATTTTACTACTTATATTTCAGAACAATCCAAAATTAAAGAAATTCTTTCAAGGATCAAGAGTTTTATCAACAAAAATGTTAACTGTACTTACCCCTATAGTGGCAGTGTTCCTTCCGAATAAGATCCCCGTCAATCAAGCTGCGCCGCGCCGCTGCCTCTGATTGTATGAAGCAGAACACAGAGCTGGTCCACGCTACGCCGCGTTCCATATCCTACTAATTGGCGACCCGGCGCGGCGTGCCTAAATGGACGGGTATCTTATTTATACTCCACTGTTTATGGTCATTCAGTATACATGCACTGAATTTAGATTTTGTATTAGATAGAGGTCTAACGAATGGTGTCTAAGGTGCCTGGAACCAGGCACCAAACTTTTTGAACAAACTGGTACTAGGTACCTACCTGTGGCTGGGTCCAGAACTAAACGACAAACTAATAGACAAACCTAATATGAAATCTAAAATCAATGATCACCCAACGTAACTTTTTATTGTTTACGTGCAGAGAAGTCGGGCAATGTTTTGGTCCACAAAAAAGGAAAAAAACGGACCATTTTTTTAGGCCAAGTAAAATAAGATAATAATAAATACCTAATATTTATTTCATCCAATTTGGGCTTTCTAAAGAGGAGTCTGCCCAAGTCTGAAGCCTGATTGAGTAACTTTCCAAAAAATATTATTTTATCTCAGAAAATAATTTCGTTTTCGATCTGGAGACCCAGCGAGTGAGATATTTTCACTGATGAGATAACGTCATTTTATCGCTTTACTGAGGGCAGCCTGAAGTTCATGTCTTATCGATACGCGAATCTCAAATTTCAAGATAACCAAGACTTCCGACTTCTGACACCACTCTGACTTAGAACTGAGAGAAGTCTCTGGAGATGATACTGTACCTACTAGCTAGAATTTCACGTTGCTCTTATGTCCAGAATGAACCAAATTTTACCTATCTCGGGTCGAGGAGATCTGTCTTACCATCCTGGTTAAAACTACTTGTGTAACCACCCCACTTTGCGGTCTCCATGGAAACATCTTTCCTCAAAAGTACCAGTTTGGCTACTCAGACTTCCTGTGACACAAACTCTATGACTGGCATGACAGTCCCTACATAAACTGCCATCCTCTCCACAAGCGATACGTCTGGGGATGACGGCCAAGACGGCCGTCTGGAACGCATCGTTTGTGGGCAGCAGTAAGCCGAGCACTTCGGCATGATTCCGAATCAGAAGAATAAAGGGCATTGGAAAGTCATCGACATAGAGAAGTCACTCTTTAGGTGTTTCTTCTTCTAGAAAAGTATAAAAATAATAAACAAAT
Source organism: Mesopsocus fuscifrons (assembly GCA_950004255.1). Classification (NCBI taxonomy): domain Eukaryota; kingdom Metazoa; phylum Arthropoda; class Insecta; order Psocodea; family Mesopsocidae; genus Mesopsocus; species Mesopsocus fuscifrons. The sequence goes on from OX465381.1 coordinate 4,759,707, forward strand.
GTTTCATTGGTAGCGAGACGAACGACAGAAGAGTGACTTCCCAATCTCTGTTTTCGAAATCAAACCGATTGTAAGTGGTCGGCCAATATAAAGATCCTCGTCCATCTTGCCGCGTCGCGCAGCTCGTTCCCTTCCCTACTCTCTGCTATCAAAAACGACGGCGAGGCTTGATGGGCGGGGTCCTTAAAAGCTCCTAGAATAATAATTGTTTTAGACCCAAAAAATTATCAGATGTTGAATGTACGCCAAGTGTTGTTTACGTGACTGGCTTCATCTTCTTACATTACAGGGCTCGCAGCTTGCGGCCGTTACTGCCTTAATTTAAATATAAGTAGATTTTCATATTTACCTAGTGTAAGTTGGCCCTGTGGTGAAAGAGAAATAAAGTCATTTCAAAGTGAGATATTTTTTTTCCCTGACTTCGGAATCTAGGTATAGTCTAACTCACTCATGGAGGAAAGTAAAGACACCCGTTGTCTTAAAAAACACACAGGGTTTCCAAAATTATTTCTTATTTAGAACCAGAAGTATATTTAAGAAGAAGGGGTCACAATGATCTAAAAGAGTTTAGCAACGACAATTCACATTTGTGTAGTCTGTCCACCCCTGCATATCACTCACGTCACTCTCATCCAAGCCACGGCCTCAACAGGGGCACAGTTAGAATGCTTTACTATACGAGAAAACCTCGAAACAGCTCTCTGAAATCAAGCTTTCACCAATTCCCTATCGTGCAGTTAAAGTTAGTAAATTAATCTTCCCGTTAGAAGTCCACTGGCTAACGTTAAGTCGCTATCGGCAGGATGGTGAAAGGCACCAACTTTTCCGGAGGATAACGCTATAGTGAACTTTTAGGGGACACTATAATACACTTTAGAAACTAGTGAAATCCAGGTTAAACCTGATATTATCGGTAGTTAAAGACGACAAGCAAACAAAAGAGAATGCCATTTCTACTAATCTTCCTCAGTTAACTAATTATTTCTTACCTTACAAATAGTAAACGGAGATTAAGATTTTTAACTGGTATATTAAAAGTGAATTCACAGGTAGGGCTCAGGGAACTCGAATGTAACTTCCCTACCGGTCAGTTTCTTGTAGATGGAGGCAAACGTGTCCGTCTAGAAACAAATAAACAAATCAATAAACCAACTGGCAAACAAATGAATACACATAATACGTCAATCAGCAGTTGCGCCCGCCATATTGTATCTTACTATCACCACACTATGGCTGCAAATTTTTCCTAATCAGAAATTCGACCCAGACTCGTAGCGTCGTTTAGACTTAATTTCACACTGGTTAATGAGATCGTTTTGTTAAAACACTACGCTGTAGAACTAGACAGATTCCACAATTTCCCAGTGCTTTCCGAGATTTCCCATGTCTTCCGTTAAAAAGTAAGTGTAACCATTGTAAGGAACTCATTCACGCCTCCGTTTTTGGTGGCATGGAGTAAGATAGACGGCTGGGCTGACGCGTCCCATGCTATACCGGATTCTCAACCCTACTCCATGCTCTCAAAAACAGCTATACTCCAAGTCAGGCTGGGAGCATACCGATAAGTCATAATTTCTTGCAAATCTAGGACTGATCAAAACTTCTTCTTGAGCAGGGAAATATCTGCTCAGGGTCGGATTGGCATTTTTAGCGTATGATAGGATATGGAACCCAAATCTGGATCGGCGTCAACTGAAAATCTTCAAGAAATTATTATGACTAATCGGTATGCTCCCAGCCTGACTTGGACTATAGAAGGACAAGGTCCAATTAACAAAAAAAAAACTTGGTTCCTCTAATAACAGCCATCCAAACCACTCGGCAGTAATCTTCTGCCTACCTTATGCTCGATGTTGGTCTGCTGGAGTTTGTCCAGATGAACCTTAATGAGCTGGGACCCGTCCAGCTTGACTCGTATCCTCTTGCCGACAATCTCAGCAGGGTACACCAGGTCCTCCAAGATTGAATCGTACACGGACGTCAGAGTACGGCTGAAAACATCAAAGGAAATTAGCCTGGCATTCATCAAAGAAGACTCAGGCGTTAAAAAGACATATTATGTTTCAGAACATTTTTTAGTTTACACCTAAAAATGGTGAAAAAAATCATTCTGCTACTACAAGCACGACTGTAAATTTACTCTTGACTATGGCATACTGTATTTAGTACGGTAATTGAACCACCACTTCTATCATTCGAAGGAATTCGTTCTCCAGTGAAAGCTAAACATAGTTTCCTATTAGCAGTCATTTGTTATTCGTTCAAATACTTAGCACACTCTGTTTAGCTTTTAGAGCAGCCACGGCCATTGGCGGTCGTGCCAGTGTTATCCAGTTTTCCATACTCTTCACATGTAAGGAACGTTAGCATACCTGCGCGGCCGCTTCTGCTTGCTCTTGCTCCTCGTCTTCCTCGTAGGCTTGGGCAGGATCTTCCTGTCTCCAATGAACACGACATGCTTTCCGCTGAACTTCTTCTCCAGCTCACGCACCAGACGTGCCTGGATTTTCTGGAACTGCTTCAGTTGAGGCATTGGGACGTAGATGATGATCGACTGCAAGACACAACGATAAATAAATAACAATAAAAATTATCAGTATCTTGCGTATCGTGTTTTTGTGTTATTGACACTACTATAAATGCAGCGTCTGAAGGTAGGAATTATGTATGAATAGTTCGTTCACATCAGGGTCTCGGGTTGCACTTAAATCTGCCAGTATGTAAACTAACTCTCAGCGCCAAATAAATACGTAGGTAGTACTCTTTTATTCGATCAAGTCATTTTAGCTTCACTTACTTTCTTGTTGTTGAGCTCAATTTCCCTGGCCTTAGTGATGTGGAGCTCCCGGAGCTGTGCCTTCAGCTCACTGTTGAGCTCCAGCTCCAGAATCGCCTGAGCGATTGACAGCTCGAAGGCATCGGGTTCGGCATTCCCGGACTTTACGATTTTCGAATTACCTGCTGCGACGACCATCTGAAACCACAGTATCAAATGTAAGGTCGGTACATTACAAGAGGTTGCGTCCCAACACACTGGGCTTGCGAGCATTACCTTTCATTCGGATAAGAAACTGATACCTGTCACAATATCATGCTTCAGGTTAATGATGTAAGGGCTTGTCCATATTACAATAGCATCACAAGCCGCACTTTATTTTATAGGTAATCAGCCTTATGTTTACATACCTCAGGTGCAAAATCCTACACAGTAACGGTAGAACTCCCAAATTACATAGGCAAGTACCTAAAGACGAGGACGGGCTAGTGCGGCAACATAACAGGTACGCGTATATAAGAGAAATCTATAGAAAACGATAGTAAATCATTTCTAAAATATGGACTTGCCAAATCCACAGAGGCATCTAAGGAAAGTCTAACATTTCTGACAATACTCACTCTAATGTCTTAGAAGGCCTTTGCTATCAAAATTGGGTATAGTTTCTTGCGATTCTCAGTTATATTCAGTTAACTTAACGTAGGATGGTCGATATTTACCGTGATAACTTTACATCTCACGTCAACAAAATAACCTCACAAAAACACAAAGATGGAGGACACGTGGTAAATAGTTGAAAATTCTGTTGATGTTTTATTTTTTATCGTCTCAACATTACAAAATTAAAATAAAAAATTCAACAAAAATATTATTTATTGATTTATTTGTTTAATTTATAAAGATTAAAAATAATATATATAATTTATTTTTAAATATTTTAGATAATATTTTTAAACAATTTTATTGTGTTATTTATATTATTAAAGTTTTTAAATATATTGATTGTCTGTGGTTTCTGTAGGATGTATACAAAATGGCGGCTATTTGTTTTTAATTTTTCCACCCCGGGATAATTTTTAATTTTTCACCGTTTTTTCAGCGTTATACATTGTATACGTTATTTTTATACGATTTTTAATTTCTTACTATACTTTTAGACAATAGTATTTCATGTTTTGAACATTGTCAAAGATCAAATCTGGAGGAAATTAAATAAGGTAAGTTTGGGGTGGCAACCACCCCCTTCCCCATTCCCCTGTTTGTATACAAATTGAGTCTGAATTTCAGCAGTCGCGTTTTTGTGCTTGGGGCGTAAGGTCGTTAGCTTTTGGTTTCATCAGACTCCGCACACCGTCCTATCTCACCACTTAGCTTCCTCAGCAGTCAATCTCGCGTAAGTTGACTGTAGGTAGGGATTAAAATACCCCTGTATTTTCATTTTACGTCTTAAAAGTTATTCGCTTAATAGGTTATTCATTTGGGAGCTCACTGTGATCTGTCTTCGTTTCCAGAATATGGAGGTGCCTCAGCGATTCTGTGTCCGCTGGAACTCGTACAAAACAAATCTCCAGACAGCATTCCCAAAGTTGCTGACCAGTGAACATTTTGTGGATGTGACTCTTGCGTGTGAAAAACAGTATTTGAAGTGTCATAAAGTAGTGCTCTCCGCGTGTAGTGTTTACTTTGAAGACTTGTTGGTGAACAATCCGTGCCAACACCCCATAATATTTATGAAGGACGTTGCCTTCTGGGAGATGAAGGCTCTTGTGGAATTTATGTACAAAGGTGAGTCAACTACTAAAATAACGAGGTAGGTACCTACTACTACAAACTACTAAACCTAAACTTCCCAATATTGAACCTTCCCTGAATCACTCACATCTTAAATTTAGTGATAGCAAATTGGCACATCACTTTATCACCGTCTTTTTTCTGTTTAAAGGTGAAGTGAACGTTAGCCAGGAGCAACTGGACACTCTACTCAAGTCAGCAGAAAGCTTGCAGATTCGCGGTCTGTCGGGGGCCAAGAAGTGGGTGGGAGGAAGTGAACCTGAAGTCAAGAAAAAACGTCGAGGAGGTGATGACGAGGACGGAAAGTCTTTGCAGATCACCACACTAGACGAAAAAGAAGACGATGACCCAATATCTGTTCCTGAACCAGAGCAGAAGGACACCGACACTACTGAGGTGGGTAGGTTGATGGAAGTTGCAAAGAATGAAATCTGAAAACTTAGTGACGCTGCAGCTGAGAATTACGCACGAGAGCCGTTTTTTTTTCCCCCAGCCGGTGAATGCTAGGCACCCATCAGGATTGATTAGGACCAGGGGCGGGCAAAGTTCACCTGTAAAAATTTCTTTCATAAGTAAAAAAATTTCATTCATAAGTTACCAAATACATATGGGGAGCTGGTATTTGGTAGTGCTGCCAGCTGAGCACAATGGATAGTTCTTGAAACGGTCTAGTTGCTGTCCCCCCCCCCCCCCCCCCAACCCTCAGCTAACCAAATACATTATTCATTTGTCACTGCTTCGAGGGACTTGCCACTTATTTTAGTGATTCAGGGTAGAGTCGAAGTTGACTCGGTTTCTGAACATTCAATTGTTGAAGAAGTTCACAGGGTAGCTGGGTGCAGAGTGGCTTCTATCTCGAATCACCATGGCAACCAGTCGAAAGTCACTCGAAATGAGTGACAATTGAGTCACGTATTGGTTATTTCACCCTTCACTCTTATTCTCCAGTTCGTAGTCGTCCTGGAAGTGAAATTAACATGACATGATATATTTTCCAGAATCTTAAAAGTGAGCCCATGATTGAAGAGGACTCAGCATACCTTGACAACACAGACGATGACACCCCATCTTTCGCTGATGACCTCTATAATGACCCCAGCAGCAGGGAGCCAGGACCCAGCGGGATGTCAGGTACGTTGAACCTTGTTCGAAGTCTTAAGGTGGCCCATACCATGCGTCCTGGAATGGCAACTCAGGGATGGAGGGGATGCCATCCCCACTAACCATACGTCCGGGGATGTCAACTCGCCAGAACGGCCGTCCAGAACGCGTCGTATATGGCCACCATTAGCTTGTTAAGGGTCCGCTATACCTGACGGTGCATTTTTTGCCGCCCATAAGATTAACATTGCGAGCGGCGATTCATTTTCAAGGTTTACCCTTGGTTGGAAAGACAAAAACTTTTGCCTGTACCTAGCCCTAACAATGTTCTAGGGAGTGTTCGAAGCAGATTTCCCATTTTTTTACTGGTTTTCGAGATACAGCACTTTTCTTGAGGTATGCGATGCTAGCTTTTGCAAAACAGTTGCAATAAAAGAAACCAGTGAGAAATTGGGAAATCTGCTTCGGACACTCCCTAGAACATTGTTAGGGCTAGGTACAGGCAAAATTTTGTGTCTTTCCAACCAAGGGTAAGCCTTGAAAATGAATCGCCGCTCGCAATGATAATCTTATGGGCGGCGAAAAATGCATCGTCAGGTATAGCGTCCTCTTAAGGCTAGATTCATTTAAAGGTATTAGGGCTCTTTGCTAAGCTTATGGCCCATCAATCGTGCGGGAAAGTTTCACCGAAGCATGTCTTACATTTATTTTTTGTTCGTTATATTTTAGCATGTTGTTGGAGCATATTGCTGATTTTGAGCCTTCGTCATGGAAGTCATTGTAAATTAGGGTGGTGTAGGAATGTTGAAAAAATTAGAAAAGGGGGAGGGTTGGAGTACCTATTTGTCTTGGTAATATGTACCTAAAGTTGTCACCTCTTTAGCGACCGTACGTTACGGTCCCTTGACAAACACTGACTCGTTTTGTTCGTTATAGAGAGAGTACTGTATACAAAGACAATAAATGGGAATAAATGTCGTTTGGAAGTGGTGTAAACGCGGTTAACCCCTGAAGCTTAGAGTCAGGGATTAAGCTATTTTCACCCTGTATACCACCATAAGCTTTAACTTCAGTTAAACAACAGCTGTAGTTTTACTCAGAATACTTAACCCATACCACGGCGTTTAACTTTAACCGAGTATGGTGGGCTCGAGCCTTAGAGGCAAACTAAAATTTGTAAATGTATGAGTCACCTGGTGCTCAATGCTCCTCTTCTAAAGACGAGCTATGCCAAAGATGGGTCCGGGAATGAGGGGGCTGGGATGGCATCTCAGGGATGGCGGGTACCCACACAAAAAAACTACCCCCCCCCCCCCCCCCATAAGACGCCTGGTATGTAACCAGCAAAAGAAAAGAAGTATCCCCAAAATAATTTGTGAGACCTAGATTGTGGTGGAACTGGAAAGTGACCCAAAAAGTGACATTAGAGGGGCCTGAAGTGGGTGTGGTGTGCAATATTGCTTGTTGCTATGGCAACTCGTCGGACTGTCTAGAATACGCAAGCCGATGGTTGCCAGGCAACGAGCCGGCGTTACCTAGGCAACTACCCATAGTAAAATATTTCTTCATGTTGAACCATCGAGGAAATCGATATGCTCGGAACACGTTGTGGCAAATCCTCGCTTTTGTTGACTTCAACTTTGTCGTCCTTTTGGGGGTTCTTTTATGTTTTTCCTTTCGATTCCTTTTGATGGTTTTGGGTAGCCTTTTGTAAACAACCGTTATCTGAAGAATAGGTGGATCTCACCATAATCGGTTAACAGAATGACCGAATTTATTGGAGCTGGTGGTGTCCAGCCTTATAGTATTAAGTATTTAGTTGCTAAGGTTTGATCCCCTCAAACCTTTTTCCCTAAGGGTTGGAGGGGGGGGGGGGGGGGCTGTCCAGTCCTTTCTGGATTTATCCAGCATTGAGTGATACAAGAAAATTATTATTATTATTATTATTATTATTTTATTTTTTTTTTACTTTCTTGGCAGCCAAAATTTTAAAATCGAGATTTTGTGTTTTCCGTGATCCTGGGGGTCCCCTGATTCGAAATAGTTTCCCTTCCGGCAGCGGCAGGGGTAGGGTATAGGTAGTTCAAAATCGTTTAGAAAGCAGGTTACATTATTTTCGGGTTCAGCTAACTGTCGGTTAACTAAGGGTGCGTCCCACCATGCCCAGCTAAAATTAAACTGGAGATTTACCATGTTAAATTTAACTTTTAAGTTGAATTTAACATGGTAAACATACGACAAAATCTCCAGTTTAATTTTAACTGGGCATGGTGGGACGCACCCTTAGAATCTTCGTTTTCCTCTCCATCTGTTAACCTACAACTAAGAGTGGCCGAAAGCATTAATCGATATTAGTGAGGCCTACACCTACGTAGGCAAGAGTCCCAAACGTATATAGAAAAGAAGTTACCTAGCTTTGTAACTGAGGTTACGTCATAACAGTGGTTATATCGAAGATCAACAGATTATATAAAAGGTTCAGAGAAGTTGAGACTGAGCTTCTCATTCACGTCTGTCACATATCCTTCGGGTCAAACTGTGACTATGGCCCGTTAAAGTTGAGGGTCCGCTATACCTGACGATGCATTTTTTGCCGCCCATAAGGTTAACATTGCGAGCGGCGATTCATTTTCAAGGTTTACCCTTGGTTGGAAAGACACAAAATTTTGCCTGTACCTAGCCCTAACAATGTTCTAGGTCGTGTTCGAAGCAGATTTCCCATTTTTACTTTCTCGCCCGTATGAAATACATGGGCTGAGAAAGTTATGTCTTCGTGCAAAATTTTAATTTTGAGATTTTGGGTTTCCCATGATCCTGGAGGTCCCCCGAGTCCAAAAAAGTGGTTTTTAAAAAATGTCCGTCGGACGTACGTACGTACGTACGTCAGTCTGTCGCGCAACTGGACGTCACACCGTTCGTCCGATTTTGCTCAAATTCGGTATGTAGGTACCTAATGTAAATATCTGGACATATTTCTTTGATAAATTTTGATAAACCAAAAATTGCGCCTGCTATGGTCAAAAAAAGGCAAAAAATCGTGTTTTTTGACAGTTAAGACGGGCTGGAACCTACGTATATCAAGTTGGAACCTTGAAAATTTGCGAAAGTGTTTTTGAATAGATGCTTTAAGGTGTTTTACAATCATTTGGAGGTGGGCCAATAACTTGGCCCAGTTTTGGCCCCAAACGCGTTGGTCGTCTCTCCGGTAGCACTATTAGATCGATTTCAGTAAAAATTGGTAGGGAGGTGTACTTTAACCTAGTTTGATGTTTTACCGAACGAAATTTATCCAACATAATAATTATGGCCAATATTGGCATTATCGTAGGAAAATTTTCCATAAATGGAAATCACGTTTTTGATTGGTTAAGACGGATTTGCAACAACCCTAATCGACAGATTTCCTTCAAAATTGGTGAAAATGGTCCCAGATAGATGCTTCAAGGTCATTTTCAATAGATTTTCAGTTAATTGAAAATTAAGGCCGTGACATGGAAAATAGAAAACTCGTACTTTGCGCGTCAAACGACGCTTCACCATTTGACGGATATGTTTGAAATCCGGTGAGTAGGTGCCTAAAATTATTGTCCAGTGTATGGCAAAATATTTTAAGAAAAAGTTAAAATTTTGGTCCCAAAAAAAAATAAATTACGTAAAAAAAAAATCAAAATTTTCGATACCGCTGGCGTAAAAATTGCGAGAAAGTCAAGTGCGACCATTGTCGGACCCTTTATTTTGACTGGTTTTCGAGATACAGCACTTTCCTTGAGGTATGCGATGCAAGCATTTGCAAAACAGTTGCAATAAAAGAAACTAGTGAGAAATTGGGAAATCTGCTTCGAACACGCACTAGAACATCGTTAGGGCTAGGTACAGGCAAAATTTTTTGTCTTTCCAACCAAGGGTAAACCTTGAAAATGAACCGCCGCTCACAATGTTAATCTTATGGGCGGCAAAAAATGCATCGTCTGGTATAGCGTCCTCTTAAGTTCCTCAAAAAGTTGCCAAAAACTTTTATCTTCCCGTTAAAAGTCCACTAGATAAGGGCGCTATCGGCAGGATGGTGAAAGACACCAACATTTCTTTTCGGAAGGATGACGTTATAGAATACTTTTTTAAGACACTAAAGTAGACTTTATTACGTAACTAGTAAAATCCAAGTCTTATAAAAATTAACCTGCTTAAAAAAAATACCCGAAAAGTGCTGACCTCGTGGCCGTTGTGGTGGCATCTACAGAGTTTTTAAGGAGACGTTGTTTTATTTAAACAGTGACGCAAGCAAGCGTGATTTGCGCCGTTGCTAGGCAACCCCAGCTCCTTGGCCTGGCTAGGTCGTTGCTACAGCAACGAGTACTGCTAATGTTGTTGCACACATAGATCAATAGTCGGGGACTAGGCGCTATGCTTCCCCGTTGCTAAAACTTTCTTGTTTTTTTGCCTCTAGCAAGAAATTCTTTCTTTTCATTTGCCTCGGTTGTTTACTTGTTTGTAAGGTTTTTTTGTCCAGGACAGGGGGGCAATTCAGTCACTTAGGATTTTTTTTAATCCGAACATTGGCTCTATCACAGCTCTATGAATTCCAGTTGGAATTTTATATCCCTAGCAACGCATGGCAACCATGTTTTAACTTCCAGCTAAACATTTTTGGGTAAAACAATTCCAGAATGCCATAGGTACAATCGTTTATATTTTTTTCGGCCGTTTCTTGAGGAGACTGTTAGATATTTATATGTTCTGAAATAATAACATGTCTTTTAGATATGTTGTAATTTTACGTTTTGGACCAATTTTTTATTGACAAAAATCACTCGATCGTAAAGGAACGTAGCCAGTTAATTTCTGAAGTTAAAAGGGCAGAGGACATAGTTTTCACTAAAAAAATTGGACATTAGGTAAAAATATTTTCAGATTCAGTTCAAGGGTCATTTTGAGCCTTTTTAGGATTGCGAATAGTTAAAAAAGGGGACGAAAATCGGAACGGAAGATAAAGATACTTTTAAACCATCTATCTCTATGTGTGATTGTTCACTGGCAACTAAAAAAGAACCAGCTTGTTGTATCTGTATATTCATACCTACATATACTATGATGATATATTTATAGTGCCTGGCTTAGCTCATGCAGAGTGAAAAATTCGAAGAAAAAAGAAAAACTTTTATAGTGTGCGTGTTCGAGCTTCGGCACGTAAAGAGAATTACTGATTAATGCTTTCTTTCGTTGTTTTTACCCAATTATTTTTGTTGTTGAGAAATTACTGTGTGCAAAAATTGTCTAAAAAGTAATGATACAATGTTATTTCAATGAAAATCGAGTATTTCAAGAATACTACTAAGATGTGATGAAAATAGTAAAATCAATAACTCGAGTGATAATAAGAATGAATATAAAGTTTCAATGGGTGAGTACCTACTTCCCTACTTATTTGTAAAATACGATTTATGAGATTTTCTTAGGTATAAAACGTTTGTACGTTGTAAGTTGTGTAGCTAAGGGTGGCGTTGTTGATATCTCTATCGATGTTTTTCTTTTTCAGGTTTTGAACCTCTTTCTAGACGGTACAAATTTTGATACAACGGAATTTTGACTCGAAGGTATTTTTTACTACAGTTTCTATGATTCTACTTCGCATGTGAGTTATATTGTTGGTTTGGTAACACCGCAAGAGTTCGCCTGAAGCCGAATAAGAGTGGGCCGAAGCCTAAAAGTGAGTCTTTTTATTTATTTTTTGTTCCATGGTTGTGCCATTCTATAGACATGACTTTTTGGGGGAATAAGATGACTACAGTCTGGTGGGGGGACCCAAGTTGTCAGGCAGGTACACCACCCTTGATTATTTTGAGTGGCACTTTACATAGCTGACTCTGTTCTAGTCCAGTCCCTACTTAACCCAGCCAGCGTCTTCCACCTCTAACCTTGTAAATGGGGCCTAATGGGAGGAAGTACCAACAGAGAGAGTGCCGTCGAGACAAACTCAAAAGCAGGGCGCCGCAGGAAGCTCTAAAACCGCCGGCCATTTTATAACAAAATCAATATAGACTCCGTTAGCAAACAGAAATTTGGCTTCTTTCTTCTCCCCTATTTCGGCCCACCCCTGATGCCCCTCCGAATTGCTCCTAACCGCCAGGAATCCTCCCTTGTACGGGGGTGGGCCAATTTCCCCATGCGCACTCTCTCTGCCAACCCTGCCCCTGCCGGCTCAAATTTTCCCCCACCCATTAAATGTAAGTTGCGCCTTTTCGCCAGGTCTTTGTTTGGCTCACCCGATGGTCTTCTTACAGTTTTGGCGGTTTCACCCCCCTCCCCAAGACGGGTGGTCGATTTTATGTTATGTCTATTTTTGACCCAGTTGACTTTCCCTGTTTTTCTTGGCTCCGTTAGCTTATTGGCTGAGGGGACTTTTCCTTGTCGCTTTCCACTGCATCATCTGAAATTCTCAAACGACTCACCATTCTTTTAGGAGGTCTTCTATAGCCTTGTGGGAGTAGGGAGGCAGCTCTAGAGGTCTGAGGGGGACAAAAGTTATACCAACTCCCCAGTTATTGTGTTAGAACACTATGGGGACCTACAGTTTTAGGTGGGTTCCGAACCACCGCAGCCTCGATATACGTTTCACTTGTGATGCAGAACAAATCAGAGGTGAATGCTGGTTAGAAAAACTTTCTCAGGATCGGGATCGAACCGGTGTGACTGGGTCTCAGAGTTCCCCTAGAGACCACTCAGCTATCGTGGCTGTTACGTGACGTAACTGCCTGTGTTGTGATTTTTTTTTAGCCAGTTAAGGGCCAACATACATTCTTTATTTTTTTACGTTCCGATTTCAAACTTTGTGAGAAAACTATTGGATATTTAAATATTCTGAAATATAATATGTCTTTTTAACGTCATTACTTATTACTGTGTTGTGATTTAACGATCGGTTAATTTTGGATAATTTTTTTGGTGACAAAAATCACTCGATCGTAAAACCACAACATAGCCTCATGAGTAATGACGTTAAAAAGACATATTATATTTCAGAATATTTAAATATCCAATAGTTTTCTCACAAAGTTTGAAATCGGATCGTAAAAAATAGCGAATGCTGGCCCTTAATTTTGGACGTCAAAAAGACATCTTATATTTCAGAAAATGTAAATATCAAACAGTTCCGTCATAACATGGGAAGAAATATTCTTCGATCCTAAATTCCGTCTTTTTTCATTTCAGAGTTCATTTCTCTGGACGAACTAGAAGAAACCACCCCCGAAAAAAAAAATGGATCAGAGTACATTCCCTTGAAAGAACGCCTGAAAGGTGAAGGAAGAATTTTGAGAACGGGCTACATCCCTCTCCAGGAACGCATTAAGGACGAAGGCCGGATGGTTCGTGGACCCCGAAGAAGTTGCTACAAACAGTACACAATGGCTAGCATGTGGGCAGCGCTAGAGAGAATCGAACAAGGACTCTCCGTCTACCGAGCATCGATTGAGTACGGTGTCCCTCGAAAGACTTTAAGAAACTGGATGAAAAAGTACAATATTCTTAGCTATTTTGATTTGAGGAAGCAGTATCGTCTGAAGAAAGAAGATGACGATTAGGGGTAAAAAAGGAAAGCAGAATGGTCTTCTTACGTATATCTAAACTAGGATTTAACAATCGAGTTTTTTTTTTTGCTACAAAAAATCACTCAACTGTTTATTATACTTCAGACCAAGGTTTCGTCAAGAAATTTCAGGATGGCCTCGGCCAGTCCTTACAGTGAGTTTTATACTCACTATAGCTACCGTTATGATAAGGGCGCTATCGGCAGGATGGTGAAAGCCACCAAATTTTCTTTCCGGGAGGATAACGCTATAGTCAACTTTTAGCGGACACTATAGTAGACTTTAGGAACTGGTTAAGAGGACGCTATACCTGACGGTGCATTTTTCGCCGCCCATAAGCTTAACATTGCGAGCGGCGATTCATTTTCAAGGTTTACCCTTGGTTGGAAAGACACACAATTTTGCCTGTACCTAGCCCTAACAATGTTCTAGGGAGTGTTCGAAGCAGATTTCCAAATTTCTCACTGGTTTCTTTTATTGCAACTGTTTTGCAAATGCTAGCATCGCATACCTCAAGAAAAGTGCTGTATCTCGTAAACCAGTAAAAAAAATGGGAAATCTGCTTCGAACACTCCCTAGAACATTGTTAGGGCTAGGTACAGGCAAAATTTTGTGTCTTTCCAACCAAGGGTAAACCTTGACCCTTAACGTCTGCCATAAAGAAACGATTATGTTTAGGGTTATTCATCAAAACGATACTTCTGATATCTATATGCTCTAATCTATGAAAATTATATTGATTTTTTAGTCGATAGTCGAAAGGGAAGTTGAAATTGACTCGGCTAGTAATGTGACAATTGGGACAGATGTTTAGTTGAGTATAAACAATAGGACACTTTGTATTGGGACAAAACGAACTTGCATTGGAATTTACAGTATGATCTTTAAGGGTCCGCTATACCTGACGGTGCATTTTTTGCCGCCCATAAGATTAACATTGCGAGCGGCGATTCATTTTCAAGGTTTACCCTTGGTTGGAAAGACACAAAATTTTGCCTGTACCTAGCCCTAACAATGTTCTAGGGAGTGTTCGAAGCAGATTTCCCATTTTTTACTGGTTTTCGAGATACAGCACTTTTCTTGAGGTATGCGATGCTAGCATTTGCAAAACAGTTGCAATAAAAGAAACCAGTGAGAAATTGGGAAATCTGCTTCGAACACTCCCTAGACCATTGTTAGGGCTAGGTACAGGCAAAATTTTGTGTCTATCCAACCAAGGGTAAACCTTGAAAATGAATCGCCGCTCACAATGTTAATCTTATGGGCGGCAAAAAATGCGTCGTCAGGTATAGCGTCCTCTTAAGGCGGTTTTATACACGAAGTACAGAACACGGGTGACTTTAACAAGTAGAAGCTGTTCTTGTTCTGTGGTTTTGTTAACATAACAACGTTAACAGCGTGTTGAGAACTAGTAGTTCGGCCTTAACCACGTAGCAGATATTAGTTATGCTGACTAATTTTGTCTATATAGGTAGGTTGCCTTAGGTTCTGCCTTTCTCAACTTAGGTATGCCTTTCATACAGAATCAAATTAGAATTACTTATGTACGGTTGTAAGTATATGTAGACGTATTTGTAAAACACTTAACATTTTAACATTTACACGTAATATAGAATAGGTAAATGTTTATCTAGATCTAAAGTCATCTACCTCTGCTGGACATGACTGCCTATTTGTCGTCGGTAGTTAATTGTCTGTATGGGTAATTAATCATAGTTAAGGCTATATCACACGGTATAGAAAACACGGTTAACACGACATGGGAGAGGTGAATTTTAATTTTCATACATTGCAAATCCTCAGTAAAATCTTTTAAGAAATTTGAGAACCTCTTTAACTCTTAAATTGTTTAGCTTGACCGAGTTTTGCATGCCATGTATTAAGGTCTTTACACATAGATAGGTAGCTTGTTTTTAGTTATTTCTTTTTAACTTTACATGTTTATAAATTGTTTCTATTGTTTACCTAATTTGATCTCATTTAGTTCTCTATTTTGTTCTTGACGTTGTGAACTTATATACTTCTACATACGTATTTGTGCCGTATTTTGTGTTCTAGAAAAGCTACGTATGATCTCTTCAGTTAAAATCTGTGATTCTGTACATTTTTTACAGCTAGACTATTTTAAATGTTCTTTTAGAATCTTGTCATTAAATGTTCTGATATTTAGATATGTCGCATTATTTGTTTCACCAAGATAATATATAGATAATTATCTAACACGTGAGGAAGAGGAGCCAACGTAATCTGATTGGGCAGCGTGGTGTGTCGTCGTCGAGAGTCCTAGTTTGTATTCTAACAAGATCCAGAATGTCAGAATTAAGTTGTGTCCTCAACTAAAGCTAGTAGCTGTTGTTCGCCTGCAGATTCATGATTATGTAATTGTAGAGTCGGTGTACACGTCAAATGAACTTGACAGTTGTTAGCCTGCAGATTCATGATTATGTATTGGGAGAGTGGGTGGACACGACAGGGACCTACAGTTTTAGGTGTGTTCTAACCAACTTCGCCTAGTTTATTGCTAGACATGGCCTATGCCTACTCGTCGATCCAATGTAACAGTGAGCGAAGTTGGAGAATCATAGTTCCGAGATATCGCTGTTTATAGATAGCACTGACCAACCAATAACAACCAATATGTTTAGCCTCACTTCACAATGGGACGACAAAGTAGCCGTAATACTACTTATTTTCATGCTTAATACCTACTACTTGCTAACCATCCGAGAAATTACGGTTTTTGGCTCATTTTAGGCCCTCCAATACGACATAACTCACTGTTACACTGAAGTTTTATGAGAGTGAGTTATTTACAATTAAGAACTTTAGAGCGGGTATATCGACCAAAACTCGATTTATTATTGAAGAGTGAACCTTCACGGTCCCAAATCTGCAGAAAACACATTTTTGAAAAAAACTGACTTAGCTCACTGTTACATTGGACCGACGTACTCTAGATTGTCTTTTCTTTTTTTCTAGACTTGACGTCCCTAGCCCTAAGTAGTGTGGAATGCGTTATGGATCATGATCGAGTGAAGGAAGAGAACCCCAATGGAAGCATGGGAGACAAGATGGCGGAACACAACTACACAAATACCAGTGAAGATAACATAGTCACCATAACGAGGTTAAGTCCTACTTCCTCCGCTGCCAAGTCACCACCGGTTCTCAGCTTTAGAAATATTGCACCAAAGGTAAGAAGATGAAATCAGCAATACATGAGATGGGTTTACAAACATCGAACCTGTGTCTGTCAGTGGCCCAGCGGTCAAGGAGTCCAACGAGGAGTTAACCCCTCCAGGAATCTCGTTGGGAATCTCAGGCAATAATTGGAAATCTTTATCAAATCTCAGGGAATCTTGGAATTTTCTGAAGTATTTAACCCTTCAGGGTGCATCTTTCCACGAATCTCGTTGAGAATCTCAGGAAATCTTTGGAAATCTCCATGGAATCTAAAGCAATCTCTGGAGTGGTTAACCCCTCGGAAGCCGACTAGTCTGATTTCTTTTGTTTTCAGCCACCGCCATCTACGTATACAGCCGGAACGTACCAACCGGATGTAAGACCAAAAGTAATAAAAAAAGACGTCTTCAACCGGATACGGAGGTCAGAAGCGGAACTGGGGAAAGCAGCGGAAATGGTTCGGGGCGGGATGACGTTCCAAACTGCGTCCGACACCTTCAATATTCCTATTTCCACAATCAGGTACACACGCTGTCAGTAAGTGTTAGTATATAGTACACGATGGCGACCTACAGTTTTAGGTGGGTTACGAACCACCACAGCCTCGTAACATCACAAAACTAGTTTCTGACGTAAGACTTGTATATTATATTTCAGAATAAATTGACAAGCCAACAGTTTTCTCAGATAAGAGTCATCAAAATCAACAATCGGTTGATGTTAAAAATAACGTAAACAAATAGCGAATCTTAACTTGATTTTATTATTCCAGGTTTTACATGGCACGAAGAGGAATTCTACCCCAGAGGCGGAGAGGTCGGGGGTCATCTGGCGTCAGGGATGATGACCTTATACACCCTCCATTTGAAATCATCCACTACAGGCTACCCGATATCGACAAACCCCTATAAACCCTGTGAAACTGACAAATCGTTGACTTCTTAAGGGGTTAGTATACCCAGTGACGTCACTTGACCTGACACTCATTGGATAATTACTTGTAATCTAAACCACTGAGTGATCGGGAAACCAGTTGGATCTTTTAATGCCATATTATGACGTCACAGTGTGGAACCTCTTCTTAAAGTGGTAGGTCAAGTAAATTGAAATACCGTGGCCATATTGTTGATGAGTTATTACGAGATAGAACTCTGAAAGACCCAGCCATCTAGTCGTGACGATGGGGACCTACAGTTTTTGGTGGGTTCCGAACCACCACATTATCGCTATAAACATTATCAGAGGTAAATGCCGAGTAGAAAAACTTTGATAGGGTCGGGATCGAACCGGCTCTAGATCACTTGGCGATCGAGACTGTTGCCTTGAGTCTCTGCACATCGAGAACTAAACTGGCGTCGAGACGAGTAAAAAACAATCCGCTTCGTTTTTGTGTCATTCAAATGTAAATACCAGTAATAATACCAGTTCTTTCGCATCGAGTAGCCCAGTTTTACAAAAACGAATCAAGTTTGCATTATGCAATTTAAGTATTTTTCGTTCATAGTCATAGTCATAGTCATTAAGACGAATTATACATCTGCTACTGGTTTATGTTTTTTCCGATTATTTTTTGAGGATATTTAAATGTTCTGAAATATAATATGTCCGAATCCGAGTCCTCAAAAAATGGTTGAAAAAAATTTAAACAAACACGATTGTGCGGTCGCCCTTATAAGCTACTGAAACCAAATGCGGCATTTCCTTTAAGAGGAATCTTTAGCCTGTGAAAAATAGCAGTTTCTATAAAAATTCCTTTTCTAGTGACCCTTTTGTATATAACTAAATAATGTCAAACACCAGTGGTAGCAGATTATTTTTACCGCCCTTAAGGGCGACCACTTATTCGCTATTTGTTTACGTTTTCCTGTGCACTTTATGAGGAAACTATTGGATATTTATATGTTCGAGTGATTTTTGTCGACAAAGAAATTTTGCTAAATTAGCTGACCGAAAAATCAGTCTTTAAAAATACATATTATACTTCGGAACAAATAAATATCTAGTAGTTTCTTTGTTAATGTGCAGAAAAAACGTAAACAAATAGCGAATGTGTGGTTGCCCGTCAAATATCTTCTAGGCTGCTCTAAGTATATAGAAGCGAAACCTGTATAGTGTTTTATTCGTAGCCATGTTACGAATGCCGCCATTACGATTTTCTATAGGTACCTTACTGCTGAGGTTTCTTGGTCTAAGCAGAGACCGGTATGGACTTCTCGGTTGGAAAATATTTACCTAGCTCATACACAATTTACGTACCTACCTACCTATCTAGAAGACGTCTAGTCGATTCGTCCTAAAGATGTAGAGAGTTTTTTTTAATTTTTGGATTGTGTTTTTCTCATCGTTTTTGTATAAGTTTGTTGTAAGATTAAATTTATAAACTTATCAGACAATATACCTACTGCTGAAGGAGCCAATTAATGGCCACTTTGAAGGGAGGCATTCCAGGAGGTGTATTCCCTTTCTCGAACGCCAGCAAACCCACCCAACTAACACCTTCAAAATTTATTGTAAGAAGATAAGGCACGCCATGATGCAATATACGGGGAACAGTTCTTCTTACAATAAATTTTGAAGGTGTTAGTTGAGTGGGTTTGCTGGCGTTCGAGAAAGGGAATACACCTCCAGGTAGCAGTTCCTCTTCGTGCTGCAGTGGACAGTGCAGTGTAGCTGAAAGGCTGGCAAAAACCCGAGCCACCCTGAGCTCTTCCTGGTGGCCATTGTGGCCATTAATTCGTACCTTCGACCTATATCAATACCTAGAGCCGTTAAACTAGATAAGTACTTGTTGTAATTAGCTATCTAGTAGCTGCATACGGACCTAACTAGCGAGCGAGTTATGACGTAAGAAGACCTACTCGCGATTTTTCCTTGCGAGTCTTGCTGGCCTTCACCGTTTGGGGGAAAACTCGACTGTCGGGCGTGATTCTGATCGTATCACCCCTCAGATCGAACTAATCTGATTTTTCAACCCCCTCCCTCCGCAGCAAGCTATAGAAGTAAGTATAGGTGTGTGTATTCGAGTGCCGCGATCATTGCCTAATACATACCTTCTAGGTCTAGGTAGCTAGTTCCAGGTATATAGAAACTTAGAGCTGAGAAATTATCGACAGATCATAGGTTGATTACCATATTAATCTAGCCATAAGTGCTTGTACCTCGGTTGATTGGGAGGTATATAGGTATAGGCCATACGTCATACCTGAGTATATAAGTAGAATTTAACACAGTACTTAAGAGGACGCTATACCTGACGATGCATTTTTTGCCACCCATAAGATTAATATTGCGAGCGGCGATTCATTTTCAAGGTTTACCCTTGGTTGGAAAGACACAAAATTTTGCCTGTATACCTAGCCCTAACAATGTTCTAGGGAGTGTTCGAAGCAGATTTCCCCATTTCTCATTGGTTTCTTTTATTGCAACTGTTTTGCAAATGCTAGCATCGCATACCTCAAGAAAAGTGCTGTATCTCGAAAACCAGTAAAAAAATGGGAAATCTGCTTCGAACACTCCCTAGAACATTGTTAGGGCTAGGTACAGGCAAAATTTTGTGTCTTTCCAACCAAGGGTAAACCTTGAAAATGAATCGCCGCTCGCAATGTTAATCTTATGGGCGGCAAAAAATGCATCGTCAGGTATATAGCGTCCTCTTAAGAAAAAATTAAGTGATATCGGTATGGCTAATGATTCTGGAGGTATAGGGAGCTATATATACGTATAGGTAGGTATAGGCTGACTGATAACAAATATAATGGAGATATCATCTTTTGGAGGTAAGCACGTAAAGAGTTGACCAAGGTTTTGATACTGAACTCGCGACCCTAAAAAAAAAAAAAAAAAAAAAAACCATCGAAGAGGGTGTTTAGCCCTTTAACCCTATTTCAAAACGGTTGTTGTTGCAGTTCAGGTTCGAAGTCTGCCTGTCCTATAATAACTGTGGGTGACGAAGGAAATCAGGTGCCTCCCGCAGTCTCTTACCAAAGAGCTGTCAGTACCTGGAGTGGGTGCCTGAGTAGGTACCTCATCCAATGTGCAGACCCGTTACCTAACGCCATGCATGTGGGGCTTCTAAAGTTCCCTGACCTGTTCAGCGGGTTTCATATCATCTTGATAGGGAAAACAACTCTTTTGCCGTTCAACTACACAAAAACCTCTCAGTGGACAATTGGCCATGGTGTCCTGAGTTCGAGTCCCGCTGTAAGAAATATTTTTCGCCATGGAGGGAATGAATTCGGCTTCGGCCAATTTATCTTCGGATTTTGACCAACGAAAACTGTAGAAGGTTTGATGTTTTAAATTTGGATTCTACTATACCTTCTTACCTGTTCAGTTGTCCTTTCTAGGTTTGACGATAACTTACCTGAAACAACAACTTACGATAGAATATTGAATCTCAGCATGAAACATGAGGAGCCAATAAGATCGAGTCCGGAGTTGTCGAGATTTTTCAGTAAATTTCGCCCAGTCTGGGAACCTGTAGCCTTATTCAAGCGAGAGGGTAACCACTCCTGAGATTCCTTGAGATTCCCTGAGATTCCATAAAGATTTCCAAAGATTCCCAACGATATTCATAGAAAGGTGAATACCCTGAAGGGGTAGCTACTCCAAAAAATTCCAAAATTCCCTGAGATTTCATAAAGATTTCCAGTGATTCCCAACGAGTGGTTAACCCCTCGCCTTCAAGGGTTGAGGAGAATACTCAACGCGGGAGTGATTCTTACTAAATTGCCTCCTCTTGTTCAGAGGTCACGGAAGGTGGAACCCTGCATCCCACCAGACCCTGGCACTCCCAGGGCTGCAGCCTGTTCCTGCCGATTCCTCAGGCGAACAACCTGAAGTAAATGCAGGTCTTGTATTCCACAGACAATAGTGGAAATTCATGAAGACAAGGTATATGACATTGACAGAATCTTGTCACCATCTATGTCTCCCAGTCTTCATCACTGTCTTGTCAAGGTCGCCAGCTATAAAGAACAGTTCCGGTATTCTTGTGAAAGAAAAGAAAACTTTCTGTTACTTATACTTTTTCCCTTCCTGCTACTTCACTTTTCGTGGGTAAAGACCGAACATACATTCGCTATTTGTTTACGTTTTTTGTGCACACTTTATGAGGCTCTGAAATTATTAATATGCTATGTCGTGATTTTACGACCAAGTGATTTCTGTCAATAAAAATTTGTAAAATCACAACATAGTCTGTAAATTTCGGCGGTTAAAAAGACATATTATATTTCAGAACATTTAAATATCCAATAGTATCCTCCTAGTTAGGCTGGATTTGACCACTTTAACGTGAAGACTATCGTGTACACGATAGCGCTATCGTATCGGTAAAAAATGTTAACGGCTTTCACCATGCATGCACCGTTACCGTTTCGTTAGCTTTCGAGTGGACTTTCCGTGCGTTAGCGAGAACGATAATTTTCATACCTGCGACTCATTTGGTGTAGTCTAATGTAGTCTAATCAACATTTTAACTTCTTTCTCCGAAAAAATAGGGTTTTTTCACGTTTATTTCCTCTTTTAGATTGAAATTGTTGAAATAAATTTGACGTAAACAAAGCAGGCGAATTCTATTGACACAACAAAACCTAACGAGAGGATGTCTGCTTTTTCGAATCGATAGCTATTCGAACGTTAAGAGGCACTATCGTGAGGTGGTGAAATTCAGCCTTAGTGCAGAAAAAAACTTAAACAGAGAAGACTGCGTATAGACATAGACGCTCTTATTCAGCAAGAAATCGAATGCTCCAACATTGCACCTTCTTGGTAATCATATTTGTCACACTTAGGCTGAATTTCACCACTTTCCGATAGTGTCTATAACGAGAGGATTTAACGAACGGATCCACGTTATCGTATGTTTAGCTTACGACAAGTGCGATCGCAGAGAAACAAGTGCAAGCGCAAGACATTTGTCGTAAGCTAAATCCGTTCGTTAAATCCTCTCGTTAAAAGACACTATCGGAAAGTGGTGAAATGAGTTGTAAAAACACTGATAATCGAAATGTGATCACTATAGGACACTGTACCTACAGTCTACTAATGAAAAACTTCACCGGCTGAGGGAATATTCGACTGCCGGGTGTCATTCTTACCCCTGTATCCCTCTATATAGGCCAGGGCTGTTACGCCAAGGGGTATTTTCTCATTTACAGGACACAATAACCTCAAAAATGTATAGACCCTAGGGTACAAGTCCCTCAGGCTTTGTGATTATCACGCAAGGCATATGATTCGCAACTTTAGCGGGTGAAAGAGTGCGTAATCTTTATAGGTGATGAAGATTTATTGTTAAGGTGAAAGTGTCACCTTAACAGAAATTACGCTTACATTTATTCTCCAAGAATTGTGTCAGAATAGGTAGGTATTGTCTGGGAACAATAGGTACCTACAGTCTTTGTATACCTACTACCACCAGCAATCATCAGCCCCAGCAACTATAGACCATTTAAAGAACCATCCATCATGCTCAGCTGGCAGCACTACCAAATGCCAGCTCCCCACCTAGGGGTCCTACAGTTTTAGGAAGGTTCCGAACCACCACAGCCTCGATATACACTTGACAATGAAGATCGAACCGGTGTGATAATATAATATGTAAGGCAAAGTGACAAAAGGTTTTTTTCCAAAGGGTTTTCCAATATGTAAATAACATCCCATAAATCAAAGGTTGGTGCATGAAAAAGACATCCAGGCATATGCCTATTAATACACCTACATAAGATAGACCTAGGTTTGTTCAGAAACATTCCAGTGACGTCATTGGGAGAGTGCGGTTTTGGGGCTTTCCTTCGATATGACTCACTCTGTCTCGTTACAGCCGCCTGGTCTAGGTGCCGGCCACCAGTTCTATTCGAACCCTATCAAAATTTTTCTCAAAGACATTTACCTCTAATATATTCAAGTGAAATGTATATCGAGGCTGTGGTGGTTCAGAACCCACCTAAAACTGTAGGACCCTATCGTGTACGAACACGGGGAGCTGGTATTTGGCAGTGCTGCCAGCTGAACATGACGTAAAATTCTTGAAATGGTCTAGTTGCTGGGCTTGTCCCCACGCTCCCTTTACAAACCCTCTCCATAGCGAGCATATTTCCATGGCCCTGGATGGTCGTTATAGAGAGAGACTATAATGAAATGGAATTCTCGTGACCAAGTTTCCGTAGTATTGTAGGTCCAGGTTCAGGCACAAGTGTCATTGTTGCACTGACATGCAACTCAGAAGTCCTGAGAGGAGTAGGCAGGGAATCCTGGAGAGTCAGTGCCCTGCTAGAGTTCGAGAAGAAGCTGCAGGTTCAGGAGCCATCAGCTGCCGATACAAGATTCTACCCTCGAGCTTTGGGAGAAATAGGGTGGTAAGTAGACTTCTTTTACGATGAGAGAAATTTTGTGGGAAAAAAGGATCATGGTGGAACGGTTTGTAATATTTTTTTTTACATTCTGAATAAAATTTTTTTGCTGTAACTCTCTATAACAAGGAAACGCTGTGGTCCCTCGAGAAACCCACATGTCACCCTCTCTTTATATCAAACTCTCTTTATAAGGGTGACTTCCACCTTACCTTACCGTGCAAATAAAGGTAGTAAATTAATCTTCCCGAAAAAGTAGCCAAAAACTTTATCTTGAAGGTTAAAAGTCCACTATAGCTAACGTTAAAGATAAGGGCGCTATCGGCATGAAAGTGAAAGGTATACCTACTTTTCTTATCGGGAGGATAACGCTATAGTGCATGAGCTATTAGGGGACACTATAGTAGACTTTTAGGAGCCAGTGAAATCCACAATAACGTATTTTCTAGTTTATTGCCCCATATAAGCTAAGTATCCGTTAGAAACTTGGAATGAAAAGTAATTTAACCGGCCGCTCTGATTGCTCTGAACCTGACCTTCCTTTGACTTACCTCAATCTGACGTTTCTTGACGCATGATGACTCATACCTGTTTTCTAGAACTCCCCCTCTACTTTGTTTCCCCTAGAAGAACCGAAGTTTTTTGTCCCAAACTATACACTATATAGGTACACTAGCCAAATGAATATTTGGTGTGACATCCTTGGTACCCACAGAAAATTTCAGGTATACTGGGATTCGAACCCAGGACCTTACTCCTGCGAGTTTTGTGTTTTCCCACTGTACCACAGTGAGGCCGACAAAGAATTGTTTAGTTTTCTCAGTGACGAAACTGCGTAGGACAGGTGGTCAGTACTTTGTTGAGACTGACGCCATGATCTGATTTTTTTTTGCTAGTCATCTTTGGTACAACATGGTTTTAATACCGGAGGTCAGATAATAAATGTACAGGCTCCTGAACTAAACATAGCGCCAAAACAAAGAAATATTATTAGTGAAGCAGCCATTCAGGCTGAGTAGGTACGAAGTAGACGGAGCTTTCCTGCGTCAAAAATTGAAAAAAGTCGAGGGGGTAACCACTCCAGAGATTCCTTGAGATTCCCTGAGATTCCATAAAGATTCCCAACCATATTCATCGAAAGATTAACCCCGAAGGGGTAACCACTCCAAAAAATTCCAAGATTCCCTGAGATTTCATAAATATTTCCAATGATTCCTAACGAGTGGTTAACCCCTTCGAAAAAGTGCAACCTAGGAAGGCTAGGAACCTAGCAGGTTTCAGTAAACCACTGTGAGCAACGGCAGTCTAAGTAGCTGCTTTGTGAAGGCAGCAGACAGCAAGCCATGGGTTTTCTAAGGCTGCGCTAAAGTAGCGAGCTCGAAATCTGCCATAAGGCCCTCCTGAAGTCTGCCAACTTACGATACCTTCGAAGGGAGAGGATGAATTTCACCATTTCACTAAAGTGAACATTAGTGTCTCCTATCGGATTTAACTTGTCATATGTTTAGCTTATGACTTATGACTACCTATACTAAGTAACAAACATCACCCTTTCATCGCATACCTTAAAAACCCCAAAACTGATTTTCCCCAGGGAAATGGCCGTAGACGGGATGGAGTCCTCCGTTGTTAAATTCTTCGATGGTGGCCATATCCTGGTGACTGGGGGTACAGGATTCATGGGAAAAGTGCTGGTCGAGAAGTTGCTGAGGGTTTGCCAAGGACTGGAGCAGCTGTACCTGCTTATCCGCGTTAAGAAAGGAAAGGAGCCTAGTGCGAGGCTAAAGGACCTTTTTGACGACCCGGTAAGTTATGAAATGGAAGATGTAACTCCTGAAGTGGCAGTTAATCCTGAAAACCAGAAATTCACTGACGTCGTTCAGGTAGCTTTTGAAGTGGATGTGATGGCCAGCTGAAATTTATATACATTTTTTTTTTTTAATACTTATAGCAGCAGTTTACATGGTTTTATCTTGTAGTTGTTCCTAGTATAGTTAATTGGCGGTTAAACCTGGTACAAACGAAGAATATTACAATCACAATTATTAATAGTTACAGTTTCAACTCTGGGAATCCCTAATTGCATGGTCCCCATAGGATGGAGCCGTTCACAAAAAAAAATGTTTTAATCTAATAGGTTTTCCCAACTTTCTATGGTTGAAAGACCCCGACTTATTATCGCAAAAACTCTTTTTGCACGGCTATCATTGCAAAGAAGCAGAATAGTAGGCTACCAATAAATTCTATATTATACCTTCTATACTCTAAATCCACGCTTCTATAACTTATCTCTACTCTATACCCTTATTTTCCTACTATACTCTATCCGACCAAAAACACTCCGTGTAAAAAAAACAGCCAAGTTTATAACCCTCCAAAAATTAGCCTAACTCAACAGCCCTTAAAAGGGTTTGATATAAAAAATGTTGGCCAAGTTCTCAACATTCCCACTATCACTCGGCCCCCAAAATTAGTGATATCACTTATTACAGGGCCAAGTCCTTGGCGCAAATCACGTAAGCGTCACAGCCGGTCATAGACACAGACTTTAAGGTTGGATGGGGGCTGCGGACCGGGGGTATTGGAAAGCAGGTATATGACAAAATATGTCGCCAACATCCTTGTGATTCGCGCCAAGGACTTGGCCCTGTAATAAGTGATATCACTAATTTTGGGGGCCGAGTGATAGTGGGAATGTTGAGAACTTGGCCAACATTTTTGATATCAAACCCTTTTAAGGGCTGTTGAGTTAGGCTAATTTTTGGAGGGTTATAAACTTGGCTGTTTTTTTTACACGGAGTGTTTTTGGTCGGATATCATATAATTTTTGTAAGGTGGTACAATAGTTTCTACCAGTAGGTAAAACATCAATTGGCTGTCGAATGGACTCAAGTTTTCTTGCCATACCTGGAAAGTACCTACCAGTACCTGAAAACCAATTCCCTGTCAACCATACACAAATTACCAATCTCATACCTGAAATACCTGAAAAGTACCTACTCGTACCTGAAAATGAGTTCCCTGTCGAATCTCCACAAATTACCTTCCCATACCTGAAATGTACCTAATCGTACCTGATAACAAGTTGACTGTCGAATGGAGTCAAAATACCTTGCCATACCTGGAAAGTACCTCCCAGTACCTGAAAACCAGTTCCCTGTCAAATCTACACAAATTATTATCCCGTACCTGAAATGTACCTACTCGTACCTGAAAGTAAGTTGCCTGACGAATCTACACAAATTACCTTCCCATCCCTGAAAATATAGTACCTTCTTGTACCTGATACCTGAAAGTAGTACGTAATCGTACCTGAAAGGAACAAGGAGACATATCCACATTTCACAACATTGTAGGTAGGTATAGGTAGGTATTTATTGTTAGGACAAGGAGCTGGAGGCAGTATTTGTTTTGTTATCTGCCATAAGTTAGTATGGGAACTTTGAATCGAACCTGAACCTATAATACTGAAGGTACTTCGGGTTTGCGATTTTTCTGGGTGTCCATGGGATGGTACCTACAAGTGTGCTGAGTTTCAGCTCTATCGCACTGCTGGAACATGCTAATAATTTGTATAGGTGAGTGAGTGAGTGAGTGAGTGAGTGAGTGAGTGAGTCAGTGAGTGACCCTCAAAAATAGCTAAGTTTGGTATGTCACTGCTCAGGTACGGTTGGACGTAGAAGTTTGAAATTTCATTTAGGAGGTCCCGTGCGACCCTACTACAGGAAAAGGGTACCCACTGTTCGAGCCACGCCCCCTTGCCTCCTGTAGAGAGGCACGAAAAGTGCACAACTCTGGTTCCTGTATAACATGCTGGCAGTGCTCGAGGCTTTGTCGCGCTTTCTTTTTCTTTAAAACTTGGCTGCATGCACTGCCGTGCATGTTGATTGTGTACTCTACTTGCTACTCTTTACCAATTTAACTATACTCTGCCTTCTATACTCTATACTCACGAGTTACTTTACTCTTTCATTCGTTTAGTCATGTACAATAATTATAACACTCTCTATGCTCTACCTCATTTTATCCTCTTCACTGACATAGGTAGAATTAAGGGTCCGCTATACCTGACGGAGCATTTTTTGCCGCCCATAAGATTAACATTGCGAGCGGCGATTCATTTTCAAGGTTTACCCTTGGTTGGAAAGACACAAAATTTTGCCTGTACCTAGCCCTAACAATGTTCTAGGGAGTGTTTGAAGCAGATTTCCCATTTTTTTACTGGTTTTCGAGATACAGCACTTTTCTTGAGGTATGCGATGCTAGCATTTGCAAAACAGTTGGAATAAAAGAAACCAGTGAGAAATTGGGAAATCTGCTTCGAACACTCCCTAGAACAATGTTAGGGCTAGGTACAGGCAAAATTTTGTGTCTTTCCAACCAAGGGTAAACCTTGAAAATGAATCGCCGCTCGCAATGTCAATCTTATGGGCGGCAAAAAATGCACCGTCAGGTATAGCGTCCTCTTAAGTAGCCCGTCCACGCAGCCGCGCCGCACCGCGTCTAGGCTAACAGGTACCCGGTACATTTCGACCACACTATTTCCTATAGTCAGTGTGACAGTGGGTAGGCACCTACGTACCTACTCTACCTCTAGGTACTTGAGCTGACCGGCCAACTGTTACACTGACAAGTCACAATTATTTATCCCATAAATTGACGTTACCTAATCCAATCATGGAAAGACCTGGTTTATCATAGGTTCGACGACATAAAACCTTGAAATTATAATCTCTCACAATGAGTGAAAGTTGATTCCTCTGGGAGGAGATGATGAGTAGGGATCATAGGCGTAGGTGCGGGGGGAGTTCAGGCTCTCCCCCTTAAGGGTCCGCTATACCTGATGGTGCATTTTTTGCGCCCATAAGATTAACATTGAGAGCGGCGATTCATTTTCAAGGTTTACCCTTGGTTGGAAAGACACAAAGTTTTGCCTGTACCTAGCCCTAACAATGTTCTAGGGATGGTTCGAAGCAGATTTCCCATTTTTTTACTGGTTTTCGAGATACAGCACTTTTCTTGAGGTATGCGATGGTAGCATTTGCAAAACAGTTGCAATAAAATAAACCAGTGAGAAATTGAGAAATCTGCTTCGAAAACTCCCTAGAACATTGTTAGGGCTAAAGGTAATACAGGCAAAATTTTGTGTCTTTCCAACCAAGGGTAAACCTTGAAAATGAATCGCCGCTCGCAATGTTAATCTTATGGGCGGCATAAAATGCACCGTCAGGTATAGCGGACCCTTAAGACCTCGTCCATCTAGCCGCGCTGCGCCCTACTCCATGCTATCAAAAGCGTCTTTTAATTTTTAATGTCGGATTTTACTTTGACTAAGTCAGGATGTCCCGAGGGGGTACCACTCCAGAGATTCCTTCAGATTTCTTGAGATTCCATAATGATTTCCAAAGATTCCCAACGATATTCATAGAAAGATGAACCCCAAAGGGGTAACCACTCCAAAAAATTCCGGGATTCCCTAAGATTTCATAAAGATTTCCAATGATTCTCAACGAGTGGTTAACTCCTCGGGATGTCCAATAAGTCCTAACTTAATTTGGACTTTCTGGTGTTAAAAAGAGATTCCCCCCTCCTCTCTACGCTCATGGTTGGTGCATGTACCTAGATAGGTACATAACATCTTATACCGATTTGTGGGACTCAAAAACGCGTTCCATTTAGGTTCCTGTGATGTAATGAGTCCTCAAGTTGACCAAAGTCTTTATATTCTAAAGGTTGACTCTTTTGTGTATAAAGGAGGTTTCAACCAATCAGGGTCGTTTCTCTCAGTGCGACCTTTGCGTGTCCAATGAAAGAACCTGAAGTATACCTGATCTTTGGTGACGACAGGGCTCAGACGTAGGTATATAAGTATGTAGTCTATACCTAGGTACTGTTATGTCAGACCAGTTGTCATCGTACTTAATTAATTCCTGTCTTTACCTCAGATAGTCCATGAACCTTAAATCTGTGGAGACTATACACGGATAAGATAAGACGATGAAGTCTAAGTTTTAGGTGGGTTCTGAACCACCACAGCCCCGATGAATGTTGTGATGCTGAACGTATGAGTGGGGAATGCGAAACAGAATTTTTTTGATAGGATCGGGATTGAACCGGTGCGTGCTCCTTTTAAGGCTGTTCAAACCTATATAGGTACCTAGTTATGCAGGTTATTTGCCCATAATAATTTCATAGGCATTACTCTGGACTCTGAAATGGAAACAATGATTGAGGACGGAGTCCACTAATTTGATAATAAGTACCTTATTTATATACTACACTATAACACTAATACCTAGTTATAATTACTAAATAACAAATAAACCTTGATCTTTGAGCAATATCTGTGATTAGTGATTATTTTACTACAAAGTTTTGCGACGTTTTAACAACTTTTATATAGGCAGGTACACTTCAACTCTATGGCCCATATTGTACAAATATTACCTGCATACCTATATTTCATGTGATAATAACAGGCGGCTTTTTTGTGGTTCACTCTCTATAACAAAGGCTACGGTCCCATCCTTGACCGTCGCTATAGAGAAAAACTCCAGTTAAAAAGACATGTTATCGAAACTGATCGCCACTTATCTCGTTTTAGATCTTTGCCCGGCTTAAGGCTGAGGTACCATCATTCATGGAAAAAGTGACCGTTGTGCCTGGCGACTGCAGTTCCCCCAGCCTGGGTCTGGCCGAGGCTGATAGGCAGAACCTTCTAACTACCCTAACGCATGTGTTCCACGGAGCTGCCACCGTACGGTTCGACGAAAAACTTCGACATGCAATCAACGTCAATGTACAGGGTGTGCGGGAAATGATGCGATTCTGCAGGGCTTGCACCAAACTTAAGGTAAGGGCCTGAACGCACTCTGGCCCACGAAAGAGCCTTCAGCAGTGCTGCTACCCACACAATGGACTCTACCACCCTACCCCATACACGATCACAGTGGGCCATATAGGACCATGCTAGGCGATATAGTAGCAGCGTCAGCCAGTTGAGCTGCCTACATAATGGCGATAGCTTACACTGGCCCATAGTAGGTACCTATATCGTGGCTCGTCTGCTTAGATCAGTGCTGTAAAGTACTACACTACGAAGAGAAAGGACGCAGGTTCGAATCCGACAAAGGGAGAATTTTTTCTGAAGATTCACCAGAGAATAGAAGCTAGGTCCAGTTCATATTTGATACTTTTCTTGCAGTCAGTACTTCATACGTCCACGGCCTATGCC
This sequence comes from Mesopsocus fuscifrons, assembly GCA_950004255.1. Lineage (NCBI taxonomy): Eukaryota > Metazoa > Arthropoda > Insecta > Psocodea > Mesopsocidae > Mesopsocus > Mesopsocus fuscifrons. The sequence continues at coordinate 4,790,730 of OX465381.1, forward strand.
AACTGCCCTCTCCAGAACATCCAAGAGCAATTTTACAAAGCCCCCATGTCTGGAGAAAGTGCCATCCATCTTTTGGAGTGTATGGACGATTCAAAACTGGACACAATCACTCCTGAGTAAGTCATATATTCCTCTGTGGTCTTATGATGGATGTGTTTAGTGGCGGTTCAAAACCCACCAAAATAGTAGGCCCCCTGAAGGGTAAGCTTAACCAGACGATGCATTTTTTGCCGCCCATAAGATTTACATTGCGAGCGTCGATTCATTTTCAAGGTTTACCCTTGGTGGGAAAGACACAAAATTTTGCCTGTACCTAGCCCTAACAATGTTGTAGGTCGTCATCGAAGCAGATTTCCCAATTTCTCGCTGGTTACTTTATTGCAACTGTTTTGCAAATGCTAGCATCGCATACCTCAATTTTTTAAGGGGAAAAGTGCTGTATCTCGAAAACCAGTAAAAAATTGGGAAATCTGCTTCGATGACGACCTACAACATTGTTATTAGGGCTAGGTGTAGGCAATATTTTGTGTCTTTCCAACCAAGGGTAAACCTTGAAAATGAATCGCCGCTCGCAATGTTAATCTTATGGGCGACAAAAAATGCATCGTCATGTTAAGCGGACCCTTAAACCCTTTACTAATTTTACCATTGTCTAACTTTTTAGGCTGATCAAGCCATGGCCCAACACATACTCCTTCACCAAAGCAATCGCTGAAGAAGTAATCCAGAAGCTAGGGAAGGGGTTACCTATTGCAGTCTTCAGACCCTCTATCGGTGAGTTTCGGCACGATTCCTAAACGGCTCATTTAGGTACCTATGTACCTGAAAAAAACTACAGAAGTACCTTTCCGACCCAGAAAAACTGGATGTTAACATCCATGCTACCGACAGAAAATTCCTGGCCCCGAGATTCGACCCCGGGGTCACAGTTTTGCCAGCCAGATGTTTTGCCACTGGACCATAGTAAGGCCAGCTTTTTACCCTGACAAATCTCCCATTTGAGTGAAACTATTTTTTTCAGTGATCGGAACAGCATCGGAACCAGTGACCGGTTGGATTGACAATTTATATGGACCGACTGGGGTCGTCGTTGGTGAGTAGACTAAAGTCCGGCTTAGTTTAGTTGATACTTTTCAAAGTCTCACTCTAATGTCTGAGAAGACAGACACTTTGTTTGAGAAAAAAAAACTGCTGGGTCTTCTTAGAATTCTATAAATAAATAGGCTAGAGTTTTTAAAAGGCCTGAACACTGCTTCCTTTTCAAGCATAGTGTCTGTCTTCTTAGACATTAGAGTGAGATTTTGACAAGTATCAACTAAACTAAGCCGGGCCATAAAAATCCCCGTCCATCTAGCCGCGGTATGAAGCAATAGGAACGAACGAACATGGGGAAAAATCGACTGTCGAGCGTGATTCCAACCAAATAGTGCTTGTGGCGTCACGGAGTTTAGTACAGCTGTCCTCTCTTACAGGTGTTGGTGCTGGCCTAATGAGAGTTCTTTACGCTGACGGACAAATCATGGCTGACTTAGTTCCCGTCGATATGGCCGTGAATGCCCTTATCTGCGCTGCCTGGGATATCGGCAGGAAACACAGCAGTAAAACGATCCAACAAAAAACCTCGGAAACTTTTGAAGAAATTTCGACGGCTGATTCAACTTTATCAAACTCGTAAGTCTTCCCTTATGTTTATAAGATTATCTCCTACTTAAGAGGATTACGATGCATTTTTTGCCGCCCGTAAGATTAACATTGCGAGCGGCGATTCATTTTCAAGGTTTATCCTTGGTTGGGAAAATACGAAATTTTGCCTGTACCTAGCCCTAACAATGTTGTAGGGAGTATTTGAAGCAGATTTCCCAATTTCTCACTGGTTTCTTTTATTGCAACTGTTTTGCAAATGCTAGCATCGCATACCTCAAGAATGTGCTGTATCTCGAAATCCAGTAAAAGAAATGGGAAATCTGCTTCGAACACTCCCTAGAACATTGTTAGGGCTAGGTACAGGCAAAATTTTGTGTCTTTCCAACCAAGGGTAAACCTTGAAAATGAATCGCCGCTCGCAATGTTAATCTTATGGGCGGCAAAAAAATGCACCGTCAGGTATAGCGGACCCTTAAAGCGAAATGTATCGAGGCTATGATGGTTAGGTTACGTTGGGTATGTAGGTAGGTACTAACACGATGGGTGGGGAGCTGGTATTTGGTAGTGCTGCCGCTGCTGAGCACGATGGATAATTCTTGAAATGGTAGGTAGGATAGGCAGTTGCTGGGTTTGACCCCCATAATCCAGTCCTCTACTGTCGTCTAACTCACTCTTATTGGATGAAAGCAACGTCATTCAGTATCAGGTACAGGGTACAGGACTTGGGACCTAATTGTGGTTGAGGGTGATTGCAGGTACGTTATACCTACTTATCTACCTGTCTACACAATTTCTTCGATCAATACGACCGCAGACGTCTAATATGATTCACAGCGAATGAGGGAAAAACAGATTTTGACCCTAATTACGTACCTATGTATACCAAGGTCCATACCGCACCTGCATTACCACAAAAAAACCTATAAAGTGTTTTTTTTTGCCCCAGGGAAAGCCCAAGTGATATCCCCATCTATCACTACGTAGTTTCCCGAGAAAATGCGCTAACCTGGAAAGACTACCTTGAATTCAATATGAGGCACGGAATGAAAGTAAGTACCTAGCCATACAATTCCAGGTATTACCAGCAACAGTCATGTAAAGGTTCCCGTCTACCGCGCCGCCGTTTTTGATAGAGTAGGATAGAGAACGCTGTGCGAGGGGTTAACCAGTCCAGGAATCTTGTTGGGAATCTCTTTGGAAATCTCACAAAATCTGTGGAAATCTTTATGGAATCTCAGGAAATTTTGGAAATTTCTGCAGTGAACCCCTCGGGTTTAATCTCCTTAAGAACCTCGTAGGGAATCTCAGGAAATCTTTGAAAATCTTCTTGGAATCTCAGAAAATCTCTGGAGTGGTTACCCAGCAGCAGGGTGCTGGGTGCCTACCCTTTATATCCTTAATCCATACTAATAGAAACGGCGATACGACGCGGCTTTAGAAGGGCTGGAACCTATACCCTACCTACAAATAACATATTACGAGTATGTATTCGCACGGTAATACTTAGGATAATGTGCACTTTCTTTACCAAACACCTTTCTCAGGAAACTGTTGCGGATACTGAATTGTTCTGAAATATAATATGTGTCTTAAAAGTCAAGGGTAAGATTTAATTGTTTTCGAACCTGATAGAAAATAATTATGCAACCTGTAACTCGAGTGCATTTCTGGTAACTGCTTATAGATACCTTCCATAAAGGCAATTTGGTACTACACGCTGACTATTACCAGAGTTTGGGCAATCTACAGACTTCTCACTGTTATCTACCACTTAATACCTGCCCTTATCATGGATGCAGGGCTTTTGCTATCAGGCAACAAAGCTCAGTAAGTATAAACCCTCTTAATTCCTTGAGGTTAAGGGTCCGCTTAACCTGACGATGCATATTTTGCCGCCCATAAGATTAACATTGCGAGCGGCGATTCATTTTCAAGGTTTACCCTTGGTTGGAAAGACACAAAATTTTGCCTATACCTAGCCCTAAAAATTGAGGTATGCCATGCTAGCATTTGCAAAACAGTTGCAATAAAAGAAACCAGTGAGAAATTGGGAAATCTGCTTCGATGACGACCTACAACATTGTTAGGGCTAGGTAGGTACTGGCAAAATTTTGTGTCTTTTCGATCAAGGGTAAACCTTGAAAATGAATCGCCGCTCGCAATGTTAATCTTATGGGCGGCAAAAAATGCATCGTCAGGTTAAGCGGACCCTTAAGTCCCGAATAGACTTCGGCCCAGCCCCGGGTCAAACAGCCTTCACCTGCGCCGCTGCCCACACAATGGACTCTACCGCCCTACCCCATACACGATCACAGTGGGCCATATAGGACCATGCTGGCGATATAGTAGCAGCGTCAGCCAGCTGAGCTGCCTACATAATGGCGATGGCTTGAATTTATTCAACAGAGTTGAATTTTTTACCACCATCATCTGTTGCACTGCCTTAACTTTATTTTCTTCGCTATAGAATGTGGCGAGCATACCAGAAGATCCACAAATTCAGCGCTGTTATCAGCAACTTCAGTACAAAAGAATGGATGTTTGGTGAGGCGAACACTCGACGGCTATGGTCATCTTTGTCTGCGGAAGACCAACGTCTTTTCCAGTTTGATATGAAGACATTGAACTGGGACCAGTATTTCAAGGACAGCGTAGACGGTGTGCGCATTTTCCTGTTCCAAGATCAGCCTCACACACTGCCAGCAGCAAGAAGAAAAATGTTTCTGTAAGTACCTATACCTATAGAATTTCAAATAATATTGCCCAGAAACTTCAAAACTAAAGCCGACGTGCTAGACCGCAAGGATGCAAAAAGACCAGTGCTAGTTCTTACGGCTTAGTAAGCAAGTAGTACCTATCACAATCGATTTTAGGAGAATTGTTCAGTATTTTAGCTATATACGATAGGTACCTATATTAGCTAGGTACCTTAGTTTCCACAGTTATTAAATTTACCTTCCCGAAAAAGTAGCCGACAACTTTATCATGCCGTTAAAAGTCCACTAGCTAATGTTATGATAAGGGCGCTATCGGCAGGATGGTGAAAAGCGCCAACTTTTCTTATCGGAAGGATAACGCTAAAGTGAACTTTAGGGGACACTATAGTAGACTGGTGAAGTCCTCCCTTAACTGTTCCAGGTTCCACATAGCTCACCGTGTTCTCCAGTTAGTGATTTTCACCATCCTCAGCTGGATCGCTTACTCTGCATTTTCTGCATTCCTTGCGTCACGCCCAGACCTATTTACCAACTTCACGTCTTCAAGATGGGCTTCAAGAAAAGTTCTAGTATCCTCCTAATAAGTTACTAACTATAAATTACAGAAGGGATATATTTTTTGTAATGCCTGTATTTTAAGGAAGGAAGATATAGGTAATAGTAATAATGTATTAGCAGGTATCTTAGGTATATGTATACATACAACATATTTAAGCATTTCAAAGATTTTTTGTATGTAGGTTAAGTAGGTAGGTACCTATTTGGGGTTTGTTTTACCACAGATTAATTTTACCGCCATACATAATCAACCTGTAATGTACCATTTATGAATATGCATAGCTGCATAGGCCTTGAACAAATTATACAATTTTTTACCGGTTCCCTTTAGAAAACGGATAGGTTAAGTACATATACGAGACAAACAGACAAAGTAACTGGTTAGAAATAAATAAATAATTAACGAATGCACCAATCAGTATAATTGATTACGGAGAGACCGGCGAAGACTTGATGCCAAGTTACCAAGAAGGGCATAATAAAGTAGTCACACTCTTCGCCAAATTATATGGTGACCCCCTCTAGCTTTCAAATCCGCAGCTATATCCAGTATAGAATAACTTAGGTAGACTTAGGTATAAACAAGACCAAGAACAGCTTATTGGTTCTAAAAAATAAAGGGTCCGACAACAGTCGCACTTAACTTTCTCGCCCCATGTGATTTTTTTTTTTTTTTTACTTTCTCACCCGTATGTAATACATGGGCTGAGAAAGTTATGTCTTCGTGCAAAATTTCGATTTTGAGATTTTGGGTTTCCCATGATCCTGGAGGTCCCCCGAGTCCAAAAAAGTGGTTTTTAAAAAATGTCCGTCCGACGTACGTACGTACGTCAGTCTGTCGCGCAACTGGACGTCACACCGTTCGTCCGATTTTGCTCAAATTCGGTATGTAGGTACCTAATGTAAATATCTGGACATGTTTTTTGATAAATTTTTATAACTCAAAAATTGCGCCTGCTATGGTCAAAAACAGGCAAAAAATCGTGTTTTTTGACAGTTAAGAAGGCCTGGAAGCTACGTATATCAAGTTGGAATCTTGAAAATTTGCGAAAGTGTTTTTGAATAGATTCTTTTAGGTCTTTTACAATCACTTGGAGGTGGGCCAATAACATGGCCCAGTTTTGGCCCAAACGCGTTGGTCGTCACTCCGGTAGCACTATTCGATCAATTTCAATATAAATTGGTAGGGAGGTGTACTTTAATCTATTTTGATGTTTTACCGAACGAAATTTATCCAACATAATAATTATGGCCAATATTGGCATTATCGTAGGAAAATTTTCCAAAAATGGAAATCACGTTTTTGATTGGTTCAGACGGATTTGCAACAACCCTAATCGACAGATTTCCTTGAAAATTGGTGAAAGTGGTCTCAGGTAGATGCTTCAAGGTCTTTTTCAATAGATTTTCAATTACTTGAAAATTAAGGCCGTGACATGGAAAATAGAAAACACGTACTTTGCGCGTCGAACGACACTTCACCATTTGACGGATATGTTTGAAATCCGGTGAGTAGGTGCCTAAAATTATTGTCCAGTGTATGGCAAAATATTTTTTAGAAAAAGTTAAGATTTTGGTCCAAAAAAAATAAATTACGTAAAAAAAAATCAAAATTTTCGATACCGCTGGCGTAAAAATTGCGAGAAAGTCTAGTGCGACCATTGTCGGACCCTTTATTTTTTTATATTTTTTTGAGATTTTTTTGCGGGCGTAATTTTTAAGCAATCCAAAATCGGTTGAAAATGACCCAAGAGCATCTATCTGAGATCACTCCTACCAAGTTTCATGGCTGTCATTCTATTACTGTAGTCCCAAATACGTTCTAACCATTCAAAAACGTGGTTTCTCATTCTCAACTCATTTTCGACACTTTTTTGACTACAACGGCCGTAATTTTGAAGATAACAAAATTCTGTTCGACAGATGTTTAAGTTACATGGTTCTACACAAATTTACCAAATTTCATGACAATCAGTCAATAAATGTGAATGGCGCCGAAACGATCGAAATTTGGTCCAGAACGGCCGTAATTTTCAACCAATTCAATTTTAGTTGAAAATGACCTCGAAGCATCTATTTTCAGTGTTACAGATTGAAAAGTGTACCGTCGGCGCTTGTCTAACTAACCACGGACGGACGGACAGACTTTTTCCAGAAACCACTTTTTTGGACTCAGGGGACCCCCAGGATCATGGGAAACCCAAAATCTCAATTTCGAAATTTTGCACGAAAACAATACTTTCTCGCCATATATGGCTAGCGAGAAAGTAAAAAAGACTTTTTAATTTTTGTTCAGTAGGTACAAGAAGTAGACTAAGGGCCCGATTACACCTTACAAAAAATATATGATCCTTTTTTTATATGATCCTATTTTTTTAGTATCATAAAATTTTAGAAAAACTGTAATACACTTCACAATAAAAATATGATCATGTTTAGCAGTGATGCCAACTTGACATGGTAAAAAAATAAAATTCCGAAGATTTTTAGGGTCCTTTTTTGAACCGTTTTAGGTTAAATAATTTCTGCTGTATTCTTTCAATTCATCGTTATATATAAATTCGTACTCCTCCACATTTTCTATTAATATACGGGTCATTTCCATTCCACTTTACCTCAGCCGCCATTTTCAACGGACTGACCCAACAACAACAAACACATCGCAGCATAGAGGAAGGTAGTCGAAGCAGTTATGATACAATTTGTACCGGCCGATACAAATTGTATCATAATTGACTCAATTCACTTAACACCTTACAATTTTTCTTGATCGTATTTTTTTATGATCATATATTAGGATTGGAAATTGTAAGGTGTAATCGGGGGCTTAAGAAGAAGGGGTCACAATGATTTAAAAGAGTTTAGCAACGACAATTTACATTTGTGTAGTCTATCCTCCCCTGGATGTCACTGAAGTCACACATCCAAGACTGAGTACCTATACCTCAGCACCACTGCGGTTGACTTTACCGCAATAGCACCAAAACAGCTTATTATGATGCGCCCTACTAGAATTTGTGACACTAATCACGGAAGTGTTTTAATCATCCATTACGCTGTCTTTCCTGGCCAGGTCAAAATCAAAGGTAAGTCCACAGTCAAAAATACCTCACCTGCAGCTTTATTGCGGGTATTTTTACCGCGCGTGATAGGAAGATCCGTAATAGAGCTGCTGCCTGTACCTGGATTTTTAAAGGCACTGAATGTACTTTGCTATAACATTCGGACTTCGTTTACATGTATTTTTACATAAGAGAGGGAGCAAAGGAGACATATTACCTCAACGACTAAGCTCCGCAAGGTAAGTATTGGCTTAAGAGGACGCTATACCTTACGATGCATTTTTTGCCGCCCAACATTGCGTGCGGCGATTCATTATTTTCAAGGTTTACCCTTGGTTGGAAAGACACAAAATTTTGCCTGTACCTAGCCCTAACAATGTTCTAGGGAGTGTTCAAAGCAGATTTCCCAATTTCTCACTGGTTTCTTTTATTGCAACTGTTTTGCAAATGCTAGCATCGCATACCTCATGAAAAGTGCTGTATCTCGAAAACCAGTAAAAAAAAATGGGAAATCTGCTTCGAACACTCCCTAGAACATTGTTAGGGCTAGGTACAGGCAAAATTTTGTGTCTTTCCAACCAAGGGTAAACCTTGAAAATGAATCGCCGCTCGCAATGTTAACCTTATGGGCGGCAAAAAATGCACCGTCAGGTATAGCGGACCCTTAATATATTGTATACATTATGAATGCCAGTGCATGATTTTATAATTATTTAGGTACTATTATTAAGGGGAAATACACGTAAGTACTTGGTTCGCAATGCTACAAACTTCAAGTCATATTCCGAAGTTTATAAGGGGATGTAAACCTGAGACTCTTTGTCGTGAGGTAGTGTTGTATTTTTGCATGAAATGGAGTAATAAGCCCACAGGAGCGATTTTAAAAAGTCAACCACCAGTCCACATGTTTTATTGACAGATCGCGAAACCCCCTCGCTACCTCACGCGGAATATTTTTTTTTAACTTTCGGGCTAAAACATGAAGATTTTATCGTCACATTTAGTAGATGCGCTTGATATATGGTTGCACTACTTCACGACGCCATTATACTGTTGACAAATTTTTATTTCACTTATAGAAGTGGACAATTGCAACAGCATTTCTCTACTTTTTCTCCTGTAAAAGCTAAACATAGTGTCCTACTTTCACTCGTTTGTTTTCCGTTCGAATAGCACAGTATGTTTAGCTTTTAGAGTAGACACAACCAATGACGATACGGTGGATTTTTTTCACCCAAAATTTTAACCTGTAAGTGAAACATGGGTGTCACATTGGGGCAACAAGATTTCAACAGGAACACACTGAGCCGATGTGGCACCTATGTTTAACTTACAGGAAAAAATTCCGAAATAACTAAATCCCATATAAGTGCCTGACAATTGTTTAACTATTTTACTATTGCATGGTTCCAAGTAAATAGGTATTAATAAACAACACTTCATCCATTCATACCTGAGTATAGGTATATACCTACATTGATGTTTGTTTACCTCATGCGTTTATTACGCCCAAAAAACTGACAAATCGAGCGGGCGAGTAATTTTCAATTTTTTTGGTAGGTGGAAGAAATGCATCGCCAGGTACAGCACAGCCTTAACATTAATATTTTATATATTTCAGTCCTAACTTATAGGGGAAGACAGCATAGTAATGGAATCTCCCGTGGTGAAGTTTTTCGACGGCGCCCACGTCCTGATCACAGGGGGTACTGGCTTTTTGGGGAGGGTGCTGATGGAAAAACTCCTCAGAAGCTGCCCAGGGGTGGAAAGAATTTACCTCATCATCAGGGTGAAGAAAGACATGGCACCGAGTAAAAGACTGGCCCAACTTTTTGAAGACCCGGTAAGTTCAAAACTGGAAGACTGGCCACGATGGCGAGTTGCCATCCCCGGACGTATGGTTAGTGGGATGGTAGTTTATGCGTGGGTACCCGCCGAGGGGGTGAGATTGCATGAAGATATCCAAAGATTTCCTGAGATTCCCAGAGAGATTCATGGAAAGATGCACCCCTGAAGGATTAAATACTTCAGAAATTTCCAAGATTCCCTGAGATTTCATAAAGATTTCCAAAGATTGCCTGAGATTCCCAACGAGATTCCTGGAGTGGTTAACCCCTTGGTACCCGCCATCCCTGAGTTACCATTCCAGCCCCCCATTCCAGGACGCCTCGCATGTGTTCAGCTCTAGACACTTGGGACTATTTTTTCAAGGTCAGTTTTCTTCGTCCGTTGCCATACTTTATACCTCGTTCCAGGTATTCGGGCCGCTGAAAAAAGTTCTACCTGACTTCCACAAGAAAGTGACGCTAATTCCTGGTGACTGTGGAGAAATTGGGTTGGGTCTTTCCGGTGAGGACAGACTTCTGCTGACGTCGAACGTGACGCATGTGTTTCATGGCGCAGCGACAGTGCGCCTCGATGCGCCACTCAAGCGGGCGCTTCAGGTCAACGTACGGGGCGTCCGCGAAATACTACTCTTGAGCAAAGACTGCCGAAACTTAACGGTAACTGACACTCGAGGATATTATTCTACCTTATCACATACAACTTAAGGAAAAGCCGAGGGGGTAACCACACCAGAGAATCCTTGAGATTCCCTAAGAATCCATAAAGCTTCCCAACGAGATTCATAGAAAGATGAACGCTAAAGGGGTAACCACTCCAAAAAATTCCAAGATTCCCTGAGATTTCATAAAGATTTTCAATGATTCCCAACGAGTGGTTAACCCCTCGGGAAAAGCCCAGCGGCAATGATAGAACTAACTTTAACGCAGACCTGTCTAGCTGTCTCTATTAACCTTAAGAAGACAGACACTTTGCTGGAGAAAGATACAGTGTTCCTGTCTTCTTAATAACAGGCTAAGAAGACTGATGGAGTGTATAAGCAAACAGTTGTTACTGGCCCACCTTACAATGTTAACCGTCTTTTTTTTCGTAAGGTGACCCGATCCTAGGAGAACCTTCTCTTATACATTAGGACCCTCTTCTTAGCCGGTTATTTAAGAAGACAAGAACACTTTTTCTTTCTCAAGCAAAGTGTCTGGCTTCTTAGGATAATAGAGACCGATAGACAGGTCTTCGCATCACAGCCATGCACAATTTACATTTCAAATGATATGCCGAATACATCAGAGGTGAATGCCAATGCGGAAAAACTTTAATAGGATCGGGATCGAACCGGGTAGAGAGAAAATTTAGAACAAATGATTATTATTTTCAGAGTATGATTCATATTTCAACAGCATATGCATACTCTCCTCTATCTGAAATTGACGAAAAGTTCTATAAAGCTCCAATGACAGGGGAGAAGGCCATGAAACTTCTGGACTGCTTGGATGATGTAACTCTTGAAGCAATAACCCCGCAGTAAGTTTTTAAGGTACCCGTGCACCTAGCCGCGCTGTGACGCACCAAGATTTTTGACAGCATGGAGTACAGGAACAGCCCATCTCATTGGCCCGAAGGCACAGGACCTGTTTTCTGTTTTCTAACTAGTCCTAATGTCCTAAACCTAATTGACCCTTTATTTAAATAATACTAATAAATAATAATTCTTTCAGGCTTATTATTCCTTGGCCGAACACATACTCGTTTAGTAAATGCATCGCAGAAGACTTCGTTGAAACGATGGGAAAAAATCTTCCTGTTGCTGTAGTTAGACCAGCCATCGGTATGTAAACAATACAAAAATACCTTTACATGGTTTTTGGGACCGAAAGGTCTGTACCTGAATTTATCATCTTATACCCAGAGTATAGGTCTCAGAAAACTGCGGTGGTACGGAGCCTATACCAAGGTATCGTAAATTGTCGAAAACGTGGTCATCTGGCCAGATTTCTTAGTGTGAGAGCACGGGCCTTTAGCGCAGCCTTAGAAAACCCATGGCTTGCCTTCACAGTACTGCTATACTGAGACTACTGTTGCTCACCGGTGTTTCCCAAGGTCTACCAGTTCTCTAGGTTGTGTCTCAAGTGCACGAATATGGAGTTGTATACCTACCAAATTAATTTTAGTTTCTTCAGTGATTGAAATGGCGATTCTAACGATAAAATTTTAACTTCCAGTTATAGGTTGTAACAGAGAACCTATTCCAGGCTGGATCGACAATGTATACGGATGTACGGGTGTCGTCGCAGGTAAGAAAGACGTTTGTTCTGCTAAGTTCAATATCGCAATATTGTTTAAATGTTTTTGCTACGAAAACATTCTAAACCATCCAGCATCTTAATTTCTGTTAAGAGGACGCTATACCTGACGATGCATTTTTTGCCGCCCATAAGATTAACATTGCGAGCGGCGATTCATTTTCAAGGTTTACCCTAGGTTGGAAAGACACAAAATTTTGCCTGTACCTAGCCCTAACAATGTTCTAGGGAGTGTTCGAAGCAGATTTCCCAATTTCTCCCTGGTTTCTTTTATTGCAACTGTTTTGCAAATGCATCGCATACCTCAAGAAAAGTGCTGTATCTCGAAAACCAGTAAAAAAATGGGAAATCTGCTTCGAACACTCCCTAGAACATTGTTAGGGCTAGGTACAGGCAAAATTTTGTGTCTTTCCAACCAAGGGTAAACCTTGAAAATGAATCGCCGCTTGCAATGTTAATCTTATGGGCGGCAAAAAATGCACCGTCAGGTATAGCGGACCCTTAAAACGCCACTTCTTTACATTTCTTCTGCACACTTTATGAGGAAACTACCTAATGGGTAATTTAACTGTTCTGGAATATAATATGCCTTTTAAACGAAATAATTTAACAGGCTGTGTTAAGATTTCACGATAAAGTGATTTTTGTCGACAAAAATTTGTCCGAAATAAACCTATTGTAAAATCACCACACAGCCTGTAAATTTTGGCCGTGCGTGCGTGCGTGCAGAACAATAAACAAACACGACTGAGTAGGCCCCCTTAATTCATTCGGAAAATTATGACTACGAGTCAAAACCAAGAACAGACACCCCAACGGTATGACCCGAGGGGTTAACCACTCGTTGGGAATCTCGTTGGGAATCATATCGTTATGAAATCTCAGGGAATCTTGGAGAATTTTTGTGTGGTTACCCCTTCGGAGTTCATCTTTCTATGAATATCGTTGGGAATCTTTGTAAATCTTTATGGAATCTCAGGGAATCTCAAGGAACCTCTGGAGTGATTACCCCCTCGAAAATTGGTTTCAGCTGCGGGAGCTGGACTTATGCGGGTTCTCTGTGCAAACCCGGAAATGAGAGCAGATCTAGTTCCGGTTGACATGGCTGTCAACTCTATCATTTGCACTGCTTGGGAAGTCGCACTTAGAAAGAAATCTATAGTATCTCTACAGAAATTCGCTGGAGACTCCGTTCAGAGAAATGAAGGAGATAAGTCCACAAACCAAAAGTAATTTGAAACAATAGTTTGATTATTAAGGGCCACCTTTTCCTTCCTTATTTTTTTTAAGCTTGGACTTCGAACTTTGTGAGAAAACTATGGGATATTTAAATATTCTGAAATATAATATGTCTTTTTAACGTCATTAGTCATTACTCATGAGGCTATGCTGTGATTTTACGATCGAGTGTTTTTTGTCACCAAATAATTGTCCAAAATTAACCGATCGTGAAATCACCACATAGCTTCATGAGTAATGACGCTAAAAATACATATTATATCTCAGAATATTTAAATATCCAATAAATTTTCTAACGACAATATAAATTGTATGTCGCATAGGTTTCGCTTATGAGGTCATCCTCTAAGAGTCTGATTTTTTCGTTTTTAGCAAGAATGATGTAATACCTGTGTATAATTTCGTTGCTGCAAGAGAAAATCCTGTCACCTGGGACGATTTCAAAGAAATCGCCATAAACGAAAGATTCAGGGTGAGTTCAAAAACTTGTAAACCTATGAAAACAAAAAGCTGCAACCTGGTGCGTTTTTTCTTTCTCATTGGCAAAGATGTAGGTAGGTACTATAAAAAAAATAAAGGGTCCGACAATGGTCGCACTAGACTTTCTCGCAATTTTTACGCCAGCGGTATCGAAAATTTTGATTTTTTTTTACGTAATTTATTTTTTTTGGACCAAAATTTTAACTTTTTCTAAAAATTATTTTGCCATACACTGGACAATATGTTTAGGCACCTACTCACCGGAGTTCAAACATATCCGTCAAATGGTGAAGTGTCGTTCGACGCGCAAAGTACGTGTTTTCTATTTTCCATGTCACGGCCTTAATTTTCAAGTAATTGAAAATCTATTGAAAATGACCTTGAAGCATCTATCTGAGACCACTTTCACCAATTTTCAAGGAAATCTGTCGATTAGGGTTGTTGCAAATCCGTCTGAACCAATCAAAAACGTGATTTCCATTTTTGGAAAATTTTCCAACGATAATGCCAATATTGGCCATAATTATTATGTTGGATAAATTTCGTTCGGTAAAACATGAAACTAGGTTAAAGTCCACCTCCCTACCAATTTTTATTGAAATCGATCGAATAGTGCTACCGGAGTGACGACCAACGCGTTTGGGCCAAAACTGGGCCAAGTTATTGGCCCACCTCCAAGTGATTGTAAAAGACCTAAAAGCATCTATTCAAAAACACTTTCGCAAATTTTCAAGGTTCCTACTTGATATACGTAGCTTCCAGCCCTTCTTAACTGTCAAAAAACACAATTTTTTTTCCTTTTTTTGACCATAGCAGGCGCAATTTTTGAGTTATCAAAATTTATCAAAAAATATGTCCAGGTATTTACATTAGGTACCTACATACCGAATTTGAGCAAAATCGGACGAACGGTGTGACGTCCAGTTGCGCGACAGACTGACGTACGTACGTCGGACGGACATTTTTTAAAAACCACTTTTTTGGACTCGGGGGACCTCCAGGATCATGGGAAACCCAAAATCTCAAAATCAAAATTTTGCACGAAGACATAACTTTCTCAGCCCATGTATTACATACGGGCGAGAAAGTAAAAAGTAGGTAGGCACCTAATACATGAACATCTGAAACGCCTTTCGCAATGAAAATCTAAAAATCAAAATTTTGCACCATGGCATGATTTTCCCAGCCTAAACACGTCCATTTAATCGCGGTGCGCCTCCGTTGTTGATATAGGATGAAGTAGATTAGAAAGCAGGGCCACGATGTACCTCACTGCCCCTACTCACGGCACGCTGAGATCACGGTGGTTCTTAAGGGTTTGCTATCCCTGACGGTGCATTTTTTGCCGCCCATAAGATTATCATTGCGAGCGGCGATTCATTTTCAAGGTTTACCCTTGGTTGGAAAGACACAAAATTTTGCCTGTACCTAGCCCTAACAATGTTCTAGGGAGTGTTCGAAGCAGATTTCCCATTTTTTTACTGGTTTTCGAGATACAGCACTTTTCTTGAGGGATGCGATGCTAGCATTTGCAAAACAGTTGCAATAAAAGAAACCAGTGAGAAATTGGGAAATCTGCTTCGAACACTCCCTAGAACATTGTTAGGGCTAGGTAAAGGCAAAATTTTGTGTCTTTCCAACCAAGGGTAAACCTTGAAAATGAATCGCCGCTCACAATGTTAATCTTATGGGCGGCAAAAAATGCATCGTCAGGTATAGCGTCCTCTTAATAACCGTACCAATTGATTATTTCCAGGTCCCATCAATATATGCGATTTGGTTCCTAACATTTTCCTTGACAAAACACTGGTGGGTTTATCAAATACTGGCATTCCTGTACCATACCGTCCCTGCATGTATTTTGGATACCTTCCTGGTCCTCGCGGGGAAAAAACCCCGGTACGTATCAATAAATAGTATAGATAGATAGATAGATAGATTCTGAACAAAAATATTACCTACCTTTTGAATTTTTTTTTTTTTTTTTTTTTTTTTTACAACTGTGCTACCTACAACTGAGCTACGTCTACCATCCATGGCCGCATAACGGAAACTAACCGAACCTGGACAAAATAAATTAGGGGAAACTAGAACTGTCATATCAGGCATGCATACCTGCAAGTTTGACGAAACTGACGCCAACGGTTTTCACCCGACGAAGTTAAGAACTGGGACAATTCAATTGCCCTGTAGTCTGTGGTTGACGACACAACACTAAAGCCTGACTGAGCAAACTGTTATTTCCAGGTTGGTTGAAGCATATAAAAAGATTCACAGGTTCTCCGGTGTGATCGCGTATTTTGCCACAAAAGAATGGGTTTTTGGGGAGACAAACACAAGACAACTTTGGTCAAAACTGACCCCTGAAGATCAGCAACTTTTCCATTTCAATATGAGAGACATATACTGGCCAAAATTTTTCATTCAGAACTACAAAAGCGTGAGGATTTATATTATGAAGGATGACCCGAGCACCACCCCAGCTGCCATAAGGAGAATGATGGTGTAAGTGTACATTTTAAAACCTTCTCTATAGCGAACGTTCTTCATAACGAGCAAATTCACTTGGTACTTTGTACGTCGTTATAGAGAAACGACGGCAAACGACAAGCGAGTCAACGGACAAGAGTGGTGTAAAATAAGGAACAGTATTTAAACTTCGGAGGGATAGATGGTCAGGCTCCTATATATTTTTTAATTTTCTGTTGTTTCCAGATTTTGCGTTCTTCACTACTCGCTTCTCGCTGTAATCTACATCTCTCTTGCGTTGCTCCTGTATCCTGTCGCATTTAAGCTTCTATCATTCCTTCTGTGGCCTGTTTTAACGTTTTTAGGTTTCTTATGATATCCAAACAAGAACGAAGCCAGCTTTGAAAAATTATTAAGTAAGATATTAATGTAGGTACTTAAAAATATTATTACATATAAAATTTATTGCAATAATTAATAATTGGTAGAATATACGTCCCACCATGCCCAGTTAAAATTAAACTTAAAAGTTAAATTTAACATGGTAAACATAGGACAAAATCTCCAGTTTAATTTTAACTGGGCATGGTGGGACGCACCCTGAGACAAGTAAATTGGGCAGAATATAACGTCACACTACAACTTTGCCTATAATCAAGGGAGGCAACCTATAAAATTCCTTTTGTAAAATACCTTTCGTATGAGAAAGGCATAAGGATTGCGAATTTTAATCTGGAACTGAAGGGTGGGTCCAATGATCTTCAGTTAAATAATATGAAGGTTAGTGTTCCGTTTAGCTTACGGACTTGTTCCTTCGGAAGAACATCAGTCTTCACAGCTGTGCAAAGCCTGCAGTTCAGACATGAAGGTTCATAGTGCGAGTTCTAAGGGTACCAATGGCCATGGCTGCTCTTAAAGCTAAACAGAGTGTGCTATTCGAACAAGAATGATAAAAATGGAGGTGCAATTACCGGCATCAATCAATCAATTCTCAACAAGTTAAAGTTTTATTGTATTATCTACAAAAAGCATAGTCGAGTATTTTTAACATCGCGGCAATGACTAAAACAATCATCATCTAAAAATAAAAAAATCACAACCTAACTGGTTTTCGAAGACTCTAGTTTTGATGTCTGACCCTCAGTCATGTAAGTCTTTCTGTAAAAGTTAGCGAATAGCGAAAAAATGATGACAACTTGGGGTAACAAAAAGAAAATGACAGATCGAGGAAAGTCACAGCTCGGCTGCAAAAGAATTGCAACCAAATGAACGAAGATTGCAGCAAACTGGAACTGAAAAAGAAAATTCAAAAATTATAAGAATAGTAAGGGAGTTAATGAAGAAAATTATTAAGACAATTTTATTCGTGGGTCGACAACATGAATGTGGGTTCGGGGAACTAGGACCAAACAATACGGCCAATTTTGTTCAAATTCGGTACTTAGCTGTAAAAAAAATAATGAACCGACTCAACTTTCCGATTTCATTGGTGAAAACTGAAGGGCGCAGCCCCCCAAAAAAATAAAAAAATCAGGATTTCAATTATTTTCTCAAAATCGGCGTACCTTCATTTTCTCAGGGGTAATAGTACAAATTATGCGTAAAAATACCCCATTAGTGGCATATCTGGGAAAACACGAATCTGGGAGGTTTTGACCCCCCAAGGGGTCCGTTATTTGATGCTCTCAAAATATGCCATGTGGGTAATCATAATACTCGGGGAAACTTCCTCAAGCGAGTTATGTGGTGAAAAGATTCTCAAAGCATTTTCGACCCCCACCTCCATCCGGGTTGAATTTTTGAAGGTTTACAAAATATGTCATGTGGGTACTCAAAATACTCGGGGAGACTTCTTAATGCTAGGTATCTCGTCTAAAAGTATCTCCGACGGCCTAGAAACATATAGGATGGGAAAGTTTGTGCGACCACTGCCGTACCCTATCGCATCGTTTAGTTTAGGTTCAGGAGGGGGGACTGAAGGGGTGAAGAGAGAACATAAAGTGGCTTTAGGTAAGATCCCACTCTTCCCACTCTTTTAAAAGTTTTTCTAATCGGCATTCACCTCTGATATGTTCGGCAGCTCAAGTGAAAAGAGGCTGTGGTGGTTCGGAACCCACCTAAAACTGTTAGTCCCCCACCCACTCCAACTACTCTCTAGGTATAGAAAAAGAAACTTACCATCTGCAATTGGGTAATATATTTCTTCCACCAAACAATTTTTCGATATTCCTTGTTATAGCTTGTGAGGAAGTAGTAAGTATACATAACAGTATGTACAAAGGAGTTGATTATTCCAGCAAAGATAAGTTGACCCCCTGAAAGCAATAAGGGATGAAACACTGTACAAGTTATTAAAAAAAAAAAAAAAAATTTTTGTTGGGATTTTACTAGGTTGTAACGAAAACCCGGAAATCACACGATCAATACCTTCCTAAATATCTAAATAAATATTTCTGGCAACTGAAATTGGTCACTATGAGGATTTGCGTTTATTTTCAATAAACGTACCTGGTGTAAAGCGGATGGCGAGCCAACAAAGGAATACCATTAGAACGTGGTGGTAGACATGAAGAAAAGAAACCTGAGATTGCTTTTTGCGTACTACGAAGAAAACCTAAAAATTAAATTTTTACAAAGTTTGATTAATACAAAAAAAGTCAGAAAAAGAGTGGTACGATACATTTCGTTTTTTTTTACCTTTTTTGACGCCACTGTAATAGAAATTCGAAAATTCTGAAATATAACATGTCTCTTTAACGTCAGAAAGGAACTGGCTGTGATGTGATTTCACGATCGAGTGATTTTCGTCAATAAAAATTTGTCCAAAATTACTCGATCTTAAAATAGCAACGTAGGGAGCCAATTAATTAGGTACCTATCGACGTTTAAAAGATATATTATACTTCAAAACATATAATGGACCTCAAAAAATAGTGGGAAAAAACGTAAACAAATAGCAAATGAACTAAATTCCGATTTAACTGTGACAACCTTGTATAGTATCGCCACTCTGACCAGCCTGGCATTCTGTGAACAGTGAACAGTGCAGAATGCCCTCGGGCCAGGCAGGTCAGAGTGGCTATACTAACCATCGAAATAAGGAAAGGACTCACGGTATCGCAAAGATCCAGCAGTTTCAGTAAGAAGTATTCGTAATATATTCCTAACGAGAAGCTTGTGAATGGGTCATCAGAATAGTCAATGGGTGCACACAAAATACTGATTTTTCCCCAAGGTCCGTACGCGTTGCTGACTCCCTAAAAGAATAAAAAAAAGTTTTCATACTTTCTTATGTCGACTATCCGACTGCCACCAACAAAGAAGTATTAAGAAGGTCGTACATCTAGCCGTGCCAAAGTTTCTGATAGCATGGGGTCTGACAACAGTCGCACTTTCTCACCGGTTTTTTACTTTCTCGCCCGTATGTAATACATGGGCTGAGAAAGTTATGTTATCGTGCGAAATTTCGATTTTGAGATTTTCATTGCAAAAGGCGTTTCAGAGGTCCTAGATACCAAAAAAATGGTTTTTAGGTCATGTCCGTCCGACGTACGTACGTCCGTCCGTACGTTTGTCTGTAGCGCGGCTACAGGTCACACCAGTTAACCGATTTGGCTCAAATTTGGAATATAGATGTCTAAAATTAGTTCCGAAATACATTTTTAATATAATTTTGATTACTCGAAAATTGCGCCCACTATTGTCAAAAAAGTGTCAAAAAAAATTCAAAATCGTGTTTTTGTCTACTCAAGACGCATTTCATGGTACGGTAATAAAGTTAGAACCTTCAAATTTTGCAGTCGTGTTCCCAGATAGATTCTCCAGGATAATTTTTATTGTTTTGGAGATGGGCCAAAAATTTGGGCCAAAATTGGCCCATACGTGAAAATCTTGGCCCCATGAACAGTATTAGCCGGAATTTCACAAAAATCCATAAACTTGTGCTTAATAACATTACTTAAAGGTTTGTCGAAGAAATATTCAATCAATTCAAAATTGCGGCCAATATAGGCAAAATAAAGTCAAAAATAGGAAAAAAAACTAGAATCTCGTTTTTGATTGGTCAAGACGGATTTGGCACAACAGTTATTAAGTCAGATCCTTGTAATTTCGCAATAGTGTTCCCAAATAGATGCTACAGGATCATTATTATTCTTTTTGAGATGGGCCAAAAATTTGGGCCAATATTGGCATTGTCGTAGGAAAAATTTTCCAAAAATGGAAATCACGTTTTTGATTGGTTAAGACGGATTTGCAACAACACTAATTGACGGATTTTCTTGAAAATTGGTGAAAGTGGTGTCAGACAGATGCTTCAAGGGCATTTTCAATAGATTTTCATTTACTTAAAATTTAAGACGGTGACATGCAAAATAGAAAACATATACTTTGCACGTCGAGCGACACTTCACTGTTTGACGGATATGTTTGAAATTCAGTATGCAGGTGCCTAAAAGTATCGTCCATTGTGTGGCAAAATACTTTTTAGAAAAAGTTAAAATTCTGACCAAAAAAAAATTATTCACGTAAAAAAAATCAAAATTTTCGATAAAAATTGCGAGAAAGTCAAGTGCGACCATTGTCGCACCTTTTATTTTTTTTTACTTTCTCGCCCGTATGTAATACATGGGCTGAGAAAGTTATGTTATCGTGCGAAATTTCGATTTTGAGATTTTCATTGCAAAAGGCGTTTTAGAGGTCCTCCTAGATACCAAAAAAATGGTTTTTAGGTCATGTCCGTCCGACGTACGTACGGACGTACGTACGTACGTACGTCCGTCTGTCCGTTTGTCTGTAGCGCGGCTACAGGTCACACCAGTCAACCGATTTGGCTCAAATTTGGAATATAGATGTCTAAAATCAGTTCCGAGACATATTATTAATGTAATTTTGATTACTCAAAAATTGCGCCCACTATTGTCAAAAAAATGTCAAAAAAAATTCAAAATCGTGTTTTTGTCTATTCAAGATGCATTTCACGGTACGGTAATTATAAATTAATATTTACGTAAAAAAAAAATCAAATTTTCGATAAAAATTGCGAGAAAGTCAAGTGCGACCATTGTCGAACCCTTTATTTTTTTTGAGAGAGAGAGATTTTTTCGGGCGTTAATTTACGGGCGAAATTCTATTCAGTAGATGTTTCAGTAACGTAGTTTTAGAAATATGTACCAAATGTCAAGACAATCGGTCAATAATAGTTAACGGCGCCAAAACGATCGAACGCGACTAAACAAAGACGTGACTACCGTTTTTTGAAAATTTCCAGCCATTAATGCCAATATAGGCAGCAATTGTTTTTGTGCCAAAGCAGTTCAGTATAACTCAAATTACGGTAAAAGACGCCACCCTACCAACCTTGATCGAAATAAATGGATTTTGACCTAAGCAAAGACAAACACGTTTTGGCCAAAATTGGCCCATGTTTTTGGCCCACCACTCAAAAGAATCTATTTCTGGTTTTTTTACCATAGCTGGCGCAATCGCGAGTTATCAAAACTCGCTCAAAATCAGTTCTATAGATTCACAGTAGGAATCGGAGCAAATTTAAACGAACAGTGCGACCTGTGGGTAGGTACGCGACAGCTTACCGAACAAACGGACGGACGTACATCGTGTAAAAACCAATAATTTGCAGCTCGCAATTTTATCCCTAATGGATGGCAGAGATGCATCGTCAGCTGTACCAGAACCTTAACGGAAAATTGATATGACCAGAAGAGTTATAATTGAATGAGGTACTTACAATCCAAGTTAAGCGGGCACAGACCAAAACCTGCAACACATTATACACCTGTACAATCTTGTCCACTTGAAACGGCTTTCTTTTATTCATAAAGACAGGGCCTCCTTTAAGGATAAACCAAAGGTAAATACCGAGGATACTCAGCACTGGCACAGGTGAACCCATCAGAGGCCAATTTATAGTTCTTTGATCTGAAATTGAATAAGTAAATATTATGGAGTTAAGGCTGAATATACATTCGCTATTTTTTTAGGTTCCGATTTCAAACTTTGTGAGAAAAATATTGGATATTTAAATATTTTGAAGTATGATGTGTCTTCTTAACATCATTGGGGCCATGTTGTGATTTCACGATCGGCTAATTTTGGACAATTTTTTTGTGTGACAAAAATCGCTCGATCGTAAAATCACAACATAGCCTCATGAGGAATGACGTTACAAAGACATATTATATTTCAGAATAATTAAATATCCAATAGTTTCCTTACAAAGTTTGAAATCGGAAAGTAAAAAAATAGCGAATGTATGGTGGCCCTTAAGTTTCTTCTAACGATGGTAACACAGATATCTTAACGTGTTTTTGGCGATATAGCCACGAAAGCTAGAGCATAATATAGTAAATACCTAAAATTCATATTCAAGTAGTCCTATTCAATGTAAAAAAAATTTAATCACCTGAATATTCATATATCCAACGATTGTAACCGTCCATTAATTCTTTTACTAAAACCACCATGGTCGACCTGAAACAAATAGTATGATATGATGATAAATTTCTACTATTACTATTTCTATTATTGCGAGAAATAGTTGAAAAATTTAATTTGAAAACTATACCATCAAGTTATAACAAGGCCTTAGAAAAACAAAAACTGCGTCAGCATTTTTTTTATTTTGTATTTTAATTTGGTAATACCTAACTGCCTACAAATTTTGACGGATTAAAAAATCGTTCAAAAATATGAGTCAGTGGGAAAAAATTCTAGTAAGCACATTCACTTCATACCTACCTACTCATCATGGGGTAGCTAGCAAGTGAGAACGTCAAGAAAGTGAAAACTTACCGAAATGATCGTCTGCTCAATTATATACCGAAAACCAGTTTTGGCTCAAAGTCCAATGTCAATGACTATACGCCTTCGCAAGGGTTAAAGATTGAAAGAACCAGTCAGTTCCAATGTAGCCGACTTGACAACTTCAGCGGATGTTGGAATTACCATGTATGTGCAGTAATCAATGCAGTAAACTGTGAATTACCTGCAATTGCAACTTGCGAACGTCTGTCGTTCTAATCTAAAGAATATCGCAACAATGTCGCTAGAGACAAACTTACGAACGTCCCCGAAAAAACAACCGACCGTAACCCTTTAGGGGTGAGTTTCGTCAGTTGTTGCTAAGGTAGGTCGTCAAGAGACTTCCTCAAACAAATTATCTAGTTAAAAAAAAATTTCGAGCCCCCCCCCCCCCTTGGGGTGAGTTTCAAGGGTGGTGCGAGAGCCATATAAGACTTCCTCAGACAAGTAATATCACCGAAAAGTTTCTTCGAGTGCTTCACCCCCCTTTAGGGGTGAGTTTTTAGAAAAAAAAATATTAGGGTCTGCAATAGAGTCCACCTTGGAGCTTTTTAGAAGCTTAGTCCTTCGTCTGAAATAGTTTGAAACTTCCGAAAAGCTAAACATACACTTGAAGTATTTGTGAAATATAACTAACTATTAAAATAGGTTGGTGAAAACCACTGCTATAGGAAAATGATGGGTCACCGTGAACGTAATGACGTGAATTTAGACAGGATATGCCATACGACTATACTATAGCAATTTAAAGTAAAGGTTAGATGACCTTGGATACCGCAAGTCAGAATTACCATTTGTGTAGTCGCTGTAGGTATATTGGAGCTCACTTGAGTGAAGTCGTGAAGAACGATAGTCGCACACTTTTGCGGGACGTTGTAACTCAGACCATGGCAGTGACGTCGCAGGTGATGCAGTTTTATGAAGGAGCCCATGTTCTTATCACAGGGGGCACGGGCTTCATGGGAAGAATTCTTTTAGAAAAACTTCTGAGGTCATGCCCTGGAGTGCAGCAAGTGTATCTCATCATAAGGGTGAAAAAGAATGTGGAACCCAGTCAACGAATGACACAGCTTTTGGATGAACCTGTAAGTAATTCTGCATGGCGAAATTAATAAACTTCGCCATCTCTTGCTTCTAAAATTGCACAATATTTACAGTTTGTTTCTTATCTTAAAACCTTCTTCAGATGAATTTCTCAATATGTGGCTTTGCTGGAAAACCAGGTACATATGCGCCTATGAGTTGGTTTGTTAAATGTTTTTGGCCGAAGACGAAGTGGCCGAAGCCGAATATGAGTGGGCCGAAGCCAGTTTAGGAGTGAGCTGAAGCCAATACATCCATGTCGATAGCGGAAATTTTTTTCGTTCCACCGGGATTCGAACCCGGACCTCTCAGGACACAAAGCGGACCCCTTGACCACCCGGCCACATCCAGTTACTTGCTCCTTTCTTTCTGAGAGGGCAATAGGTCAACAAAATGTGTAAACTCAAAACTTTTTTAAGGTATTCAGCGTGCTAAAAACCGTTTTACCAGACTTCCACAAGAAAGTGACTCTAGTCCCCGGTGACTGTGGGGAGCTAGGTCTGGGCCTTTCAGCGGAGGACAGACTCCTATTGACGTCAAATGTGACTCACGTTTTTCATGGAGCTGCGACGGTTAGGTTTGACGCGCCGCTGAAGCGTGCACTGCTGCTCAACGTACGGGGTGTGCGCGAAATGCTTCTTCTCTGCCAAGAATGTCCCAATATTAAGGTCTGTGACTTATCATGTTAGTTTACTTGTTTTTAGGGAATCAATACTTGGTATTTTCATCATTTATTTTTTACTTTCTTGCTAGCCATAGGTTGCGAGACAGTAGGTATTGTTTTCGTGAATTGTCGGAACGCATTTGGGACAAGAGTAATCAAATGACAGTCATGAGATTTGGTATGAGTGATCTCAGATAGATGCTTGTGGGTAAGTTTCAACCGATTTGGGATTGCGTAAAAATTACGCCTGCAAAAAAAATCTCAAAAAAATCTCAAAAAATAAAAATCGAAAATTTCATATCGGGTGAGAAAGTTAAGTGCGACTATTGTCGGAACCTACACCGGGATTGGAACCCCGACTCTCAGGACACAGTGCGGACCCTTTGACCACTCGGCCACTGAGAGACACTATATGTGATTAAAATTAATTAGATTGTATCAAGATATATTACAAGCAATTTTTTGTGTTTTTCCAGAGTGTTATTCACATTTCGACCGCTTTTTCAAACTGCCCCATAAAGTTTATCGATGAAAAGTTCTATGATGCACCTATAACTGCAGATAAAGCTCTCTCCCTACTGGAATGTCTGGATGATTCTCAACTTGAAGCTATCACACCTGAGTAAGTCTTATAACCACTGTACAGTAACAACTCAGAACCAGGTTTAGACAATTTGTCTCACTTCATTTTGTGTATTTTTCGATTCTATTAAGGCTGAATATACATTCGCTATTTTCGACTACACGTACTTGGTTCGCAATGCTAAGTACTTCAAGCCCTACTCCGAAGTTACAGGGCGAGTGGAAAGTGTTTATAGGGGGATGTAAACCTGAGACTCTTTGTCGTGAGGTAGTGTTGTATTTTTGCATGAAATGGAGTAACAAGCCCACAGGAGCGATTTTAAACAGTCAACTACCAGTTCACATGTTTTTTTGACAGATCGCGAAAACACAACAAGCGGAATATTTTTTTGAAAATTTTCGGACTAAAAAATGTATGATTTTATCGTCACATTTAGTAGAAAAGCTTGATAAATGTTTGTACTATTTACCGTAGCCATGTTGCATTTTGGCAATTTTTATTTCACTTACGGAAGTCGGTAATTTCAACAGCATTTCTCTACTTTTCTCCTGTAAAAGCTAAACATAGTGTCCTACTTTTAGTCGTTCGTTTCGCGTTCAAATAGCACACTATGTTTAGCTTTTAGAGTAGACACAACCAATACGATATTGCAATTACCAGTCTCCGGTTGTACTAATTTGTAAACATTAGTTTTGTCGAATATTTACTTTCGCACAGTGGTATTGGCGGAGTTCGTCGAGAATGTATGGTGGCCGTTAAGCACCAATTTTTTTAACCCCCGCCCGTGATGAGGGATTCATTTTCGTCTCTTCATGTTTTTCTGGCCCTGAAGATGAAAACTTAGGAGCCAAAGATATTGGAAAACCCATTTGTTCGAAAGCCGGTGCCTTGTATGTGAGGCTACCTTTTAACTCTTGCGTACTTCGTTTACAGACTGATAGTACCATGGCCCAATACTTACTCCTTCAGTAAAAGTATAGCAGAAGACGTCGTTAAGAAGATAGGGAAAGGACTTCCTGTAGCGGTGTTCAGACCATCAATCGGTTGGTACTTTTCCTTGATTCACCCCATTGTCAAATTGACAAATGACATAAATATTGTTTCCGTGGTAACGAGAAAGTCAAGTGAATTGCTTTTAATCTTCGAATGGTTGGAAGTAAGAATCTTACATGCTATGACGTTGTCTCATTCCCCTACCGATTTTTTCGGGGAAATGCTATTATGACGCTGATATCAGCTTCTACGAGAAATTGAGAAATTTGTCGTCAGTAATGGCGGGAATACACCGGAAACTTACCTCTAAATGATCCCTTTCCTCTTTTTTTTTTCAGTAATCGGATGCAATAAAGAGCCCATACCTGGCTGGATTGATAATGTGTACGGACCCACGGGTGTCGTAGTGGGTAAGAAAACAACTTCCATTTCCAAAACTAGACAAAGATATAGGAAACGCAAACGCGAGGGGGTAACCACTCCAGAGATTCCTTGAGATTCCATTGAGATTCCTCAAAGATTTCCAAAGATTCCAAACGGTATTCATATAGAAAGAAGAACCCCGAAAGGGTAACCACTCCAAAAAATTCCGAGATTTCCTGAGTTTCCAAATTCCAAGAATTTCTAAGGTCCCGCTCGTCCTTGCCTAGCCCTACAGGGACGAGCAACCTACTTCACCTTCATACCGCAAATATTTGATTTTTTAAAGGATATCATAAAAAATTTCTTTTCGCTCGGTTGGCTCGCTCGAACACTGTATTGCTTTAGGCGTCATCAAGGTAGGTTTCCCCAAATAAGCTATTAAAAAATGACCTCCAAAATGCTAAAAAGGCATATCTTCAACAACTGAGGCATCCCTTCAAAACTGTCCATCCCTCCCCATTTCGAGGCGTCGAGGGATGCGTCCTTGCCAGGACTCCATACAAAACGTCTCGTTTGGGGCCACCTTAATGGTGGGGTGGACTTTAGCCAAGTCGGCAGTGTCCCCTCCAAGATTTTGCGAGTCTATCTCCCCACATGACCTGTTGACTGTTCCTTTCAGCCGGAGCGGCAGGTCTCCTGAGGGTTATGTATGCGGATCCAGAGTTGACGGCAGAGGTGGTTCCAGTTGACATGTCCATAAACGCCATGATTTGTGCCGCTTGGGAAATCGGAAGAAAATCAAATAGTCCAATTCCATATCATAATCTAGCCACACATGCCCCCAGTGAAAGCAGTACTCGCGGAGAGTCAAGTGAAGAGTAAGTTTAAAATTTTGTACACACAACAATAGCCACACTTGACGTTCTCGTCCAATGTACAATTATGTTCATCATAAGGGACGTATTTTTTTTGTCACACGAAATCAATTGAAAAAGACCCAAGAGCATCGATCTGGTATCACTCTTAACCAACCTTATTAATGGCATTCTAAGTCCCAAATGCGTTCCAACTAAGTAATTGTAAACGTGACTTCATTTGAAATTGAATTAAGAATTCGAAATTTTCAAATTATGTTACTGAAAAATGCTTGAGTAACCTAGTTTAAAAAAAAAAAAAAAAAAAAAAAAAAAAAAAAAAGCTGTAAAATCCAAATAATTCAAAACGGTCTCGAAGCATCTACTCGTAAACTAACCTACCAAATTTCAGTGTTATAGATTGAAAAGTGTACTGTCGGCGCTTGTCCCATCAATCAAAAACATGCATTTTGAATTGATATTTCGATTTTTTGGGAATAGCGGCCGTTATTTTTGAAAAATCAAGAATGCCTTGTAAATATACATTGACCGTGATTTTAGGCAGGTGTGTACCAAATTTCATAAAAACCTGACGAACGGTATAGGCTGTGGAACATCGGGTGGACTGACGGACGGACAGGCTATTTCCAGAAACCACTTTTTCTGATTCCGTGGACCTCCAGAACCATGGGAAACCTAAAATCTCAAATCCAAAATCTTCTACAAAAAAAAAAAAAAAAATACTTTCTCGCCACGTTGGTTAGCGAGAATGTAAAAAAAAACAATAGGTAGAACCGACATTCGTGCCTTTCAGTGGCCGAGGGGTCCGCTTTGTGTCCTGAGAGGTCCGGGTTCGAATCCCGGCTGAACGGAAAAATTTTTCGCTTCCGACATGGATGTACTGTACTGGCTTCGGCCCACTAATAAACTGGCTTCGGCCACTTCGGCTTCGGCCAAAAAATAAAAATAAACATCTAACAAAAACCAACTCATCGGCGCATAATATGTTCTCTGAACGTTGCGCGTTAAAAAAAAAAAAAAAAAAAACCGACATTCCCATTATCTTACAAACTACACTTAAAATTTATTTTCTCAGCTTCTTCGATGTCTATACACCAGTTCTGCCGCAGCGACTACGACACCCATGCACCTATACCTATATATATACCTATACCAGAAGAGGAGGTGAGGCTACTTAAGTTATAAAAACCGAATTATTATTATTATTTTTTTTTTTGTAGGAATAGTCAAGATATTTCCATATATAACTTCTGTTCTCCTGTAGAAAATCGCTTCACATGGACTGATTTTCATAGTTTCGCAACGAAGGATAGATATCGCGTGAGTATCCACTTTCCTTGCTCTACCCAATTTTTCATCGCCATCAATTGCTAGAACAGGGTGCTGATTCAAATATGTCATCGAAATGCACCCGACTCAGGTAGCTGGTCATCACAGAACTTGTCATGACCTAAGTTGTCACCTAACTTGACAAAGCTGCCGTCAGGGCAGTTGCTGTCCGAAACTCAATCGATCAACTCCAAAATATCAGTGATATGAATTACCCGTCCACACACTTATTTTTTTGGATCATATTCATTTCGAATTCGAATTGAATTCGGTCGCATTTGAATTTGTCCAATGACAGACAGGTGAAAACAACCCTGAAGTGACATGAAAACTGTGACATGTTTATCACGAAAACTGAAACTTAATGTCTATATGCTCAACACACACTCATTTTTCAGATTCATAGTCATTTCCAAGACGAATTAATTTGATGATATTTGTATCAGCATCCAGATCATCAATGTCGTAGGATTTGGACTAAAATTCAAGCATAAAGATTGATTTACTTACCTATTTATAATAAAAAAAAAAAAGTAATTTAAGTAGAATAGTTCTAACACTGTAATGATAAAAGCTAGTTTTGGGCATCGTCGTCAGATTACGTTTTCCAACTTTACTTGCTCTACCATTTTCATTTGACATTCTTCTTTTACAGATACCCCCGATCCAAACCATTTGGTATCCGACCGGAACCACAACCAACAGTTGGAGTTGGTACATTTTCCTAACATTTTTTTACCATACCATACCCAGCTATGCAATGGACGCTGTTTTGGTTTTATCGGGAAAGAAACCACAGTAAGTTAAGTGTATTGAGCAAAGTTAGATAAAGTAACTTAGATGGCCTATGTAATTACATGATATCGTATGTGGTCCTTCAAAGACGTTACAGACCTAACCCGATATTACTTTATTTCCCATATGATAGGAAAAGGGAAAGTCATGATCAGGTACTATCTGATTGATAAACCAATGGGTTATAAATTATAATTATCATTATTCAAAATACCAAAATAAAATATACAATAGGTATGATTTTTGTTAGGTTGGTGGACGGCTATAAAAAACTACAGAAGTTCAGCAATGTACTGAAATACTTTTGTACCCAACAATGGTCTTTTGGAATGAAGAATACGCAGCGTCTGTGGTCAAGATTAAGTTCTGAAGACCAAAACAACTTCCATTTCAATATGATGGACGTAGAATGGCCGGTGTTCTTTGCTAAAAACTTTGAAAGTATGCGGCTCTATATTTTCAAAGACGACCCCAGTACAATTCCAGCTGCACGACGAAGAATAATCAAGTAAGTTTCGAATGACTAATTTATTCATGTGGAAGAAAGTCATTGAAAGTCATTGGTAATGAAGTAATGATAAAAAGATCCGGCTTGAAGGACCATGTTTGTGTTGGAACGACTCGAAGGACCATGTTTGTGTTGGCACACTTACTGGTATGCATCTAGCGATGTACCTGATTTCAACTGTTCTTGACAGGATCGGCCACCGGCGTGCGCCTGACGGCACTTATAGTTCATAAAGGGGTATTCAAGTTTTAGCAAAATGAAAAATCTCTTTTTATCATCAAAACCTTGCCTAACTTACAAATTCGTTCAAATTTATGATACACATATTTTAATGGAATATCTGCAGTCGAAAAAATGGAATGAGACTTTCTCCCACTATCATGCATTTCCCATGCACACAGGTGAGATCGTTCAACAGATTTCCCCAAATTTGGTGCGCAGATACCTCTGCATTTTTCTAAATACACATGTATATTTTTTATTCTCAGGTTTGCTGTGGCTCACTATACCCTCTTGGCTGTGATTTACTCCTTCCTTGCGTGGGCGTTTTATCGGATATCGTACTTCATTTTACGGAACCTGATCTGAAGTCCTAACCGAAATTCTTATGGTTATAAATAAATTTTAATTCTTTCATATTTCTTCTATCAAAAAATTAGGAAAAGCAGGGCCAGTGATTTTGAACTATCAGAACATAATATCAGTTACCTGTGTCTATCGTAACTGCGTAAATGTACCTTCGTATGTGGCACCAACCAAGACGACAAACTTTTCAATTAGTCAAGACAGATTTCACCCCTTCTTATAGTATACCATAGTGTCTCCTATCGAACAGATTTAACGATCAGATACACATACGTTTAGCTTATGGCAATTGCTATCGAAAGGAAACAAGTACGCAAGGCTACATAAAAGTAAACAAGTTCGTTTAATCTATTCCACAGGAGATATTATAGTATACTTTAAAGAAGTGGTAAAAACCACCGTAATTATAGCACAGGTACCTACCAACATGAAAACCCTCTCTGGTAGCATATTAGGTAGTGTTATAGTCCCACAAGAATATTTACTATCAAAGAATGCATTCCAAAAAATAAAATTAAATAAACCGTTTGGGAAAAATTATTTTTGCCGACCCTATCCCTCGAATTAAAGTGGGTGACGTAACATTCTCACCCAAGTGCAGGGTGAAAACTATGTAGAAAACTGAAAGAACGAAAATTCCTTTCGGCAGGCCCGAAAGGCGTAGGTAGATTTCGAAGGTTACTACCATCACTA
Organism: Mesopsocus fuscifrons; assembly: GCA_950004255.1. Classification (NCBI taxonomy): domain Eukaryota; kingdom Metazoa; phylum Arthropoda; class Insecta; order Psocodea; family Mesopsocidae; genus Mesopsocus; species Mesopsocus fuscifrons. The sequence continues at coordinate 4,822,334 of OX465381.1, forward strand.
AAAGCAGTCTAAAATCATTTAGAAAGACGGTTAAGAAGATTTTCAGTTGATCCCGATGCATTCCCTCCAATAACAACGGAGGAACTGAGTTTTGAAATTTCACCCCCCCCCCCCCCCCAACAGAAAATGAAAGTGATCTTAAAAAAACATTTTCAGACAAAAGTTATAGATATTATTAATATAAATTCATAACAAAAAGAATTAACTCAATATCTCACCAATTAAGAGAGTTACGACGTTTTGAAAATTCAACCCTCCACCCCCTGCCTAAACGGTGCGTCGTCAAAAAACCTTTTTCATACAAAAGTTGTAGGTAATATTGAGGCAAATTCAGTACAAAAAGAAAGAACTCGATACCACCCCTAGGACACAATATGTGATTTTTTTGTTCGCCAACCCCTTGTTCAACCACAAAGGGTGGGATCAAAAAAATCACAAAGAAAACGGGTAGGTAGTACTGTTACACGACCCACAGATAAAACCAAATTTCATTAGTTGCAATGTTAAGGGAGTTATGGCCAAAAACCAGTTTTCGAAAAAGTCCCACCAATTCGCCCCCCTTCGTCCGATTTCCCCCTTTAACAAACTCGACCGAGATTTTAGTCCCTTTTATTTTATTAAATAGTCAAAACCAATTATTTTTCAAAAGTACGGTTCCTAGCGTGTTCACAAGAAATTGAAATAATTGAAATATATGTATAAACTTTTTAACTGACGGTGGTTTTAGGATCCAGCGGTCATAAAAAGAAGAACTGTGAAGAAATTTCTCCAAAGTGAGACTACTGGTACAACTACAATAGGTAGATTTTTGTTCGAAATCCACCTAAAAATCGTTCCAGACATTCTGGAACGCGAACATGATCGAATAAACACGTCGTGAACTAGAAGTTTCCTAAAATTAGAGGTAACTAGTATGTTTACTCAAGTACCCTCTAAAAATGAATGAAAGCTTAGCGCATTTCGAGCAAAAGAATAAAATAAAAACGCTATTCTAATGTACCAAATGGTTCATAGGTTTTATGGGGGCTGCCCTATATATACCATCGATGGTGAACACACTCACCCGTAGGTACTATCTTCATGTCATTGCACACCCACGCCATTAGAAGCTGGTGGTGCCTTATTCCAAAGGAAGAACAAAGCGACAAGATGCAAGACCGGTGACTCTATTTTACGTTACTCCACCTAATAAAGAATGGACTGAGCAAGCCCACTGAACTCTGGTTGTTAATGCTGTTCCTTAAGTAGATGTTAATTTTAAGAAGATAATCAAATATATGTCCTTTATGATTTCCGGTGTAGCAGGGCTGAAAAAAAAAAAACTTGTGCAAATGTGCCCTTATCAGTTCTACTTTTACTAATTCTTTAATATATCAGTTAAGGTTTGCGAAAAACCGCTCAGTAGGTTCCTACTTAGAAGAATGTACAAAGTTAACCGTAAGACTGATGTATACTTTAATGCTACTTTTCTGACGAGACTGCTGTCTTTCTAAGATAGAATAGGCAGAAACTAGCTTTAGAAGTATCTAGTGGTGTAAGCACAATCGGGTTTATTTTTACTTTACCTGTATACGGAGTATACGTAAGGTAAAGTATTGTATTCGTGCGGGCCAATTTTCGGCAAACCTCAACTTTGAACCGTCATTGCTCCCAGACCTCAAAAGCGACTGAAAGTTGCATAATATACATTTCGGAAACGTCCATTCCTTCGGAATATGAAAATTATCTGAGGTCAGGTACTCCGTGTCAGTTCGTATGTATGTACCTATGTATGTGGCATTGATCTGGACGGCACACTTTTGAACCGATTTTCTCCAAAATCGGTTCAAAAGTGAGCCAAAGCCTAGTTCCCCCACTTTAAAATTAAAACGCCCCCAAAAAGTAGGAAAAAAACATTTGCTCAAAATCGGCTGCAACGATTTTGATCAAAGTTTAGGCAATTATAGAAAAAAAAAAATTAAGAATCCAATGATACCACCCACTACCTCAACATAACTCCCTGGCCTATAAAAAAAGGGGGGAAGTCCCCCGTGGACCGTGGTTTGCGAAATATGGGTTGTGTGGGCTCAAAATGATCGGGAGATCATTTTGAGGCAATTTATTTGGTCAAAATGTTTTTTCGAGCGTCCTAAATTGTTTTGATCACTTTCCAAAGTACGTTGTATGGGGTATCAAAATGCTTGGGGAAACGTTCTCAGACAATTTATTTTGTCAAAAAGTTTTTCCGAGCTTCCTCAACTACCCCACCTCCTTTTAGGGGGTAGTTTTGGGTGGTTGCTGAAGTACGTCGTGTGGGGTTTCTAACTACTCGGGGAACATTCCGGGGCCATTTCTTTCGTCAAAAAGTTTTTGCGTCTCCAATAATTTAACCAAGGGACGCTAATAAGCAGGTGAAGTTTTGTCCGACCGTGTCGTACCCCTTGTTTCGAATATTTTAAATGAAAAAAAATTACTTGACGCCGAAACCAAAATTTATTAAACTATGTTCTGAAGTTCCAAGACATTCAGAACAACCATTTTCAGCAGAAAAGTGTCAATAAGTGTCTACTATACTCACTACATGCAGCCTTCATCACATAGAATTATCACTCCTATTATTGTTTCTTCAGAGAGTTATACAAAAACAATCGTGTCACATAACGCGCAGTGATACGAGTCTATACGGGATATGACATCAGTACACTGCGATTAAAAGTCAAGGGTGAGGTGACCGTGGAGGCATTCCAATTATGGGAATTAGCATCTCTGTACTTGCAGCATATTGGCACTCACTTAGGGTGAAGAGGTGAAGACCGATAGTTACATATTGGGCAGAAGTGTAACACAGACCATGGCAGTGACGTCACAGGTGGCGCAGTTTTATGAAGGAGCCCAAGTCCTTATCACCGGGGGCACGGGCTTCATGGGAAGAATTCTCTTAGAAAAACTTCTGAGATCTTGCCCTGGAGTGCAACAAGTGTATCTCATCATAAGAGTCAAGAAGAATGTAGAACCCAGTCAACGAATGATTCAGCTTCTAGATGATCCTGTAAGTAACCCTGACAAAGGGAGTGAATGAAATTCACTCTCTAATATAGCGAAAACGATCCTGTATACGCTCACCTAAAACTTAAGAATCTTACCAAAAGTCAAGGTCGTTTCTATGGTTCAAAAAAAAAAAAAAACTTCATGAATTGATTTTACTGAAAATCCAGGCGTCGTATCCTCTACTACCTTTTTCGAAGAGTCGAAACACCCAAACTGATTAAAAAAATACTTTTTAGGTATTTGGTGTTCTGAAAAACGTTTTACCTGACTTCCGGAAGAAAGTGACTCTAGTCCCCGGTGACTGTGGGGAGCTAGGCCTGGGTCTTTCAGCGGAGGACAGACTTCTATTGACGTCTAATGTGACTCACGTTTTTCATGGAGCTGCGACGGTTCGGTTTGACGCGCCGCTGAAGCGCGCACTGCTTCTCAACGTACGGGGTGTGCGCGAAATGCTTCTTCTCTGCCTAGAATGTCCCAAAATTAAGGTCAGTGCGTTAACCACCCTGCTCCTGATCTTAAGGGTGAAAACTCTTGTGGCACTAGATGTTATTTTCTACGAACATACTTCCTTTTTTTTTTGAAAAAAAAAAGGCAGATAATTGCCTTGAAAAAAGATGCACCGGTTTAAAATGTAGGGTTCCAGTAATAGAAGAAAGCTATTACAAAACAGAAATATGTAAGATTGTTAATATCTGAAAGTATTTGATCAGATTTCCATGGTGTTAACAATTGTGTACTTACCTTTATTTTTTTTCCATATTATTATTTTCAGAGTGTTATTCACATATCAACTGCTTACGCAAACTGCCCCATAAAATATATAGATGAAAAATTTTACGACGCACCTATAACTGCACATAAGGCTTTATCTCTGCTGGAATGCCTGGATGATTCTCAACTTGAAGCTATCACCCCAAAGTAAGTATACCTAACTAGGCTAACATAAATGTATAGTAACCGTACAGCACCGTAACTCATGTTTATTTTGTTCCAAGATTGATCAGTCCCTGGCCGAATACATACTCCTTCAGTAAATTTATAGCAGAAGACGTAGTTAAGAAAATGGCGGGAAGACTTCCCGCAGCCGTATTCAGACCATCAATCGGTGAGTACTTAAACTTCATAAACAATTATGATCATGTGGAAAGAATATTAGCCACGTTACCCCTCTTGTATGTCGTATCTTTTTCAGTAATCGGATGCAATAAAGAGCCCATACCTGGCTGGATTGACAACGTGTATGGACCCACGGGCGTCATAGTGGGTAAGAAAACTTCAATTTTTTGTACTTTCCAAATTGGAACAACTCAAAAGAATTACTTCCTCGCTTGCCTACGGCAAATACTTTCTACTTACCATCCTCCTTCGCAACACCTTTAAATGATATGGGTTACGTTCCTCCATATACCGTTTAAGAAAGCTATTTTAAAACCATTATTTTATCTCTCTGACAGGCAAACGGTGTCCGCCGGTGAGTCAATCCTTTAGTTCCTTGAGCCACCGATTACCCAATTTTGGTAAAATTTCTCACCTAAGGGTGCGTCCCACCATGCCCAGTTAAAATTAAACTGGAGATTTGATCTCATAGTATAAGTTAAATTGAGGTAAATCCGTCCCACCAACAACGATTACTGGAGTTTAACAAAGATCTCCAGATCAAATTTTTAACTGGCCAATCCTGGCGGGTTAAAAATTTAACCGCTGGTGTCCTATCATCCAACACTCACCAGATATGCAGAAATGGGATTTTAAATGAAATATTTGTAAAAATTGGATAATAAAACAATAATGACGCCATTTTTTTATTTGTTGTGATTGTAGGGACCCGCCTGCTCTCTAGCGGTTGCGCGTCTAAGCTCCAGGAACCTTCCGCTAGGTGGCGCACGAGCGCCTAGGTAGTTCAAGGTTCCGCCGCTAGAGGGCAGGAGCAGTTTGCCCTCTAAGTTAAGCCACTGAGCACTGTGGCTATATAAGCTATGTTGACTGCCACAGCAGTCAGTACTTCTGGTAACCTGGCCTGGTGCACTACTCGCTGGCTATCAGTACTACTCCTGTTCAATATATAAATTGTAAGAGTTCTTCAAGCCTTTTTCCTTAGCTACGCAAGAGCCTTACATGATCATCTATCTACTGCTACCAGTTCTACCACCTAATAAACGCCAAATCCCCCCCCCCCCCCCCCCCCGAAATCTCGCCAAATTTAAAATAGTGACAATAATTTAAAAAAATAAATATTTTCTTTTTCAATTTTAAAAATGGATGCTACGGAGAGGAAGGAACTGATGTTTGTGAAAATAAAAAAGATCCTTCTGATTCAGGAAAGGAATAATAAGCCATTATATAGCCATTTTGGGGACACCTTCACAGTGAAGACGAAATTAAACTGGAGATTTAACTGAGCGTTGGTGGGATGCAAGTTTTTGACTTTTAGGTTATTCTTTTAATTTGATCCCTACTTTTAACCAGAGGTTAGCCAATTTTTAGTCGGAACATTAACTGGGCACGGTGGGACGCACCCTAAGTCTTCCAAAACTTTCGTGGCGCGAATGACGCGTCAGGTTTTGAATCTTATCCCAAGTTAAGAAGAATAATTACGGGTTGTAACACACACTCCCAGCTTTCGATGGTCCGAATACCCATAGTAAAATGTAGCTATTTCTTTCAGCCTCAGCAGCAGGTGTTATGAGAGTGATGAATGGAAATCCGCAGGGGAGAGCAGATATGGTCCCAGTTGATATGGCAATAAATGCCATGGTTTGTGCTGCTTGGGAAATTGGAAGAAAATCAAATAGTCCAGCTGAATTGGACTCAGCGAAACTTGCCCTCTGTGAAAGCAGTACTGATGAGTAAACATATTATATGACTTAGGGGGGTATAAGGGAGTCTGAAAAGAAACATTTTTTCCATTGACTCGGATCAGAAACGTGACAAAACAAAAAATAGGCTATGGATGAGACTGATGGATAGTATTGAATTTGGATATCAGGCGCGATACAGGTATCAAAGGTATTCTCCCTTCGTAGATACAGGTGTTTAAAAAATTTGCATTTTCGATTCCGTAGTTTTGTTGTTGATAGCTGGGTAATCAATTTTTTTTTTTTTCATTAGGTAGATTTTTACTTCCATCATACAAACTTTCACTTTCACTTTCATTTTGTTCGCTGTCTATTCATCCCTTGCCGTCCTTTTTTTTTAGGAAAAAAACAAGTCAAGGACCTCCTATATATAACTTCGTGGCGGCTGATGAAAATCCAGTTACCTGGAAGGACTTTGAAAACTTTGGACTCAGACAAAGATACCGCGTGAGTATCCTTGTTATATGGGATGTCGATGGTACACCAGTAAGTACTCATAGCAAGTTCGGGCAGGGGGTGTATTTGGATGATAATCGACATATAAAAGTGATATTTGAGAATAAAAATGCAACCCCAATATCTCATCGAACCTGAAAAATAATAATGCAAATTTCAATAGCCTTTGGGGTAATGGGGGGGGGGGGGTTTCGCCTTTATTTTTTTTGCTTCACGTTGGCATTACCATGTAAGTTTTCCGGGGGAGGGGTTAACCCCCTAACCCCCCCCCCCCCCCCCGTGGATACGGCTATGACACCGATATGCCTCTGCATATTAAAGCTAATTAAACTTTCCCTTTTACAGGTACCCCCGATTCATTCGATTTGGTATCCAACGTCGACAAATATGACGACGAGTTGGGAATGGTACCTTATTCTGTCGTTCTTTTACCACACCATCCCAGGGTATGCGATGGACGCATTGTTGGTATTATCTGGAAAAAAAACCCCAGTACGTGAATTTTCCTGGAGCAAAATTGAACCCTTGATTTTCTTAACATTCAGTTAGCAGTCACGTATAGTAAGAGTGAATTAGAAGCCCCCCCCCCCCACCCTTTAAAAAAGTAGAATACCAGGGACGAAAGGAGTGTCGTAAGTATTCCTCCAAACACACGCATTTCGCATTCTCGCCGGTATGTGATACGTGGGCTGAGGAAATCATATCTTCGTGCAAAATTTCGATTTAGATATTATGGGTTACCCATTCTTTTGAAGAAGTACCGGTGGATATTTAAAGAACATAATAAATATTACTTATTGGGCTTATTTTATGAAAAATTTCCATGGAAATCACGTCCTTGATTTGAGGCCTTCCTATAGCAAAAACTGAATTTCAGAAGTCTCTTACTCCCAAAAAAGTACCATTTTCAAAATGTAGGCATGTGTGTGTCTCCGCATGAAGACTAGCCCAAAAACATGCATTGGACCCATTTTTTAAAAAACGTCGGGTATAATTTACAATTTTCGATTTGTTAGGTTGGTGGATGGATATAAGAAACTGCGAAAGTTCAACAATGTAATGAAATACTTCTCTATGCAAGAGTGGTCATTCGGCAAGAATAATACGCAGCGTCTATGGTCAAAATTAAGTTCCGAAGACCAAAGCAACTTCCACTTCAATCTGATGGACGTAGAATGGCCAGAATTCTTTGCTAAAAATATTAAAAGTATCCGACTATATATTTTCAAAGATGATCCCAATACGATTCCAGCAGCACGACGTAAAATGGTCTTGTAAGTTATCAAAAACTTAACAGTTCCACTCATTTGCACAGACATCGCTGACACCTCCCATCATCTCGATGAAAAAATCCCTTTTTACCGTTAAGGTCGACTACACGTAATTGGTTGGAATGCTACGTACTTCAAGCCCTACTCCGAAGTTACAGGGCGAGTGAAAAGTGTTTATAGGGGGATGTAAACCATAGACTCTTTGTCGTGAGGTAGTGTTGTATTTTTGCATGAAATGAAGTAATGAGCCCACAGGAGCGGTTTTAAACAGTCCGCTACCAGTTCACATATTTTTTTGACAGACCGCGAAAACACAACACTACCGCACGCGGAACATTTTTTTTGTAACGTTTCGAACTAAAAAATGTATGATTTTATCGTCACATTTAGAAGAAAAGCTTGATAAATATTTGTAATATTTACCGTCGCCATGTTACATTTTGACGATTTTTATTTCACTTACGGAAGTGGGTAATTTCAACATCTTCTCTCTACTTTTTCTCCTGTAAAAGATAAATATAGTGTCCTATTTTCACTCATTCGTTTCGCGTTCAAATAGCACACTATGTTTAGCTTTGAGAGTAGACACAACCAATACGATATTGCAATTACCAGTCTCCGGCAGTACTAATATGTAAACATTAGTTTTGTCGAAAATTTACTTTCGCACAGTTGTTTTGGTGGAGTTCGTCGAGAATGTATATACAGCCTTAATGTACGCTATGTTGCCATTTACCATGGTTCAATGAGGTTGGGCTTGTGATGTGCCGATACCTTATTTAGAAACACAATACGATCTTTTTTTTTTCAGGCTTGCGGTCGCCCACTTTACCCTCTTGGCTGTGGTTTACTACTTCCTCGCATGGGCGTTTTATCAGATATCATACTTCATTTTACGAAATGTAAACTAAGATTTCCGGGATATAAAGTATAAAGTACTAATTTTCATAGTGTTGTAACTATCATAAGCTCCTGCTAAGCCCATTTCATGCACTACAGTAAGCCAATCGACGCAATTGAGGTTGTGATTTTTCTACTGTCAATTTTCAGAGAAAATCGTTGAAAGTTTAAGTACTCTGAAGAATAGGGACCTGGTGCTCCTGAGAGATACCAGGGGTGAAGCAGAAGATGCCTTGCTGGTTGCCAGTAGGTTTTTCTCTGCGTCGGGTCTTGCGCTTAACGCCCGTAAGTGCCATGCACTGTAGATGCTTAGACGACCACGTGGGCTAGGCCTCGCGTGTGATGTTAGGACTCCTTTTCAGATTCTGGAGGGATGCATCCACCAAGTAACTGATATCGACTCATTCCGGTACCTTGGATTCGAGTTCGATAAGTCAGGGATGTGTCCACCTGGAAGTGTCCGGGATCTAGATAACCTCCTGACCCGTCTTCGGAGATCGCCACTGCGGCCCTTCCAAAAGATGGTGTTCTTGAGGCGATTCCTGATCCCGTGGTTTATATATCGGATGCAGAACTTCAGATTCACGGCTAAGGACCTACATTACTTTGACCTCCGAGTCAGGGGGTTCGTCAAACAAGTCTTACACCTCCACCACTCAACCGAGGACGCCATGATACACGCTCCGCTGAAGGCGGGCGGGCGGGCGGGCGGAAGGCGCCTTCATAATGGAAGAAAATGTTTAATTATGTCGTTTTTTACGGTCAAATACAGAAGTTTTCAAAAATTGCTTAATCGCTTCTCTTTTTTTTATGCAAAATTCATATTATCTGACCTTGTTGCAGCCTTGAGTGGCCTACAGCAGTATTAGTACAATTATTCTGGAGTAAACTGACATCATTGAGATAAAAAATTCAAATGCACTGATTGTATGACCTTCACTGTTCTAACAGTATTTTGAAAAAACAGAAAAAAAAAGTTTGAAACTGTTTTTGTTGCATTTACTCTCAACTGCTCAGTCACAGTACCTTTTTCTTAAAAAAAAAAAAAAAAAAAAAAAAAAAAAAAAAAAAAAAAAAAAAAAACTATATTATATAGAAACACTACGGTTACAATGAAAACTATAGAACTATAGAGTATACTTTCGATATTATCGATCGATAACTGCAACTAGATGGTAATGCAAGATGGTACCGCATTCTACTGAGATATTCATACTTTGATGTAGTAATAGGTTAGGTGATCTCCCAAAATTGGTAATTGAACACTTTCCAATATTGCCGTAAACCAGTGGTCCCCAAACTTTTTGCACCGCGGAGCACCAAACAGCCAGTAAATTTTTCGCGGAGCCCGTACGGTTAATCACCAAATTGGTTCTATATCTACCAGTCTCTCCCAAGCCCCCTCCCCTATCTATTCTACTAACAATGAAAACACTACTTACGCCAGAACTTACGGTTTGCAGGGGCGGCTCTTACAACACCCCCTAGAAGGGGTCATGATGCAAATAGAAACCCCTATTATTCTGGGGCCATTTCTTTCGTCAAAAAGTTTTTCCGTCTCCAATCATTGAACCAAGGGACGCTAATAAGCAGGTAAAGTTTTGTCCGACCGTGTCGCACCCCTTGTTTCTAATATTTTAAATGAAAAAAAATCACTTGACGCCGAAACAAAAATTTATTAAACTATGCTCTGAAGTTCCAAGACATTCAGAAAAACCACTTTCAGCAGGAAAGTGTCAATAAGTGTCTACTACTCACTACATGCAGCCTTCATCACATAGAATTATCACTCCTATTATTGTTTCTTCAGAGAGTTAAACAAAAACAATCGTGTCACATAACGCGCATTGATACGAGTCTATACGGGATATGACATCAGTACACAGCGATTAAAAGTCAAGGGTGAGGTGACCGTGGAGGCATTCCAATTATGGGAATTAGCATCTCTGTACTTGCAGCATATTGGCACTCACTTAGGGTGAAGAGGTGAAGACCGATAGTTACATATTGGGCAGAAGTGTAACACAGACCATGGCAGTGACGTCACAGGTGGTGCAGTTTTATGAAGGAGCCCATGTCCTTATCACCGGGGGCACGGGCTTCATGGGAAGAATTCTCTTAGAAAAACTTCTGAGATCTTGCCCTGGAGTGCAACAAGTGTATCTCATCATAAGAGTCAAGAAGAATGTAGAACCCAGTCAACGAATGATTCAGCTTCTAGATGATCCTGTAAGTAACCCTGACAAAGGGAATGAATGAAATTCACTCTCTAATATAGCGAAAACGATCCTGTATAACGCTCACCTAAAACTTAAGAATCTTACCAGAAGTCAAGGTCGTTCCTATGGTTCAAAAAAAAAAAAAAAAAAAAATCTTCATGAATTGATTTTACTGAAAATCCAGGCGTCGTATCCTCTACTACCTTTTTCGAAGAGTCGAAACACCCAAACTGATTAAAAAAATACTTTTTAGGTATTTGGTGTTCTAAAAAACGTTTTACCTGACTTCCGGAAGAAAGTGACTCTAGTCCCCGGTGACTGTGGGGAGCTAGGCCTGGGTCTTTCAGCGGAGGACAGACTTCTATTGACGTCTAATGTGACTCACGTTTTTCATGGAGCTGCGACGGTTCGGTTTGACGCGCCGCTGAAGCGCGCACTGCTGCTCAACGTACGGGGTGTGCGCGAAATGCTTCTTCTCTGCCTAGAATGTCCCAAAATTAAGGTCAGTGCGTTAACCACCCTGCTCCTGATCTTAAGGGTGAAAACTCTTGTGGCACAAGATGTTATTTTCTACGAACATACTTCATTTTTTTTTTTTTTTTTTTTTTTTTTTTTAAAAAAAAGGCAGATAATTGCATTGAAAAAAGATGCACCGGTTTAAAATGTAGGGTTTCAGTAATAGAAGAAAGCTATTCCAAAACAGAAATATGTAAGATTGTTAATATCTGAAAGGATTTGATCAGTTTTCCATGGTGTTAACAATTGTGTACCTATATTTTTTTTCCATATTATTATTTTCAGAGTGTTATTCACATATCAACTGCTTACGCAAACTGCCCCAAAAAATATATAGATGAAAAATTTTACGACGCACCTATAACTGCAGATAAGGCTTTATCTCTGCTGGAATGCCTGGATGATTCTCAACTTGAAGCTATCACCCCAAAGTAAGTATACCTAACTAGGCTAACATAAATGTATAGTAACCGTACAGCACCGTAACTCACGTTTACTTTGTTCCAAGATTGATCAGTCCCTGGCCGAATACATACTCCTTCAGTAAATTTATAGCAGAAGACGTAGTTAAGAAAATGGCGGGAAGACTTCCTGCAGCCGTATTCAGACCATCAGTCGGTGAGTACTTACACTTCATGAACAATAATTATGGTCAGGTGGAAAGAATATTAATCACGTTACCCCTCTTGTATGTCGTATCTTTTTCAGTAATCGGATGCAATAAAGAGCCCATACCTGGCTGGATTGACAACGTGTATGGACCCACGGGTATCATAGTGGGTAAGAAAACTTCAATTTTTTGTACTTTCCAATTTGGAACAACTCAAAAGAATTACTTCCTCGCTTGCCTACGGCTAAGCCCCCGATTACACCTTACAATTTCCAATCCAAATAGGATCATAAAAAAATATGATCAAGAAAAATTGTAAGGTGTAAAGTGAATTGAGTCAATTATGATACAATTTGTATCGGCCGGTACAAATTGTATCATAACTGCTGCAACTACCTTCCTGTAGGCTGCGATGTGTTTGTTGTTGTTGGGTTAGCCCGTTGAATATGGCGGCTGAGGTAAGTTGAATGGAAATGACCCGTATTTTAATAGAAAATGTGGAGGAGTACGAATTTCTTATAACGATGAATTGAAAGAATATACCGTTTAAAAAAGCTTTAGTTCCTTGAGCCACCGATTACCCAATTTTGGTAAAATTTCTCACCTAAGTCTTCCAAAACTTTCGTGGCGCGAATGACGCGTCAGGTTTCGAATCTTATCCCACGTTAAGAAGAATAATTACGGGCTGTAACACACACTCCCAGCTTTCGCTGGTCCGAATACCCATTATAAAATATAGCTGTTCCTTTCAGCCACAGGAGCAGGTGTTATGAGAGTGATGCATGCAAATCCGCAGGGGAGAGCAGATATGGTCCCAGTTGATATGGCAATAAATGCCATGGTTTGTGCTGCTTGGGAAATTGGAAGAAAATCAAATAGTCCAGCTGGATTGGACTCAGCGAAACTTGCCCTCTGTGAAAGCAGTACTGATGAGTAAGTCTTAAACATATATGACTTAGGAGCTTATAAGGGAGCCTGAAAAGAAACATTCTTTCCATTGACTTGGAACAGAAACGTGACAAAACAAAAAATAGGTTATGGATGAGACTGATGGATAGTATTGGTTTTGGATATCAGGCGCGATACAGGACTTCTAAGCGGTGATATAAAACCTAAATTGGTACCAAAGGTATTCTCCCTTCGTAGATACAGGTGGCTGAAAAATTTGCGTTTCCGATTCCGTAGTTTTGTTGTTGATAGCTGGGTGATCAATTTTTTTTTTTCATTGGGTAAATTTTTACTTCCAGTATCATACAAACTTTCACTTTCACTTTGTTCGCTGTCTGTACATCCCTTGCCATCACTTTTTTTTTAGGAAAAGTAGTCAAGGACCTCCTATATATAACTTCGTGGCGGCTGATGAAAATCCAGTTACCTGGAAGGACTTTGAAAACTTTGGAATCAGAGAAAGATACCGCGTGAGTATCCTAGTTGTATGGGATATCGATGTAACACCAGTAAGTACTCATAGCAAGTTTGGGCCGGGGGTGTATTTGGATGATAATCGACATATAAATGTAATATTTGAGACTAAAAATGCAACCCCAATACCTCATCGAACCTGAAAAATAATAATGAAATTTCAATAACCACTCCGTGGAATCTCCTTAATTTACTGACTGTTCAGACCAATGGCCTATACTTATGTATATTAGAATAAACTGCTTACTGGTGACTGGCGACCATGCTGCGTACCATGTTAATTTTCCGCTCATGGGGGGGGGGGGGGTTTAACCCCCTAAACCCCCCCGTGGATACTGCTATGACACCGATATGCCTCTGCACATTAAAGCTAATTAAATTTTCCCTTTTACAGATACCCACGATTCATTCGATTTGGTATACAACGTCGGGTAATATGACGACGAGTTGGGAATGGTACCTTATTCTGTCGTTCTTTTACCACACCATCCCAGGGTATGCGATGGACGCATTGTTGGTATTATCTGGAAGAAAACCTCAGTACGTGAATTTGCTTGGAGCAAAATTTAACCCTTAAGGCTGAATATACATTCGCTATTTTCGACTACATGTACTTGGTTCGCAATGCTAAGTACATCAAGCCCTACTCCGAAGTTACAGGGCGAGTGGAAAGTGTTTATAGGGGGATGTAAACCTGAGACTCTTTGTCGTGAGGTAGTGTTGTATTTTTGCATGAAATGGAGTAATAAGCCCACAGGAGCGATTTTAAACAGTCAACTACCAGTCCACATGTTTTTTGACAGATCAAGAAAACAAAACACTACCTCACGCGAAATATTTTTTTGTAACGATTCGGACTAAAACAGTATGATTTTATCGTCACATTTAGTAGAAAAGCTTGATAAATGTTTGTACTATTTACCGTAGCCATGTTGCATTTTGGCAACTTACGGAAGTGGGTAATTTCAACAGCATTTCTCTACTTTTCTCCTGTAAAAGCTAAACATAGTGTCCTACTTTTACTCGTTCGTTTCGCGTTCAAATAGCACATTATGTTTAGCTTTTAGAGTAGACACAATCAATACGATATTTCGATTACCAGTCTCCGGTTGTACTAAAATGTAAACATTAGTTTTGTCGAATATTTACTTTCGCACAGTGGTTTTGGCGGAGTTCGTCGAGAATGTATGGTGGCCGTTAATTTTTTTAACATTCAGTTAGCAGTCACGTATAGTAAGAGTGAATTAGAAGCCCCCCCCCCCCCCACCCTTTAAAAAAGTAGAATACCAGGGACGAAAGGAGTGTCGTAAGTATTCCTCCAAACACAAACACACACATTTCGCATTCTCGCCGGTATGTGATACGTGGGCTGAGGAAATCATATCTTCGTGCAAAATTTCGATTTAGATATTATGGGTTACCCATTCTTTTGAAGATGTACCGGTGGATATTTATATAACATGATAAATATTACTTATTGGGCTTATCGTATGAAAAATTTAATGAAAAATTTCCATGGAAATCACGTCTTTGATTGGAGGCCTTCCTATAGTAAAAAATGAATTTCAGACGTCCCTAACTCACAAAAAAGTACCATTTTCTAAATGTAGGCATGTGTGTGTCTCTGCATGAAGACTAGCCCCAATAACATGCATTGGACCCATTTTTCAAAAAACGTCAGGTATAATTTTCAATTTTCGATTTGTTAGGTTGGTGGATGGATATAAGAAACTGCGAAAGTTCAGCAATGTATTGAAATACTTCTCTATGCAAGAGTGGTCATTCGGCAAGAATAATACGCAGCGTCTATGGTCAAAATTAAGTTCCGAAGACCAAAGCAACTTCCACTTCAATATGATGGACATAGAATGGCCAGAATTCTTTGCTAAGAACATTAAAAGTATCCGACTATATATTTTCAAAGATGATCCCAATACGATTCCAGCAGCACGACGCAAAATGGTCATGTAAGTTATCAAAAACTTAACAGTTCCACTCATTTGCACAGACATCGCTGAAAGCTCCCATCATCTCGATGAAAAAATCACTTTTTACCGTTAAGGTCGACTATACGTACATGGTTTGCAATGCTACGTACTTCAAGCCCTACTCCGAAGTTACAGGGCGAGTGAAAAGTGTTTATAGGGGGATGTAAACCTGAGACTCTTTGTCGTGAGGTAGTGATGTAATTTTGCATGAAATGGAGTAATAAGCCCACAGGAGCGGTTTTAAACAGTCAACTACCAGTCCACATGTTTTTTTGACAGATCGCGAAAACACAACACTACCGCACGCGAAATATTTTTTTGTAACGTTTCGAACGAAAAAATGTATAATTTTATTGTCACCTTTTGTCTGGGTACCACCCAGTTATATTTTTATTTTGGTAATAGTGGACTGTATATATTTTAATGGAGTTTTGTAGGTATACCTACTAATGGGAAATATGAATCACAACTTACCCTCTTTGACCGTAAAGGTGCATAGGACAATTAGGTTCATAGGGTAGGTATAATGATAATGTAAAAATAAGGGAGGATATGGGAAATACAACAGAGATAATCAGTGGAAAGGACGAACCAACTCGCAGTGTTCCTCTTAAGTATTCCAGTATGGATGTCACGAGAATAAGCACCCGAAAATATCCTCAAAACACGGCTTACTAAGCCTGATAGAATAATTATAGCCGCAGTATATATTGTCGCGGGAGCCTCTGTACCTACGTCTAATAGCGCGGGCGGTACACAGAGCACTGAGTAATAACAACGCCGGTAGCGCTACTTATCGGTACATTATACAACTAACAATAATAATGAATTAATACCGAAGTTATGTTCGAACTCCGACACATTTAGAAGAAAAGCTTGATAAATGTTTGTAATATTTACCGTCGCCATGTTACATTTTGACAATTTTTATTTCACTTACGGAAGTGGGTTATTTCAAAATCATCTTTCTACTTTTTCTCCTGTAAAAGCTAAATATAGTGTCCTACTTTCACTCGTTGGTTTCGCGTTCAAATGGCACACTATGTTTAGCTTTTAGAGTAGACACAACCAATAAGACATTGCAATTACCAGTCTCCGGCAGTACTAATATGTAAACATTACTTTTGTCGAATATTTACTTTCGCACAGTGGTTTTGGTGGAGTTTGTCGAGAATGTATATACAGCCTAAATGTACTCTAAGTTACCATTTACCATGGGTCAATGAGGTTGGGCTTGTGATGTACTGTACGATCTATTTACTTTTTTTTTTTTCAGGTTTACGGTCGCCCACTTTACCCTCTTGGCTGTGGTTTACTACTTCCTCGCATGGGCGTTTTATCAGATATCATACTTCATTTTACGAAATGTAAACTAAGATTTCCGGGATATAAAGTATAAAGTACTAATTTTCATAGTGTTGTAACTATCATAAGCTCCTGCTAAGCCCATTTCATGCACTACAGTAAGTTAATCGACGCAATTGAGGTTGTGATTTTTCTACTGTCAATTTTCAGAGAAATCGTTGAAAGTTTGATTTTTCTGAAGAATACGGACCTGGTGCTCCTGGGAGATACCAGGGGTGAAGTAGAAGATGCCTTGCTGGTTGCCAGTCGGTTTTTCTCTGCGTCAGGTCTTGCGCTTAACGCCCGTAAGTGCCATGCACTGTCGATGCTTAGACGACCACGTGGCCTAGGTCTCGCGTGTGATGTTAGGACTCCTTTTCAGATTCTGGAGGGATGCATCCACCAAGTAACTGATATCGACTCATTCCGGTACCTTGGGTTCGAGTTCGATAAGTCAGGGATGTGCACACCTGCAAGTGTCCGGGATCTAGATAACCTCCTGACCCGTCTTCGGAGATCGCCACTGCGGCCCTTCCAAAAGATGGTGTTCTTGAGGCGATTCCTGATCCCGCGGTTTATATATGGGATGCAGAACTTCAGATTCACGGCTAAGAACCTACATTACTTTGACCTCCGAGTCAGGGGGTTCGTCAAACAAGTCTTACACCTCCACCACTCAACCGAGGACGCCATGATACACGCTCCGCTTAAGGCGGGCGGGCGGGCGGGCGGAAGGCGCCTTCATAATGGAAGAAAATATTTAATTATGTCGTTTTTTACGGTCAAATACAGAAGTTTTCAATAATTGCTTAATCGCTTCTCTTTTTTTATGCAAAATGCATATTATCTGACCATGTTGCAACCTTGAGTGGCCTACAGCAGTATTAGTACAATTATTCTGGAGTAAACTGACATCACTGAGATAAAAAATTCAAATGCAATGATTGTATGACCTTCACTGTTCTAAAAGTATTTTGAAAAAAACAGAAAAAAAAAGTTTGAAACTGTTTTTGTTGCATTTACTCTCAACTGTTCAGTCACAGTACCTTTTTCTTAAAAAAAAAAAAAAAAAAAAACTATATCATATAGAAACACTACGGTTACAATGAAAACTATAGAACTATAGAGTATACTTTCGATATTATCGATCGATAACTGCAACTAGATGGTAATGCAAGATGGTACCGCATTCTACTGAGATATTCATACTTTGATGTAGTTATATATAGGTTAGCTGATCTCCCAAAATTGGTAATTGAACACTTTCCAATATTGCCGTAAACCAGTGGTCCCCAAACTTTTTGCACCGCGGAGCACCAAACAGCCAGTAAATTTTTTGAGGAGCCCCTACGGTTAATCACCAAATTGGTTCTATATCTACCAGTCTCTCCCAAGCCCCCTCCCCAATCTATTCTACTAACAATGAAAACACTACTTACGCCAGAACTTACGGTTTGCAGGGGCGGCTCTTACAACTCCCCCTGGAAGGGGTCATGATGCAAATAGAAACCCCTATTATTCTGGGGCCATTTCTTTCGTCAAAAAGTTTTTCCGTCTCCAATCATTTAACCAAGGGACGCTAATAAGCAGGAAAAGTTTTGTCCGACCGTGTCGTACCGCTTGTTTCTAATATTTTAAATGAAAAAAATCACTTGACGCCGAAAACAAAATTTATTAAACTATGTTCTGAAGTTCCAAGACATTCAGAACAACCATTTTCAGCAGAAAAGTGTCAATAAGTGTCTACTACTCACTACATGCAGCCTTCATCACATAGAATTATCACTCCTATTATTGTTTCTTCAGAGAGTTATACAAAAACAATCGTGTCACATAACGCGCAGTGATACGAGTCTATACGGGATATGACATCAGTACACAGCGATTAAAAGTCAAGGGTGAGGTGACCGTGGAGGCATTCCAATTATGGGAATTAGCATTTCTGTACTTGCAGCATATTGGCACTCACTTAGGGTGAAGAGGTGAAGACCGATAGTTACATATTGAGCAGAAGTGTAACACAGACCATGGCAGTGACGTCACAGGTGGTGCAGTTTTATGAAGGAGCCCATGTCCTTATCACAGGGGGCACGGGCTTCATGGGAAGAATTCTCTTAGAAAAACTTCTGAGATCTTGCCCTGGAGTGCAACAAGTGTATCTCATCATAAGAGTCAAGAAGAATGTAGAACCCAGTCAACGAATGATTCAGCTTCTAGATGATCCTGTAAGTAACCCTGACAAACGGAGTGAATGAAATTCACTCTCTAATATAGCGAAAACGATCCAGTATAACGCTCACCTAAAACTTAAGAATCTTACCAGAAGTCAAGGTCGTTCCTATGGTTAAAAAAAATCGTCATGAATTGATTTTACTGAAAATCCAGGTGTCGTAACCTCTACTACCTTTTTCGAAGAGACGAAACCACAAAACTGATTAAAAAAAATACTTTTTAGGTATTTGGTGTTCTGAAAAACGTTTTACCTGACTTCCGGAAGAAAGTGACTCTAGTCCCCGGTGACTGTGGGGAGCTAGGCCTGGGTCTTTCAGCGGAGGACAGACTCCTATTGACGTCTAATGTGACTCACGTTTTTCATGGAGCTGCGACGGTTCGGTTTGACGCGCCGCTGAAGCGCGCGCTGCTGCTCAACGTACGGGGTGTGCGCGAAATGCTTCTTCTCTGCCTAGAATGTCCCAAAATTAAGGTCAGTGCGTTAACCACCCTGCTCCTGATCTTAAGGGTGAAAACTCTTGTGGCACAAGATGTTATTTTCTACAAACATACTTCATTTTTTTTTTTTTTTTTTTTTAAAGGCAGATAATTGCATTGAAAAAAGATGCACCGGTTTAAAATGTAGGGTTTCAGTAATAGAAGAAAGCTATTCCAAAACAGAAATATGTAAGATTGTTAATATCTGAAAGTATTTGATCAGTTTTCCATGGTGTTAACAATTGTGTACCTTTATTTTTTTTCCATATTATTATTTTCAGAGTGTTATTCACATTTCAACTGCTTACGCAAACTGCCCCAAAAAATATATAGATGAAAAATTTTACGACGCACCTATAACTGCAGATAAGGCTTTATCTCTGCTGGAATGCCTGGATGATTCTCAACTTGAAGCTATCACCCCAAAGTAAGTATACCTAACTAGCAGGGGCGTAGCGAAGGGGGGGGGCAGGGGGGGGAGGCTCCCCCCCCTGAAATGAAGAACTCTCGAAAGTTGGTAAACCGAAGGTGGAAAAAAAAATATATACAAAAGTCGGTACATGTGTTTAGTTTCTACCAAGTTAGCAAATTGGCTAAGCCGTATTGATGGAAGCAAGTCCTTTTAACCAAAGGTCAACTTCAATTTTCTGCCAACTCCTAAGTTGGCAAAGCCATAAACCCAACTAGTGCAGGTTCTACCCAAGTCCTACCCAATTCAATTTTCTGCCAACTCCTAAGTTGGCAAAGCCATAAACCCAACTACTTAGTGCCAGGTGCTATTGAAGTCCTACCCAACTCAATTTTCTGCCAACTCCTAAGCTGGCAAAGCCATAAACCCAACTAGTGCAGGTTCTACCCAAGTCCTACCCAATTCAATTTTCTGCCAACTCCTAAGTTGGCAAAGCCATAAACCCAACTAGTGCCAGGTGCTATTGAAGTCCTACCCAACTCAATTTTCTGCCAACTCCTAAGCTGGCAAAGCCATAAACCCAACTAGTGCAGGTTCTACCCAAGTCCTACCCAATTCAATTTTCTGCCAACTCCTAAGTTGGCAAAGCCATAAACCCAACTAGTGCCAGGTGCTATTGAAGTCCTACCCAACTCAATTTTCTGCCAACTCCTAAGTTGGCAATGCCATAATACCAACTATTAGTGCCAGGTTCTATCCAAGTCCTACCCAATTCAATTTTCTGTCAACTCCTAAGTTGGCAAAGCCATAAACCCAACTAGTGCAGGTTCTACCCAAGTCCTACCCAATTCAATTTTCTGCCAACTCCTAAGTTGGCAAAGCCATAAACCCAACTACTTAGTGCCAGGTGCTATTGAAGTCCTACCCAACTCAATTTTCTGCCAACTCCTAAGTTGGCAAAGCCATAAACCCAACTAGTGCAGGTTCTACCCAAGTCCTACCCAATTCAATTTTCTGCCAACTCCTAAGTTGGCAAAGCCATAAAGCCAACTAGTGCCAGGTTCTATCCAAGTCCTGCCCCAGTTGTGTTCTCTTCCACCTTCTTACTTGGCAGAGCTGAAATGCCAAGTCGCTTTTTACCAACTTTGAATGAGGGATCTTATCCAGCTCTTCAGGGGAAAGAGTAGCTGCCAAGTCCTTCAATCCCATACAAACTTGAGCTGAAAAGCCAAGTCGCCTTTTACCGCAACTTTGAAATCGGGGTACTTAACTCACTCCTCAGTGGTAAGGCAGTGCTGGATCAAGTGAACAACAACTATTGAGCTAGATAAGCTGTAACTTAGAGCCTGCAAAAAAATCAATCGTAATAAATAATAGTGAAATTGAAAGTTCTTTTCGTGTAACTTAATGGAAATAAGTTAATTTTCTTCTCGCTCGCTTCGCTCGCTCGAATCCTGTTTTTTTTTTGTGTTCACCCCCGCATCCTGCTGCTTCACTTCGCCCCTCTCAATTAAGGATAAAGTTATCTTATCTTAAATTTTCCTCGAGCTCGCTTCGCTCGCTCGGTCATACTCATTACGTCCTTTTTTCATTTTTCTAGTACTAATTTTTTCCAAATGAGCAATTCATGTTGACAAGTTGATACGACAATATTTGCTGCCCTCACCCCGACCTTTACCTACGCTAGAACTAGGTGATCCGGCACCACGCGTGTCTATGCCCAACTAGTCATGAAGGCCCTAGAAATGGTCTACACTAAATTAGAAAAAAATAATAGGGCCTAAAAACAGAGTCCAGCTAAAGGCCTTTTAGAAGCTTTAATCCGGGGCACCGGGGCTGACGGTAGGTATTCAAACCCAGTCATATCAGTTAAGGAATTAGAAAAATCTCATGAAAAAAGCAAAATTATGACTTGGCAAAATCGGGGTCTCTCCCCCCCCCCCCCCTGCAAAATGCCTTCGCTACGCCCCTGCTAACTAGGCTAACATAAATGTATAGTAACCGTACAGCACCGTAACTCATGTTTACTTTCTTCCAAGATTGATCAGTCCCTGGCCGAATACATACTCCTTCAGTAAATTTATAGCAGAAGACGTAGTTAAGAAAATGGCGGGAAGACTTCCTACAGCCGTATTCAGACCATCAATCGGTGAGTACTTACACTTCATAAACAATCATGGTCATGTGGAAAGAATATTAGCCACGTTACCCCTCTTGTATGTCGTATCTTTTTCAGTAATCGGATGCAATAAAGAGCCTATACCTGGCTGGATTGACAACGTGTATGGACCCACGGGTGTCATAGTGGGTAAGAAAACTTCAATTTTTTGTACTTTCCAATCTGGAACAACTCAAAAGAATTACTTCCTCGCTTGCCTACGGCTAATACTTTCTATACTTACCTTCCTCCTTCGTAACACCTTTAAATGACATGGGTTCCTCCATATAAAGTTTAAGAAAGCTTTAGTTCCTTGAGCGACCGATTACCCAATTTTGGTAAAATTTCTCACCTTAGTCTTCCAAAACTTTCCTGGCGCGAATGACGCGTCAGGTTTTGAATCTTATCCCACGTTAAGAAGAATAATTACGGGCTGTAACACACACTCCCAGCTTTCGCTGGTCCGAATACCCATAATAAAATATAGCTGTTCCTTTCAGCCACAGGAGCAGGTGTTATGAGAGTGATGCATGCAAATCCGCAGGGGAGAGCAGATATGGTCCCAGTTGATATGGCAATAAATGCCATGGTTTGTGCTGCTTGGGAAATTGGAAGAAAATCCTGCCTCCCAAACAGGTGATCTTGGGGCAGCTGACAGAAGAAACCCAAGGAAAACCAATTGGGGGGCATACAAACAAGCACTAGAAACCGAGCTTGAAAATTTCACCAATGAAATAACAGACGCGACAAGTTTTGAAAATTACGTGAAAGAGATAACTAAAATCATCGTGGACGCGTATGAATCCAGTTGTCCCGTCACAATCAGTAAACCAAGAAACCCCACACCATGGTGGAACCGGAAACTGGAAGCATTGCGACGCAAGACACGCAGACTTGACGGCAGAGCTCGGAGAACTCAGAGCATTCATGATGCGGACGCGTACTACAAATCACGAAGGGGGTACAAGAGGGAGGTCCGACTAGCCAAACGGGCGTCATGGAGGCAGTTCTGTGGCGAGATTGCAAACCTACCGGAAGCTACTCGCCTCCATAAATCCCTGTCGAAAGAAAGGCGAATAGTGGATGGACCACTTCTTAACACCAAGGGTGAGTTCACAGGAACGGAGCTAGAATCATTAGACGTCCTTCTGAAAGCTCATTTTCCCGACTGTAAGTTTCTTCAAGAGGGAGTGCAGGAGTTATGCCCCCCGCAAGAGAGTGAGCCTCAGGTAGCCCCGAAGGATGTAATTACACAAGAAAAAGTACGCCATGCAATAAGAAAGTTTTCTCCTTACAAATCTCCTGGAATAGATGGAATCTGCCCTGCACTACTTCAACACGCAGCAGACATATTGATGCCTTATCTTCTGTCCCTGTTTAATGGATGTCTAAAATTTGGTTACATTCCCTGTATGTGGCGGCAAACCAAGGTAGTCTTCATACCGAAGCCTGGAAAAAGCGACTACACAGTAGCCAAATCATTTCGACCAATCAGCCTGTCTTCATTTCTTCTCAAGACTTTGGAGCGGCTCGTGGACTGGCATATTAGAGATCAACTCAACAACACCGGGAACCTACACGCTGAACAACACGCCTACCGTTCGGGGAGATCTACCGAGACAGCCTTGAGCCGTCTAACGGGACGGATCGAAAATAGTATTGCGAGTAAAGAGTACACTTTAGCGGCGTTCTTGGACGTAGAAGGAGCCTTTAATAACGTCTCTTTCGAAGCCATTGGAGCAGCTATGAGGAGCAAGGACATCTCCCCGTGCCTAATAAGATGGATCGAGAGTATGCTGTCAAACCGTTCCGTCTGCACGACGCGAGGAAAAGCTCGTCAAATAGTTGAAGTAGGAAGAGGGACACCTCAAGGGGGAGTGCTTTCTCCGCTTTTATGGTGCCTGGTGATCGATGGCCTGCTGGACAACTTGACCAAGGCAGGATACTACTCGCAAGCCTATGCAGATGACCTGGTTGTGCTTGTGCAAGGTAGGGTGGAAAGCACCGTGTTTGAAGTGATGCAACAGGCGTTGGCTGTAATTGAAGCATGGTGCAACGGTAAAGGACTGGGAGTTAACGCCGCGAAGACTCAAATAGTCCTTTTCACCACAAAGCGAAAGACAAAAACAGTTGAACCATTAATAATGAAGCAGCAGCAGATATCTGTTCAAAACAGTGTCAAGTACCTAGGCGTGATTCTTGACAGTAAACTTTCCTGGAAGGACCACTTGGAGGCCACAATCAAAAGAGCGAAGGCAGCCTTCTGGACCCTTCGAGGAACCTTTGGGATGACATGGGGACTGTCACCGAGAGTTATGAAATGGCTCTATACTATCATAATTCGACCTATCCTGTCATACGGGTGCTTAATCTGGTGGAGAAGGACTAAACTAGAAGTCGGAAGGAGGTCCCTTCAGAGCTTCCAGCGACTCATCTGTCTTTCATCTACTGGAGCGATGCGGAGTTCTCCCACTGCATCTCTGGAGGTTCTGCTCGACCTTCCCCCATTGCACATATTCCTAGACACTGAAGCTTGTCTGGCCGCGCAGAGACTTGCTCAAGCTGGAATGCTCACGGAAAATCAGTATAGAGGTGGCCATACAGAGTTGTTGAAGGAAGCGAAAAGATCCTGCATGGAACTCAGCATGCCTCAGGACCGATGTCCGAAAGAACTCAGATTTGACTGCATCCACGAACCTTACATCCCCAACCGCGAGGACTGGCACTCCGACGTTGTTCAGGGCCTTTTGGAAGGAAATCTAGTGTGGTACACGGACGGATCCCTCATGAACGGAAGAGCGGGTGCAGGGGCACACTGCGAACGTCTCAACGTGTCTGCTTCTTATGCCCTTGGAAGATACGTCACAGTGTTCCAGGCCAAGATATTTGCAATAAAGGAGGCTCTGGAGGCTTGCCTCGATCGAGGCATCCAGGGAGAGACAATAATTGTGTGTTCTGACAGTCAGGCAGCGCTGCTTGCTCTCTGTCGCACCGAAATAACATCGCACATAGTGAAAGAATGCAAAATGGCGTGCAAGGCGATTAAACCTACGAATGTGCTGGAGCTGGTCTGGGTCCCCGGTCACACAGGGATCCCAGGAAATGAAGAAGCGGACAGACTGGCAAGACTAGGGTCCAGTACCGGAGCTTGTGCACCAGAACCAGTTCTACCAGTATCTGGGGCTTTGGTCAAACTCTCTGTACACAGTCGTATGAGGCAACAGTGCCAACGCTATTGGGAGGGCCTGGATGGTCTCGCCCACTCCAAGCAATGCATCAACCCGAGGGAAACGCGAGAGATCTCAGGCGGGTTCTTACGGCTAAGCAGAAGCGAAGCTAGGATGGCGGCGGCCATGTTAACCGGTCATGGGCCCTTCCGGGCTCATCTCGCCAGAATGAAGCTGATAGAAGATGGCGAGAGGATGTGCCGGTTCTGCAAAGAGGACGAGGAAACTGGCCGCCACGTACTATTTTCGTGCCCAGCGCTATGTCGCAAGAGATGGGAGTGTCAGGTGGACGGTGCTGATTGGCGCGTGAAGGACCTGGTCCACTTCGCAAAGTCGGCGAGGCTGGACGTGATGGCGTGATGACGTGAAGAAGAACGGCAATGGGCCCAACAAGGTGGCCTGGGTCGTCGAAGCAAAACATCATCATCATCATCATCCTTGAGCCACCGATTACCCAATTTTGGTAAAATTTCTCACCTAAGTCTTTCAAAACTTTCATGGCGCGAATGACGCGTCAGGTTTTGAATCTTATCCCACGTTAAGAAGAATAATTACGGGCTGTAACACACACTCCCAGCTTTCGCTGGTCCGAATACCCATAATAAAATATAGCTGTTCCTTTCAGCCACAGGAGCAGGTGTTATGAGAGTGATGCATGCAAATCCGCAGGGGAGAGCAGATATGGTCCCAGTTGATATGGCAATAAATGCCATGGTTTGTGCTGCTTGGGAAATTGGAAGAAAATCAAATATTCCAGCTGAATTGGACTCAGCGAAACGTGCCCTCTGTGAAAGCAGTACTGATGAGTAAGTCTTAAACATATATGACTTAGGAGGGTATAAGGGAGTCTGAAAAGAAACATTCTTTCCATTGACTTGGAACAGAAACGTGACAAAACAAAAATAGGTTATGGAAGAGACTGATGGATAGTATTGATTTTGGATATCAGGCGCGATACAGGACTTCTAAGCGGTGATATAAAAACCTAAATTGGTACCAAAGGTATTCTCACTTCGTATATACAGGTGGTTGAAAAATTTGCATTTCCGATTCCGTAGTTTTGTTGTTGATAGCTGGGTAATCAATTTTTTTACTTTCTCGCCCGTATGTAATACATGGGCTGAGAAAGTTATGTTATCGTGCGAAATTTCGATTTTGAGATTTTCATTGTAAAAGGCGTTTCAGAGGTCCTAGATACCAAAAAAATTGTTTTTAGGTCATGTCCGTCCGACGTACGTACGTACGTATGTGCGTACGTACGTACGTACGTTTGTCTGTAGCGCGGCTAGAGGTCACACCAGTCAACCGATTTGGCTCAAATTTCGAATATAGATGTATAAAATCAGTTCCGAGATATATTTTTAATATAATTTTGATTACTCAAAAATTGCGCCCACTATTGTCAAAAAAGTGTCAAAAAAAATTCAAAATCGTGTTTTTGTCTACTCAAGACGCATTTCACGGTACGGTAATAAAGTTAGAACCTTCAAAATTTGCAGTCGTGTTCCCAGATAGATGCTCCAGGATAATTTTATTGTTTTGGAGATGGGCCAAAAATTTGGGCCAAAATTGGCCCATACGTGAAAATCTTGGCCCCATGAACAGTATTAGCCGGAATTTCACAAAAATCCATAAACTCTTTCTTAATAACATTACTTAAAGGTTTGTCGAAGAAATATTCAATCATTTCAAAATTGCGGCCAATATAGGCAAAATAAAGTCAAAAATAGGAAAAAAAAAAAACTAGAATCTCGTTTTTGATTGGTCAAGACGGATTTGGCACTACAGTTATTAAGTTAGATCCTTGTAACTTCGTAATGGTGTTCCCAAATAGATGCTACAGGATCATTTTATTCTTTTTGAGATGGGCCAAAAATTTGGGCCAATATTGGCATTATCGTAGGAAAAAATTTCCAAAAATGGAAATCACGTTTTTGATTGGTTAAGACGGATTTGCAACAACCCTAATCTACAGATTTCCTTCAAAATTGGTGAAAGTGGTCTCAGATAGATGTTTCAACGGCGTTTTTAATAGATTTTCATTTACTTAAAATTTAAGACGGTGACATGCAAATAGAAAACATATACTTTGCGCGTCGAACGACACTTCACTGTTTGACGGAT
>OX465381.1:7276989-7318837 GCA_950004255.1 Mesopsocus fuscifrons
TACCGTTCATGAGTGTACTTAATAGAACAGGGTTAGAGTAGTAAGCACTGTAAACTAAGACTGTACGTTCCTAACAAGTTCCTAACTACCTACATACCGACATAGCCAACGTTCGGGTGCCATAGCGACAGTTGTGTCAAAACAACAAGAACTAGTGGTGGCAAAAAATTTCTGGAGCTCCAAAAAAGGCAAAATAAGGTAAGAAATAAAAATTATCTTTCTTCACAGCACACAATTTTATAATTATTAGGTTAACTACCTTCCTTTCCAGCCCAGACTTTGACATTTGACGCATTTTTTGACAATTTTTGTGACTTTACCTATTGTTGATAGGAAAAGACTACGACATAGAAATGTTTTCAATGTTCTGCCGAAAGTTCTCGACGATTGTCTTGAAAAATATCACGGTCAGCAGCCTTAAGCATTATCCACAGATAGTGGACTTAAGCTTGAATAAGCTATTGACAAAAAATGCGTTCAATGGGCCTATGACAGATTCTTTCAAGAAAGCAATCTGTGCAATTGAAAACAATAAAGATATTAAAGTTTTAATTGTACGCAGTCTGGTCCCCGGGGTGTTCAGCACCGGGGCCGACTACAGCGAACGCTTCTCCATGAATGAGGACGATTTCAGTAGCTCGATGTCTAACCTAAAAATGGCATTTCAAAGATTGGCGCAACTAGCACCCCCCACCATCGCCGCCATTGATGGCATAGCTCTGGGGGCAGGGTTAGAACTCGCTTTAGCCTGCGACATGCGAGTCGCCTCGACCGCGGCCAGACTTGGCCTTAACGATGTTAAAATGGGGATGATCCCTTCGGCCGGTGGGACCCAAAGGCTGAGGCGCGTCTTAAACCCCTCACTGGTAAACGAGCTAATATTCACAGGTCGCACAGTGAGCGGCGATGAGGCTTGCGAGATGGGTCTGGTAGGCCGGGTTGTCAGTGGGCGGAACGGACCTAACGCGGCTTACAGGAAAGCCATGCAACTTGCTATAGAGATAAGCCGAAACAAGGCAGCGGCGGTCCAGTGCGCCAAGAAAGCGCTGAACATATCTATTGATGAGTTTGAAATGGGACTTTACCAGGAGCATGATCTCGCCCTCAACTTGTCAGGGAAAAAGAAGTACTGAACTAAAAATAATTGTAATTATTATAATTAAGTTTTTACAGTAAAACCTATTAAATAAATAAAAATTCATAAAAGTAAAAAAAAGGTAAAAAAAAAGCAAAAAAATTTAATGAAAAATTTAAAAAAAAAATATAATAATATATAATAATTATAGTTAGGTAATTAAGTTTTTACTGTAAAACCTACTAAATAAATAAAAAATACATAAAAGTAAAACAAAAAAAATTAATATAATGAAAAATAAAAAGAAAAAATATAATAAAAAAGTAAAAACGCAAAAAAAATATATTAAAATTAAAAAAAAACTGTAGTTATAGGTACCTAAGTACAATACGACATTTTTTTAATAAAAATATATTTTTTATTTCTGTTTTTTTATTTAAATAAATCGCTAGTACTTAGGTACATAATAATGACTCAGTAGTCACTACCAGCACCTAAAGCACCAGCAATAAAAAGATCCGAAACAAAGGTGGTGGTAGAAATTCTACTGAGTCATTATTATTAAGTACCTAAGTCTATGCCCCCGATTACACCTTACAATTTCCAATCCAAATATGATCATAAAAAAATATGATCAAGAAAAATTGTAAGGTGTAAAGTGAATTGAGTCAATTATGATACAATTTGTATCGGCCGGTACAAATTGTATCATAACTGCTGCAACTACCTTCCTCTATGCTGCGTGTGTTTGTTGTTGTTTGGTTGAAAATGGCGGCTGAGGTAAGTGGAATGGAAATGACCCGTATTTTAATAGAAAATGTGGAGGAGTACGAATTTCTTATAACGATGAATTGAAAGAATATAGCAGAAATTATTTAACCTAAAACGGTTCAAAAAAGGACCCTAAAAATCTTCGAAATTCTATTTTTTTACCATGTCAAGTTGGCGTCTTTGCTAAACATGATCCTATTTTTATTGTCAAGTGTATTGCAGTTTTTCTAAAATTTTTATGATGCTAAAAAAATAGGATCATATAAAAATAGGATCATATATTTATTGTAAGGTGTAATCGGACCCTATGTCTCCAAATCTCAACTGCTTATTCTGGTGAAAACTGGACAGTTACCTCTCTGTAAGTGCTTGATGGCTTCATCATAGTTATCCAGCTCTAACAAAGCTTGCCCTAGGAAGAAGTGGCCCTTCACCAGTCCTGAGTCCATATCCAGCGCCCGGCGGCAGTCTTGACAGGAGGCATCCCACCGCTTCATTTTGAGATGACAGAGCGCACGATTGGTAAAATATGTAGGCATGTTTGGATTTTTTATCTAAAAAGAACGGACAGTTAATAAAAATGAAAATTAATTTTTAAGGAGAGAGAACTACTCGCAGACTTTGGACTTTGGAGTCACTGAAACACAGACACCCAGTGTACATTAAATATAAAATGTAGGTACATCCAAATGATATCAGTTTTGACGTGTATGCTTCCTTCCGGGCATTCGATCACTCCGAGGCTAGCTGACGATGACGGTCTGACGACCACAGAAAACCAGCAGGTCTATACAGCTTTGCCAAGGACACGACATTAATGAAAACGTCACTAATCAGACCTCAGCTTAGATACAAGTAGAGGAGCTTACGAAGAAGATGATCATCACAGTAAGATTATGTAAATAAAAGCCGATAAAACACTTACTATGGCTTTCGTGTAGCAATTTACAGCTTCTTCATATTTCCGTAGAGTGAATAGTCGATTTCCTTGGTCCTTGAGTTCCTTATCTGAGAGGTTCGCAGTTGAATACGTATACTTCGTCATTTTCGACTATTTGACATCTATCTGAACTTGTCTAAAATTTATATTTCTTTTAGATCTAAATGTCAAAAAATCTTGCGAAACAACAATTGAAACTTATGTTACATTTCATGATCAAGCACGGACGCCATCTTATTACGATGTCAACACAACTTGACGCGTTATGAGATTTTCAACAGTTTTGTATGCGACATTTCTCCCTTTCAATTTTGGCGCTAATTTTTTATATTTTTTATTTATTCTCTAGGTTGTAAATGTTTATCAAGTTTTTTTAATTTAATACTGTGAATTATAACATTTAATTAGCCGTTAACGCATTTTTATGCAGCTTTATTGTGTTTTTAGAGAAAAATACAATAATTATTTGCTACGCAGTCTTGTGCTTTTACAAGTTTTTTAGACAAGAAATTCTTTAAAGAGATCTATAAATTCATGAAAAACCTTTACAATAAACTCATATGTAGCTTTACGTAATAAAAATACAAAAATATTTTATAAAATAGAGAAATCAGCGGAAAATCGGAATCCAATCAGTCGCTGGCCATTTTTATTGACATCTATGGTTCTCTTCTGCTGCTTTCTTGAATAACTTTCCAAGGTGTTTTCTCCGTGCTGTTGATCTTTTTTCCTAAAAATTATGCTTGTCAAGGTATGTGTCAAATGTTCATGTTTAATAATTGAAAGGTTGAACATTAATCAGTTTAATACACCAATTCTTCCCTAGATTCGTAGTTCCAATTAGCCTAGAGCCGGGACAAATGGGACAGATTTTGTGAAGCCACACCGACATCGGAATGTTATTTTATCAATATGTGTTATTTTAACTGTAATTAGTGCCCTAATTACTTTTTAATTAATTTGTGTGAATACAGACGGTCTAAATATACTGTCGTAGGGATAGAAATAAGGTTCGTATAGGTTGTCAATCAAAGTTAAGTGCCGTTAGGCGCTAAGCTTAACTACCTACCTATTGAGTTTTCCATTCAAATACTGAATTTAATTTCAGAGTAAAGCATGTCGGCTGCTGACGAGAGCTTTTTCAACCTCAAGATGTCTGTCAGCTCAAGTAAGTAATTTATTATGTACCTATTTAACCCAGTTTTCCCCTGGTCCAACTAAAAGTGGGTCATTATTCAACCCCTCGCCTGTCACATCATACACAACCCCAACCCATAGAGAAACAAACAACATCTACTTTCAACCTTCGCCTACTTTAGTGGCGAATTCGATATAGAACCCCCGTAGTAACTACAGACTAACGATGGCCTCAAATGCTCAAGCCCTGGTTGGTTATTGTTGTCACTGTCGTCATGAAGAGACACTTCTTCATAAAAATGAGGTATTCTCCATGATTACGAAGTTCATTATCTATCACGATGGTGTGTGTATAGATAACAGTGCGAGACGCTCTAAACACTGCCCTGGATGAGGAGATGAGCCGAGACGAGCGAGTATTTATTCTTGGGGAGGAAGTCGCGCAGTACGATGGGGCCTACAAGGTGTCCCGAGGGCTCTGGAAGAAGTATGGGGACAAACGAGTCATTGATACACCCATCACGGAGAGCGGTTTCGCTGGTAAATGCTTTATATTCTGGTTGCATGAAATAGTAGATCAAGTAATATTTGGTTTTACAATTATGAGAAATTCTGTCATGCCTTCCAGCTAGGTGGCATCTCTTTATCAGACCAAGTCCTTCGGATTATTGATTCGAGGCTACTTCCTGAATAGTTTATATATGAACGCCGTGGGAATATTTACGGGAAAGAGTACTAATGTTAAATTCATTTCAGGTATTGCTGTGGGTGCGGCGATGGCTGGTTTGCGGCCAATCTGCGAATTCATGACCTTCAACTTCTCGATGCAGGCCATCGACCAGGTCATCAACTCAGCAGCTAAGACTTTCTACATGTCTGCCGGACTGGTGAGAGAAGTCGATTAGATAAGATAAGAACGTGGCTCCCACCAGAAATGTTCAGATCATTTCTGTTCTAACGGATAGGAATGTTTTGTTACTGCCAGAAGACTGAACTTTCCGTCTCCATGAAGTTATCGTATGACTGGAGGTCTAATATAAACGCTGAAGGCCAGTCCAGTGCTTGATTATACTGTATTTTATTTATTCACTCACTACGTCTGAGGAGCAAGAATCACAGATTGTAAATGGAAATAAAAGAGATCTTGATTAGTCACTATTAGCTAGTAGATGTTCATTACTTGATGTTTGTGAACGGGAAGAAAAAAATGTTGGGAGCATGCATATTTTATTACTTTCCTGGTTACTATTAAAAAAGAACATGGTTTGTTATTGAACCTGTGATTGAGCCAGTTGGTTTATTTCTTGGGGTCACTACGGATAAAAGATAACTTGTAAAATACCAGCATATGAACCAGTGTCTGATGTTACAGTGATATATCTCAGAACAATCAGTGACAGTTGTGTTTTTACCAATAATTTATTGCAGGTAAACGTTCCGATCGTGTTCAGAGGGCCCAACGGTGCGGCGTCGGGAGTCGCTGCTCAACATTCACAGTGCTTTGGGGCGTGGTACTCTCATTGCCCTGGCCTAAAGGTAATACTGAATCCCTATTAGGGCTCATCCCCATTACGATCATATTATTATCATACACCAAATTTTATTTAATTCCGTATAATATATAAATTCAGTAGGAAAACCCCCTAGGTCTCAGCCGAACAACTAGGTACTGAACGAGGTTGCGAGACTGTAAGGTTTCGGGAGACTAGAGAAGCAGATTAGTCTTAGGTTGATTTGAGTCAAACATTATTGTTAACTTGTTTGGTACAAATAAATTTAACTGATTCCATTTTTAGGTAATATCTCCATATTCCGCGGAAGACTGTCGGGGTCTGTTGAAGGCAGCCATTCGAGACCCTGACCCGGTTGTGTTCTTGGAAAATGAAATCCTCTACGGGCAACAGTTCCCCATTTCAGACGAAGCCCTTTCTCCAGACTTTGTTCTTCCTATCGGCAAAGCCAAGATTGAACTTTCAGGTACCAAGTCCATACACTAGCACTGAAAAATTGATAGGAAATTTGTCTATTGGAGTCTGGCAACTTTGTATCAGAAAAATTGAGCCAGCGTCATCTGACGTAGTTCTCAACTTCTGGAGCTGAAGGGTCTGAACTTTTTTAGCAAAACCAGAATATTAGCCGCTGCTTTTTTTTTGCAGGACTGGCTTGATCCTAGTCGTACCACTGTGGCCCAAATTTTCATCAAAAACAAATTTCATTTTTTACAAGCGCGGTTATTTTTAATATTTTATTTGTTTTAGGGAAACACTGCACAGTAGTGGCACACTCAAAAGCAGTAGAAATTGCATTGGACGCGGCCAAATTACTCGCTGGCGAGGGGATTGAGATCGAAGTGATCAATCTGCGGTCCCTGCGACCACTGGACGAGGCCACCATTGTGCAGTCCATCGTCAAGACGAACCACCTGGTGTCTGTGGAGCAGGGCTGGCCGCAGTCCGGGATAGGCTCTGAAATTGTTTCCAGAATCTCTGAAAGTAAGAAAAATTTTTTAAGGGTACCGCGAGTACCTATGATGTCAGAACACTATATATTTTATTTTTTTATAAGTTTCACAACACAAAGGCCGTGGACCGCAGTGTTTTTTACGACGCAAATCAAACAATTATTTATAGCGTAAAGGGGAAAAAGTAGGTCGAAGATAACTGTCTCTACTGTCTCTCACATCACAACTTTTTGTTTTTCTAGGTGAAGCATTCTACCATTTAGACGCACCTGGCATCCGCGTAACAGGAGTTGACGTCCCCATGCCGTACACGAAATCCTTGGAAATCCTCGCCCTGCCTCAGCCTTCTGATGTCGTCAGAGCAGTGAAAAAAGTCCTAAACGTCAAGTAATCCTCTGCCATGTCTAGCCCACCGAACGATGTACATATTTAATAAATATAAATTAATTTTTATATTTATCTTTGTAATCTGTGAACTAGATAAAATAGATAAGTACCGTGTGTTAGAATTTCCGAACCTGACAAAGAGACTGAACTAGTTACGATACTCAGAATAACTTCATGCATTCAGTAAGGATAAGCATCCTGATAAGATCGGGTAAACCTACTTGAGAGTTCTTATTGAAAAATTTTATCTATAAAGATGTCCATAGATTCGTCAAATTTATTGAATTTTGCTGAAACACTTCAATAATTTTTGAATTCATAAATTTTGGCGCGTTTTACAAAATAGTGACAAAATTCCCTTAAAATTTCCCTAGTTTCCCTGTCAATAATAAGTTGCCGCCGCCATGATTTTTTCCGTTTATTTCTGCAAGAAATTTATATAATTCCGTTTTAAAAAGTAAATGGCTTTGTAAATATCTATATTTCTCTATATTTTAACAGAATAGCCATGGATGCCCTTATTCCCGTTATTAATAAGCTGCAGAATGTTTTCGCGTCTGTTGGAGCCGATGCCATTCAGCTGCCGCAGATTGTTGTGGTCGGAACTCAGGTACCTATAGACTATTTTTTGAATATCTAATAACCTTACTTAGAACAGTAATAAAAAATGAGTTTTTAGGTGTCTCTAAGAAGAAATAAGCTGTCACGTTGAATGAGGCCGGTCAGCCTCATTCAGAATTCAGTCTATTACCTATGCGCATACTGGATAGAATTCGAACCCACCGGATTCGATTTAGCTCATCTGCATTCTCACTATATTTCTGGTTGCGGAAGGCCTCGCTCAGATTATAAACAACTCAACGGTTGAGTCGTTCGATAAAATTACATAGATACCCGGTCCTATTTGGCGCCCACTATCTACTGTCAATGAAGTGGTAACTGTTCCACTTATTTCCAACAGAAAAGCCAGCGTCTGTCTCTCTCTTAGCGTAATGAACACGCTGGGGACCACGTCTAATATCATGTATTGTCAGTAGTGCTGTGGACGAGGGGGTTTGAGGTGCATTTTGTGTTTCAGAGTTCCGGCAAAAGCTCTGTATTGGAGGGCTTGGTTGGCCGGTCATTCTTGCCTCGTGGCACTGGCATTGTTACAAGACGACCTCTCCTTCTGCAGTTAATCTATTCGCCCAAAGATGACACTACCCACCGCTCTGCTGAAGATGGTTCGTTCAATTCTAAAACTTCCCGCTTAATTGAACAAAAATAGCTAGTTTTCGAATATGGGGAGTCTGCAATATCTGCCTCTTCTTAAAAATAGTGATGATGTTGTAACAAATTCTTTTCGGAAGGCTGCAAATGTTTGTTTCCAGTTTGAGTAATTCAAAAAATAATTTCAGGCACATTGGATTTGGAAGATTGGGGCACATTTTTGCACACCAGAGACCGGATATTTAAAGACTTCAAAGAAATCCGGGCGGAGATCGAACGTGAGACGGAGCGAATGGCTGGGGGCAACAAGGGGATATGCTCTGAGCCAATATCTCTCAAGATTTACTCCACTCGGGTTGTCAATCTCACCCTTGTGGACTTGCCAGGAATCACAAAGGTATTCCGGGTCTATGTCCTGTATACAGTAATTAAGTGTGAACGCCTGGATCGAAGTCTAGTGACAAAAGAGAGAAATATAAAATATTTATGTATCTAAAAAAAATGATTTACATTACAGGTACCTGTGGGGGATCAGCCGATTGACATAGAAACTATGATCCGAGATCTAGTTCTGAAGTACATCAGCAATCCCAACAGCATTATTCTAGCTGTAGTTACCGCCAACACGGACATGGCGACAAGCGAAAGTTTGAAAATAGCGCGGGAATGCGACCCAGATGGGCGAAGGACTCTTGCCGTTGTTACCAAGTTGGATCTCATGGATGCAGGTACAAATAGCAACAGTTAACACATAGAATTGGTACCTGTTGGGCCCTGCTAGTGGTCCATAAGTGTGGAAGTGCTCATTTCAGTATATTCGGAATGATTTCCGAGTATTGCGCTCTCTCCTCTGCCGCTGACAGCTGGCCACATGGGCATTTCATTGTAACGTACGTACGTACGTTCCATGTTTAGTTAAACGTTAGTGGACCCAGCACCGCCTCAACCAGAGTTAGTATTAGGAACCACCATCGAAAAACTGTCAAAAATAACTTAGTCAAAACCCACGAAAAAGTAATAATAAATCCTAAGCGCTTTCGACCTAGACGGTCATCATCAGAGGGGTACAAGAAAGGAAAGAGACAGATAAACCTACTTGGGTGTTAGCCGGCCCGAAGTAAGTTGATCTATGCTGGATTGCAGAAAATACCACAAAGTTACGAGTTCCCTCTTAAATCATGTACGTACGTTGGCAGTGATAAGTGATCGTACGTAATTGGTTGCTGGGTTTTTTTACAGGCACTGATGCGGTAGATGTCCTGTGCGGCCGCGTCATCCCAGTCAAGCTCGGCATTATCGGTGTGGTGAACCGATCCCAACAGGACATTATCGATAACAAAGTATGTACAAACTAACTTTTTTTGTTGACTTTAAGAATACAGATACATGATCTTTATTTAACTTCATTAATGATATTTTCTAGACCATGGAGGCGGCCATAAAAGACGAGGCGACATTCCTTCAGAAGAAATATCCAACTCTAGTAGCGCGCAACGGGACGTCGTACCTGGCTAAAACCCTCAACCGGTTGCTGATGCATCACATACGTGACTGCTTGCCGGAGTTGAAGGCTCGCGTCAACGCACGTATTTCTCAATTTCAGGTAGTTAAGACCATTTAATATATGCTTAACCTGCGAACGGTGTCTTTAAAAAGAGTTAACAGTTATATTGAATCGTCACTGTTATCATAAAACAACAATAGAGTGATAAAAGAGGGTGGGGGAAAAATGCTTATCTGTCAAATCCTAAATAAACAAATTGTTTTCCCTGCTCACCGTTAGTTTCGTGTAAAACAAAAAAGTAAAAAAGGAAACTCTTGTTTGTAGACTCTGCTGCACTCTTACGGCGAAGATGTGAGCAACAAAAACCAGACTCTCCTGCAAATTATCACAAAATTTGCGTCTGCCTACTGCGCTACCATAGAAGGCACGGCCAGGAATATTGAAACCACGGAATTGTGAGTATGAAAGGAAAATATCACATTGGCCCCACAAAGAAATTTATTCTGGGTTGTATTGTATGTGTTCTTATCGAAACCAAACTCTCTATCTTACAAAACTATCGAATCTTACTGGTCAGATAACTAAAGTTTGTGATAGATAAGAGATCGAGATTGTTTTTGGTGGTTGGGGGCACCTACCACTGTGAAACTTTCGCGTTTTCTACGTGAAGAGTAGTGTTTAGTGGCGGTGAGCCCTTTGCCCCGGACCAAATGTAATCAGTATTATCGACAGTGACGAATATCTATGAGTCTGTTGGTACTTCTGAGTTTCCTTAAGGCGGGAAACAGAGATAATATTAGGGCACTTTATACCACATGTTTTGAATAAATGAAATTTTTTAATCCATTCATTTCTGTTGGACAGATGTGGTGGGGCTCGAATGTGCTACATATTCCACGAAACGTTTACGCGAGCTCTGCACAAAATCAACCCACTCACGGGTCTTACAAAAGGTGAAATTCTCACTGCCATCCGCAATGCAACTGGGCCCAGACCTGCACTCTTCGTGCCCGAGGTAAGTGCTACTAGTATACTAAATAATAGTCAGTAGTCAGTCTGGTTCTCTGCTAAAGGAGTTTTCGCAGTTTTAGCGCACTTGACTTCTCATGGTATCTTAGAAATAATATGAAAAAAAGTTATTTCTCCATTATTAAATTCGCTGACCATTCTGCCGGTGGATATTCTAGGTCTGGGAAAGTAATGAATCTGGTGTGGTAAGTATTTACTTTTTAATGACCTCAATGTTTTAGGAGGAATTAAATCTGGCCGATTTGAGTCCTATTAATTTTGTACTAGTCAGATATTCCGTAGCGATACGAGTGTACACAACTTTTACTGCTTTTTTGGTTCATCGAGTGATTTTAGTTGTTAATCAAGCATTTGTCGAAAAGTACTCTCGATCGTACAACATAACAGAATAGTACTAACGAATTCCGTTTGAATTGTTTCAGGTGTCATTCGAGTTACTGGTAAAGCGGCAGATCCGCCGGCTGGAGGAGCCGAGCCTGCGCTGTGTGGAGCTGGTGCACGATGAGATGCAGTCCATTATACAGCATTGCGGGGTGGAGGTCCAGCAGGAAATGCTCAGGTTCCCTAAGCTCTACGATCGCATCGTCGATGTTGTTACCCATTTACTGAGGCGTCGGCTACCCACTACCAATCAAATGGTTTGTTTTTCCTTCTTTCTTTATTTTTTAAAGTGTTGACTTGTGGTAAATGGGGGGATTGTTGTCGTTTGTAAACATGATTTTGACCTCACTGAAGTTAAAACTAAGGAGATCTGTCAGTATGTCCCCGAACTATTAACGTGACTGGTTATAGTCGACGGCCGAAAAGGAGACCAAAATGGCAGATGGCAGCGGAGGGGTGGGTACTGGTGCCACGTAGAGGGGGTACCCACCCCTCTGCCGCCATCTCCCATTTTGGTCTCCTTTTCGGCCGTCGACTATACTTAAAAATTCCTAGTCGCCAATTACGGTGCTTTAAAGGAGTAAAAAAACACCAGTAGCACAAGAATGGTTTCTGCTGACTTTTTCCGTCTTCTGCAATATAAGCGAAGTTGTGTGGTTAATTTCAGGTGGAAAATCTAGTAGCGATCGAACTGGCTTACATTAATACAAAACACCCCGATTTCCATCGTGACTCTGTTATGGCGGCATGTCGCGTCAAGCCAGAGAAACAGCAAGCTGCGATCACTCAGTCAACCAACAACCATTACTCGAATCCCATCCCTAGGGTGAGTAAAACGCGTGCTATCATAGTGGACACACTCCCGTGCGGTCCAGATAGAACTGTTCATTCATGCGAGATGTGTGGAAGGACCGGTGGATGTTCCCAGCCCGTGTAGAGGGTCATGTTGTCCAGTGTTTGTTAGAGTTGCCAAATGCGCTGGCTACGGTTTTCACCAAAGCAGAAAATGTGCTACTACCGGGATTCGAACCCTAGACCTGTTCCTTCAGTGCTCAGTGATCTAACCACAACCTCGGAACGCCAGTGAAATGTTCTCGCTTCTTTTGCCTTGCCACTCCCCCTCTAGTAATGATCTTATTTTCCAGGCGGAGGGAAGTCCCCAGTCTCCGCCTCTGATGTCTAGCGCCGCCTCGGACGGCGGCTCCGCTGACGATGGACGTGGGGGTGTGCTGAGTCCTATCAAGCCCGTCAACCTGCTGCCCGAGGTACCCAGTCAGGGTGGGAGGCGCTACAGTGAGCGAGAGCAGCGTGACTGTGACATTATAGGTATACTTAAAATAGACTCCCGTTTCGTACGTATACGTGCCCTTGCAACTTAACTGTTGAACTGGGTTGGAATTGTCGGAACTTTCGATTTGAACTCTGAAACCAGTGTTTCGATTCATGCCTAGTTTAAGCACTCAGTCGCTTCTCGACGAGACATAACTACGCAGCACCGTGCTGGAATATTTTGTACACTTGGTGGATTTGAGGTTAAACATTTAAAAATCTGGTGTTTTATTGTTTTCAGAAAACTTAATCCTGACGTATTTCCACATCGTGCGGAAAAGTATCCAGGACAGCGTTCCCAAAGCTATAATGCATTTCCTAGTCAACTACGTGAAAGACAACCTGCAAAGTGAGCTGGTGACTCACCTCTACAACTCAGACCATGCTGAGGAGCTGTTGCATGAGTCCGAGCACATCGCCCAGCGCCGCAAGGAGGCTGCTGATATGTTACAGGTTCGTCTTGAGATGATACATCCAACATTTAACTAACTGAAAAACAGAGCTAATTGTTAATTATCGTTTCGATAGTGAGGGGAAGAGCAGAAAGTGTTACTAGTGGAGTTGAGTTCACCCTTTCATCTTGGTTTCCAGTAGTACCTTTTTTTAGTGGAGTCAGGGTAAAAATGGTTTTTCTTGCCTGAAGTGTTACTGTTGTCTTGTTTTATGATTCTTCTCTAATTTTCTGTTTCAGGCCCTTCAGAAAGCATCGCTCATAATCAGCGATATTAGAGAAACTCATTTGTGGTAAATTAGATTGTTAGTTCACATTACCTATTGCCGTTCTACCTTCGCTATTTATTGTACATTTAGGTAATTAAACGTTTTGCATGGTACTTAGCTGTATTATTCTTCATCTTCGAACGCCTTACATGCATACTTGCTTAATACCATAATATACAAATTAACCAAAATCAGAAGCCTTTCATTTTAAAATTGATTACTGAATTAAGCACACAGAACCACGTAACAATGGGTAGGTAAGTACTTCAACTGTTTTTCACTAAAATCTACGAGTTAATATTGAAAGTAAAAAATAATTAATACCCTTTACACAACCTATGAATGTACAAACACGTATCTTCTCGCTTAAAAACTAGTTGACTGGCCACTGAGTGGATTAAGGCCAAGAACAACTTCAAATAGTTAACCGAGTTACCTTCATTTTCATTTAACTACGAAAAAAATTCATTACTAAACGATGTCGCTAAGGGCTCGGGTTCGGGCCCATTACAACCACATTAAGTCCAACTTTTTTCAGCGGTGGTGTTCACTTGTTCACCGTGACGGTTCTACTATTGCGCTGATAGTATAGGTCCCCAAATTTAGGTGAAATGCTTACCTGCTGAAGGAGGTTGGGCTTGCGATGATGGTACCTACTATTTATAAACTAAAATAAACCAGAGGCCACAATTTCCTCAGTTTCTTCCATCCTGATAAAAGAAATCGTGAGCAACCGGCATTTGAGAGAAATTGTATCCAAAAGCTATAGGAGCTTTTCTTAGCCCCGTACCGCGGTTCTTTTTCCTCCGAGGTGGAGGATTTTCCAGTACATGCGATCTCATAACATGTTCCTTCAGACAAAACTTCCTCGCAAAACTCTTGTCACAGACTTCACACGAGAAAAGATTTTCACCCGTGTGAGATTTGACATGGATCTCAAGATTAGGTTTGGTCGTGTACGACTTATCACAAAAGCCACATGGGTACATTGGCTTATTGTCGCTGTGAACAAGCAAATGGTTCGTCAGGTGGTTTGTTTTCTTAAATGATTTCCCGCAGAAACTACATATCGGACGCGGTTTAACTGCCATATTTGGGTGCATCATTTTTATGTGCGGTTTGAGCTGCTGCTTGTTCGGGAAGGTTAACCCACAAACGCTGCAGGGGATCGGTTGGTGAAGCCTCATGTGAACATTAAGCGGCCCCTTAACGGTAAATCCTTTGCCGCAGATGTTGCATAAATAAGGTCTCTCACCAGTGTGACTTCGCATATGAACACCAAGATCCCTTCTCGAATGCCAGCCTTTCCCGCATATCGTACATAAATAAGGCCTTATGCCGGTGTGTACCTTTTTGTGAACGTTAAGCAGACCCATCGAAATGTACGTTCTTCCGCAGATTTCGCAAGTGTACGGCCGCTCGCCAGTGTGAACCCTCATGTGTATGGTTAGGGCATTTTTTATATTGAATCCCTTGCCGCAAAAATCGCATAAGTAGGATTTGATAATGTTGTGAACCTTCAAGTGCTGGCGTAAGCTGTGGTTTGATCTTAGGACCTTTTTACAGATATTACAATGGAATTCCTTTTTGTTGGAGGTGGAGGGTTTCTTTTCTGATTGAGCGGTTTCTGAAGGTTCCGCTGACTGAGGAGGCTCAGGATCTTCTGTTAATGCGGGTTCCCATGTGTGCCTGTTCATGATATGCTTGCTGAGGCCTTCACTGGTTATGAAAACTTTGGGGCACAGACCACAAGGGAATTTGACTTTGATCGTTTGCATTTTAACTTTATCCAAGACTTCGCCAGGAACCACTTGTGTCTCTCCTCTTTTCACATGTTTCTTCCAATGTATTTTTAGCCACTGGTTTGACTTGAAGTTCTTTTTACATATTTTGCAAGAATGCTGCTTGGTGCCGTTCCTCTTAACTGGAGGGTTTCGAAGCAACTCCTCAAAATCAAGCTGTCCCCTGTGCCTTTTCATATGAAATCGCAATCCTGCCCTTGATTTCAGGGGTTTCTCGCATATCTCACAAATGACCGACTTTTCAGAAGCGTCTCTTAATCGTTTTACCACAGGTTTTTTACTTTCTACCTCTTCTTTAACATGCATCAGCTCATCGTCCTCCCATCCGCCATCCATGCTTGACTGATTCCTCGGCGAGGAAGGCTGCCCTTCCGCCTGTTCATCTGGTTCCACGTACTCTACCTTCACTTCTACAGCTGTAATTCAGATCAAATCCTTCATTAGCTAGTTCTACTACTCAAAACAGTTTGTAACCTTAGTTATTTCTTGATAAACTATTTGATAATCTTATTAATCATAAACAGATAGGTAGCAAAGCACCAAGGGAGAAACAGCGCCTGCGCCCCTACTTTTATTCCGATAGATATTGCGTTTAAAGACGCTGTAATCAGCAAACGGTCGTAAACCACTGAGTGATTGGACCACCTGTCGGCCACCATGTCGGTTGGGCCATTGAGGTCTTGATGGTCTAAAAAGTTATTTTTCACCTTTTACGGTCCCTCATCAGGCCCATTTTGACAGGAAATAAGAGGCTAACGGACTCTTCATAGCGGGCCAATCTTCGCTACCAGGTTTCGCTAAGAAAACTTACCATTCCACTGAGATGATTGAGCCATGAAATGACCACCTTCTTCAAAAATCGCAGTAGAGAGTGGCTCCTCCACTAAAAAAGGTAAAGGGGAAGGGGTCAATTAAATACAACCTTGATTTCTTTTCACTAGTTTACTATACTAGGGTGCAAGGGATAAGGAAATGCCTCAGGCGACGACCCAGCAAGTGGCAGGGTGACCAAAACAACTCCACCCCAGTGTAGGCAGGTGACGTCACCACCGGTTATTCCTATTACATTGCGGTACACTTTGGTCACCCTGCCACTTGCTGGGTCGTCGCCTGAGGCATTTCCTTATCCCTTGCACCCTAGTATAGTCGTAAGACGACAG
Organism: Mesopsocus fuscifrons; assembly: GCA_950004255.1. Lineage (NCBI taxonomy): Eukaryota > Metazoa > Arthropoda > Insecta > Psocodea > Mesopsocidae > Mesopsocus > Mesopsocus fuscifrons. Next base: position 7,292,895 of record OX465381.1, read on the forward strand.
GTGCAGTCAGAAACTGTGTAGATGAACTGAAGAAAAAACCAGCGTCCTGGAGAAACAGCGCGAGGCTGGTGGTCATTCTTCCCAGGGATAGTTCTACAAAATCTTTAGGAATAGAGCAGCACCAGGACTAAAGCGCTGTATTCAACTGGCCTGAGGTTGGGTTAGTCAAACCGAAGGGATTTCGTTGTTGCTCTTCCGCTGGCCCAGCGTTGGGAAGTTGTTACCCACCGTTCAGTCAGGTACCACTGTTAGGACCAGGGGGAGGGGAATACTCAGCATTCTGTTCTACTGACCAACCATCTCGGAGACATCTAACCAACGTGTTATTCCTCCAATGTATTCGGAGGTTACATTATCAAAAGTCTATCTAGTCTAATAATATTACACCCACCTTTAAAAGTATTCGTAGCAGTAACGGACCCCTTCTTCACTTCGAAATCAAGCAATATCGCCTTTACTAAATCAGTGGTTATCACTCCAGCGGTTAGTGTTTTGAGCATAGTGGGAACTTCATCAAAGTGCGGCGGGAGTGTCATCAGTAAATGACACACTTTATCGTCTTCTCCCATGATTTTACTGTTTGAAGCTTTGTCCAGTTCTACGATAATACTCTCAAAAGCATCAAAATGCTCTTCAAGTTTGTTTGTCCCATCATATTTTAGTGATACCAGCCTTTTCCAGTGGAATAACTTTTGCATGACTTTTTTCCTTTGCACCGCACTTTCTATAGCATCAATCATTTCTTTAGCAGTACTTTTCCCTTGAATATAGTCCAGGTGTTGAACGGGTATGCAATTGAGGACAATAGTCTTCGCCAAATCGTCGTATTCTTGAAATGTTTCTGACGTTGGTTCAGGGTTTGTTACCGCACTCATAAATCCCTTTGCTTCAAGCAACTTCTCTAATTTTAGTCTCCACTTTGAGCTAATTTCCATGCTACATGATTTTTTATACTAATGTGCACTAACTTATTCTCGAAATGACCATTATTTTACTCTCCTTTCATCAACGTCAATTACTTATTATGATTTTTCGTCCATGTTTTTTATGGCACGCCACTTCACTTTCAGGGCCCTAAAAACCATCTATAAACATTTCCCTCTAAAATTTAAAAATATTCCAGGCTTCTTTTATTGATATCGTTGATTTCTTCGAATGCCTACAGTACGAGGACTGCCGGTACACTTCTATTTCATTGTACATTATGGTAAGAAGAATAGTCCCTAATGGAAAGACAAGGATGTAAGGTCTAATGTCTGTATTGATACCAGTGCAACCAAGAATTAAATGCTTTGTAGGTAGGTACCTATCTAAAGTACATTCAAACCAATTATTACAGTTCAGACTTTACCAAGCATATTAAATAATTCTTTTGCGTGAATTAACAAACCAAAACTTGCCGACTGGGAAGTTGGCATTGCAAGAGTTACTGAACTTAAAGTTTTAAAAGTGGCCAAGATGATTATTTTTGGGGGGGCCCGGTGGGTCGTCCGCTGCCCCACTGCCGCCCACCTCTTTGCTGTGGACCACCACCACCTCTTCCCCTCCCTCGAGCAGCTGAAACGACATCAAACAGGTTAATAAAATATAGGAAACACACAATGTGGAATCAACTCCCTAATATAACTTGGCAAAAAAACTGTAAACATGGTCCTGGACAAGTTTAGCAGTCATGCCACTAAAATACCACCTAGTTACTGCTCTAATTAGGTATGTACACATCATTGTAAAGCTGAAACTTGCCATGACATCATAGACAATAATAGCGCGGAAGCTATGTCAAAATTACTGATGCAAATCCACTGCACTATGTATCAAGATAATGGTGACATGCAACCATGATCAGTAAACTGTAAAGGTTGTACCATAACAGGGTTTGTGGACTCAGTTTATCAAATGACCCTGACGAATCAGGGTGCCTAAGGACAGGGATCGGACTGGTGAGTTGGGAGGGTTCTGTCATTGGCAAGACCCCAAGAGAACAAACTCTTGAATTTATAGACTGACACGCAACCACGTAATGGTCACGCTAACTAGCAATGACATGAAGTTAAATGAAATACCTTGTGCACGTAATATAGCAGATTTTCCTCTCCCCGCACTGCCAGCGCCTTTTTGGACCCGTTTGAACATAGGAGCATTTTTCAGCATGTCTGGTAAGACGAGAAATCTTATTTTTGAACCGCGGATATAGATGTTTTCTAGCTGAACCCTGCTACCATCCCGGAGGGCCACGTTACACTGGACCATTTGGCAGTTCATATTGTCCTCCGCTTCCACCAGTTTCCCGCGATACACCTCCCCAGTGATGGTCTCACAGGTCACTATGTGACCCTCTGCTTCGTGCAGAACCTAGAAAATACCCCAAGAAGACAATGAAATAAAACACCTAGCAGAGGGTTCGGATCCAGTCTCGAAGCAGGTAAGTAAATGGCGATAAGAACCGGGAAACTGGACCATGTACCTATGCCTTTGAAGACCCATCTGGTATCGAAGCTGTTTATAATGTCACTGAATCCGTGACAAGACCAATATGTACACCAACGTTTGGATATTGGTTAGAGGTCCAACATCTTCCACAACGTAAGAAACCACCACGCACGCCAGTATTTGGTAAGATGTGACTTATAATTGGTTATAATTTTACCACTTTTAGCATCACAAATCACAAGCCAAACGCTTAAGCGCTCCGTATATCTTCTAGATTCAAAATCGATCCATAGCTCTCCGTCATTATCATGAGGGAGTACCGGTTGGATTTAACCACACGGTGGCCAGGTAATTTTCGGAACGCCCCAAAACGTAAAACGAAATTGAAATTTGAGAATCCCCCTTTGACGAAAAATACTCAAAAAATTTTCGGGACTTAGAAAAATTGCCTGGCCACCGTGTGGTTAAATCCAACCGGGAGTACCCAAAAGTCAGGCCAGCAATGCGCCCATAGCGGGAATAACGCGATGTTCCAATATATCCTCTATGTTAATATAAATACTTACCTTGATCGGGACGCCGATAGACATTTTCAAGCGGAAGATTTATAAAACGACACTGAAACGATTTGCAAGGAACGCCGGCGAGCTCCTCCTGCCTTGCCTCCTTGTTACGAATTTTTGGCTGGGAATATTGTCGCGATATTAAAATGCGCGTAACAAGATTTCACTACGCGTCAAGTCATTTTAAAAAAAATAAATAATATTAATAATAATTGTATATAATTATAAATTAAATTTTAAAATATTAAATAGAAAATATATTAGAATTTAGAAAATAATGTTTAAATATGTGTAAAAAGCTGTTTGAAATTTAACTTTTTGATCATGGCGGGATCGCCATACTTGCAAACTGACCAATAGGAAGGCCGGAGAGGCGGTTAAGTTAAGAAGTGCCTGCAGACGCGACCTCAGTATAAAAATGAGAAGGCTGCGATGCAGATCTCTCTGCGCTATTTTTTCCAGCCAGGGTTTCTATGATGGATTTGTTGATTTTCTGAGTTGGTTCATGCTTTGGAACGTGTCTCTTTGCATTATTTAGCAGGTAAGGTACCTCTGTTGCGTTTTACAGCTTTTAAACTTGTCTCGAAGTGTTTCTTTCACCCAATAACAGCGTTTTGGCAATTTGTTAACTGCACAAGAAGCGGCAGCTGACGCTCAGGATTCATTGATTTTATTTGCTGCACCCAAGATTGCATGGGTTAGGAATTGACTTTGACTTTTTTCACATTTGCGGTATTATATTGCTTTTTGTTACTAATTATTGGTGTGTCTTAAATTTCTAATCTAACTTCAGTCTGTTTATGTCTTGCATTGGGGTTACAACTGCAATGGTTATGGTTTGAAAATGAAAGTGTTGTGTTGAAATCTTGCAAGTACCTACTTACTTACTACTTTATACGTATTTTTGAGCCCTGAAGTCGTAGTTACCTACATTTATGAAGTTTGTTCTAAAGTAACATATTTGCTGGTCTCGTTATGGCAGATTTTCTGTGTCGCAATGTATGGCTTATCGCAGTTTTTTTTTATCTCCAAGCGGTCATGGTGCAGAGGCCTGAAGGCCGGTAACTTCTTGCATTTTTCAGCTGCTCCGGAGATAAAAACTCTGCGGGTTTTTAGGCTACATTTGGTTAACAGACCTGCCTGCCTCTATAGATGTCATTGTAACACTGTTGAAACTTCACACAGAGTCATTGATTTTGATCGCTAAAGTCCGAAATATTGTTCTTCTTCCAGGGATGAGTTCTCGGTTAGACCGACTGTTTGTCCTCTTGGAGAGTGGAAGTTCTCCCCCAACCCGTAGAGCTGCTGCTAAACAACTGGGTGAAGTCCAGAGGTTGCACCCTCAGGAACTGCATAGCCTTCTGCGTCGTATCAGGACACTTCTGCACTCCCCTACCTGGGAGACAAGGGTCTGTATCACTCTTCACTGATCTTGTCACTTTCTGCACGACTGAAAAATTTGAAAAGCTGTCCATGTTGTGCTTTAGGTAGCAGTCTATTTCCCCCGCCAAATTCTCAACTATGATTGTGATGTTTGATACATTTTTTCTGTAGCCAACAGACTGTAGGTTCATATTTTCTCATAAAAGCTGCCTCTGATGGCACCAGTGCTTTGAGAAGTTGTACCTTCCTGAATTACGAACTGCTGAGTTTCATTTTAAAATCTTAATTTGTCTGCGAGGCTCAGGTATTTAATGCCGCTTGCAGGGATTCAAACTTATTTGCAAAATAGTATTCCAAAACAAGGTAGGTACTAATTATATGTGAAATATTGCCTTTGAATTAAAAAGCCAATTCATCAAAGCTTGGCAGTGTAGGGCGTTCCAGCCGTCAGCAAATAAATAATAATAGTATTTGAATTTGAATGGTTCGTGCGACTCTTGATTACTATGAGGCAGGATGTGTTCCTGATTAACCTTGAGATTAATGACATAATGTTGAAGGATGCGAACCGCTATGCATGTGGCACACTTTTTTATTCACACTTTGTATTCTTTATGAATGTAAAAAATGATTCTAGACTTATAATTTAATTACATTAAAACAGTCCTGGTCTCATTGTTTCAAAGCTTATTAAAAAACAGACCAACCAACCACACCATTAGGTACGCTGGAGCAGTGGGGTAAGACATAAAATCACGTTTTTGTTCGACTTTGAAGATAATTTTGTTGTCCTTCCTGTGTAGGTGGCGGCTGGTCAAGCGGTGGCTGCGGTGGTGGCCAGTTTGCCGCCATGGGACCCATTGCCAGTGGAGGATGCCACGCCTACTCCTGCCCGTGTCGATATACTGGACCGCTTCGACATTCGCAGTCTCCTCAAGTCGGGGGCACAGGTAGGAGTTCTGCTACTATCAGGACTGGACATATTGCTATACTTTAACACGGAATATAACATTAGCCATTTGTTGCCGTTTTTTCCGACCGTTTTTTGAGTTGGATAGTTAAATGTTCTGAAACATAACATGTATTTTTTGTAATTTTACGATTGAGCTACGTTTGTCAATAAAAAATTTGTCCAAAATTACTCGATGGTAAATTAACAACTTTAAAAAGCGGAACGTGTAAATGTGTTAGAAGGAAATGGGAAAAAAACAGTGGGAAAAGTTTGTCTTGTGTAGTCTAACTCCATTTCTTTTGAGTTCTAGCTGACAGGGTCAGAAGGTACGCAGTATGATTTGGAGGAAGGGAACCTTGGTTCACGTGTGATCAGCACCGGAATCTCAGCTTCTCAGGCCTTTGGCCTCGAGCTCAGTGAGATCCTTACTGAAGAAGACTTAGAGCCGGAAACTGAGACTGCTCAAACTTCCTCAGTAAGTCTGAAGAACGGAAAATGTACTTACAGTTTTTGTGCCATGTGCTATGCTCCGACACATATACCCATCACCACATGGATGTTTAAAAGATGTATCATATTTCAGAGGAAAAACAAACAGATCATCCCTATAACAATGTTTTAGTGCGAGTTGAAGAGACCATCCTCACTCTTACTATTTTTCACTTCAGCAGAGTGTCAGTGAAATGGTGGAAGTGGAGATATCCCAAGCTGGTGGGCAGAGTTCACGTGAGCGTAATCTAGCGCGCCGCCGCGCCAAATTACGGCCACTGGAGATGCCCAAACCGGAAATACCGGAAACCGAGGAGCCCAAGCGGAAACGCGTCAAGTTGCCGGAAACGCCGGGCACTGGACCTGGCTCGGGAGATGATGACTCATCAACCCTGCCTGAGTGTGTACCTGACGCCACAGGATCCTGGGTCAATGTAAGTGTTCTACTTTCAGGGTAAAAACACTGGTGGCATTAGAGCGGTGCCATTTCCTGTGGAAACTGTTGGATATTTGTTTATTCTGAAAATATAAAATTTCTTTTCAACGTTAGAAAACAGTGGTGTATCTTGTGATTAAAGTAATTTTTGACAATCACTTCGTATTAAAATCACACCAGATTAAAGTATTTTCTGATGTTAAAAATGTAGAATTTCAGAGCAAATCGTTATCCAACTGTTCCCTCAGAAAAAAACGTCGACGTGTGTGAAATGATGAGATTTAGCGATTTTACATTGCTCACTTATTACGCAAAAAAAAAAAAAAAATTCCTACGACCAAATTCTCTAAAATTTCTTTCTTGTTCTAATATTACCTTCGAGGGTAACTAGGGTAAATCTTATGTCATGTGCTTTACGAATTGCTTGTAAAATGAATCATATTTGCAGGGAAGTGAGTGGCCGTTACAATGGTTCTGCGATGAGCTTTTAACCGATCTATTCAGCCCTCGCTGGGAGCGTCGACATGGCGCTGCTACTGCGCTCAGGGAAGTTCTGATTGGTCACGGAGCTGGGGCTGGCCGCTCTGTCCCTGCGACAAAGGCTCAAGTGAGTGGTCGTTCTATGCAGGGTATTGCGGGCGACCGTTTCAAGAACAAGACACTGCGCTCCGTTAAAACAACTAGTCAACTTTTGAAGTTTCAAAGCTTTGCCAGTCAGGGTAAAAATTTGGTCATCAAGTCCTGATCTAAAAAAGATATATCCAACAGTTTTTTTCTTTTTTGGAAGATTTAGTTAAAAACGCAATCATTGTAAAACTTGTCTAGATGGAAGCTGATCATGAGGCTTGGCTACAAGACGCAGCCCTTCGCGTCATCAGCGTCCTTTGCCTCGATCGCTTTGGAGATTACCTCTCCGACACAGTCGTGGCACCAGTCAGAGAGACATGTGCCCAGGTTCTTGGCGCGCTTTTCAAACTGCTCGCTCCAGACAGTGTGCGCGGCGTTCTGCGTATTATTGAGCAGATGTGCCAGCAGACGCAGTGGGAAACGCGACATGGAGCACTGTTGGCCCTGAAGTATTGCCTTTCTGTCAGAAAGGTAAGCATTCAGTGTATTGGTGTATTGTTTATTGTTTCTCATTTGTCAGTGATGGCTCTGCTGTCCAGGGTGCCCAAAAATTGAGAAGCACTTCCCAAAGGAATTGGGGTTGTTACCTGGTCGGCAACGATCGACTAAAAATAGCATAAAACAGTATTATTTCAGTGAAAATCTAGTTAAAAAGTCAATGTGATCGTTCTCCGAGTTCTTAAGGGTTGATAAATCGTGGGAACTGAATGGTTTTTATCGACATTGTATTTTTCAGGAACTAGTGGGAGAAGTACTGAGTACTGTCCTCCCTCTAGCAGTAGCTCGGCTGTATGATGATGAGGATGACGTAAGCGGGGTCGCGGCCGCCGCCTTGGTCCCACTAGCAGACGACATTGCCCGCGACATGGCCGACCAAATCCCGGACCTTGTCCGCAAGCTGTGGTCCCTGCTGCAAGTAGCAGATCAAGATGATTTGGTCGCTGCTTCTCATGCTTTTATGGGGCTCCTAGCCGCTCTGCTCAATTGCCCCGCTGCACGCGACCATCTCCAGGATGAAAAGTTGGATGACGTCTTGCCCAGACTTTGGCCGTTTTTAGGTCATAATTATTCTACTTCTGTTAGGAAATCAACGCTTCACACGCTCCATACTTTGACTACTGGTCCTTTGGTATGTTGTTTATTTATCGAAAAAAGATAAGGGTATACTTCAAAAGAACATGGAACTGACGCCTTTACCCTGGGGTGTCTCTCTCAAACGACAGCAAAACTTTATGGTAATCTCTACTGTCTTAAACTTCTCGAAATTTCTGTTAGGTATGTTCATCAAAAACGTTACATATAACGTTACGCCATATCTACCAACGAGCACTTCTGGAACCTTCGCCAGATGTCCTGAAGCTTGTGGAGAAGGCTTGGGAGAACTTAGTGTGTGGAAGTGAGAGAGACAGAGTAATGGAAGCTGTTTGCCCGTGTTTCGGCACCTGGCTTTGCTTAGCCATGCAAAGTGCAAAGGTGCCGTTTGACCATACCTACTTATTGACTAATGAAGCGATGGAGGGGCAGATTCTCTACCTGGGAGGTATGATACCCAAACGTTTTAGGTTCGGTTTCGATCCCGGCACGAAAGTGAAATTTTTGACTTCGGCAGCTCTTAGCTGAGTAGTCTCCCGTCCTGCTTGTTGCCATCTTGCTTAGAAAAACGAAGGATGGAACCACAACAAAGGTGCGAAATTCCCTATCTAGTATCTGACTTATGTTCTAGTTTATAAATTTATTATTCTGTGGAGATACGCTAGTATATTTTTTTCCGATTTAAGAAAATGTGTCTTATGAAATCTGTTACGTTTTGCAGGTGGGGAAAGCTCAGCTCACTGCATGTTAGTGCGGGCGACTGCGGCTCGTATGCTCGGCTTGGTCGCCAAACGGCTTCTGGATGGGGATCTAGACGGGCCCGACTCCCCTCTGCCTCCCTTCGTTAATGTTATGCTCACACACCTGGCTAGTCGGTCCGCTTTGCAGAGAATGTTATGCGGGCTTGTGCTGACCGAACTTCACCGGCTGAGAGATTCACCTCTTCCGTGCCCTCGTTTAAATGACAGGTTAGACTTCAACTGAAAAGGAGTGACCTATCCCGTTGACAATCATGGGCAAAATCACTAGAGGCACCAGAATGGTTTTCTTTCCAACTTGCCAACCTCGATGTGTTTTCTTATAAGTTTAATAATTTATTGTAACAGTAGGGAAGTAGTTTAATATGATTTGGGATAATTTTAACAAGTTTCTGATTTTGGTGCTTCCCAGCCTAGCCTATCTAATACATATGAAGTTGGGTGTATAAGAGAATCTATGAAAAGTCCCCTAAAGTTCTTACTGTTTCAGGGTGCTAGCCTGTGCTGCAGAGTCAGTTCCATTTGACGAAGTATTGGGACCCTTATCACGCCTCTTGGCCGACTGCCGAGACCTGACGTCACAACTACCCCTTCCCCGCCCGCCGCCTCCAGCCACCTTGGAAGCCGCCGTAGCCATGGCAACGCAGCCTGTTCCACCGCCATTGGAGGAGCGGCGTGCTACCCTCCAGGCAGCTGCCGAGGCGGTACAGCTCGAACAAACTGCCTACAGTGTTTCGGTCCAGGCGGCCCTCGCAGGTTCAATTGTACACCTCAAGGTAGTGTCATTTTTTCTTTTCTTACCTTTTTTTTTGTTTGTTGACCTTTTTCAGTCAGTGGTGGAAGAGAAGTAAGGAAATCCAGGTGAGAATCCTGACCTTGACCTGTAATTGTCTTGACCACTGGTGCGTTGCTACTATCGGTAGCGATCCTGACTAAATGTCAAGCTAGGGCATTGAGTCAGGTTTCTTTTATGCTTTTCTGAATTTTCAGAACCTGGGGGAGCGACTGAGTCCGATAGTTCGGCCCCTGATGGACTCTGTCCGGCGTGAGTCAGATGAGCTTCTACAGCGGCAGACAGCGGAGAATCTGGCGCTACTTGTCTCGCTGTGTGTTACCCGCACCCCCTGCCCCAACAGCAAGATCATTTCTAATCTACGCGCTTTCATTAGTGAAGACTTCCCTCCTTGTAAAACGTGAGTTCCTCTTTCTGTTACGTTACGGACCCGTTGCGGTGTATAGTCAAAGTCAGGCTAGGAGCGTACCGATTACTCATAATTTCTTGCAAATCTAGGGCTGATCAAAACTACTTCTTGATCAGGGAAGTATCTGCTCAGGGTCGGATTGGCATTTTTAGCGTATGGTAGGATATGGAACCCAAATCCGGATCGGCGTCAACTGAAAATCTTCAAGAAATTATGAATAATCGGTACGCTCCTAGCCTGACTTGGACTATAGCCAAGTCACAGTGTTCGGTCCTTGCGGAATACATTAAGAGCGACCACACAAACATGTTTGTTTATGTTTTTTTCCGACCATTTTTAAGGACACATTGTTGTATATGTTAAATGATCTGATAGGTATTATATAATATTTACTACCATGTTTTGATTTTGTATTGTAATTATACAGAAATATCACTATATCGTAAAATCACAACATCATTCAGAACATTTAAATATCCAATAATGTCCTCAAAAAATAGTCGAAAAAAAAACATGAACATCAAATCATATATTGCGGCTTAATTATTGATAATTAATGATGTTTCATCTTCTTGTCCTGCAGTGGAGAAATCCTCACTTCCGTGAAGCAGCAAAGGGATGCCGAAAGAATTTTATTGAAAAGGCAAAGCTCTCAAACGTCTCGGGGCCCTGGCCGACCTCCTTGTGTTGTGCAAGTCCCTAGCTCTCCCCTGCCTGACCTCAAGGTAAATAGAAATCAAGTGGATTCTGGAGTTATTTAGGAAACTCCTGATGCATAAGTAATGGACTACCAACAGCCCTATTGCGGATAACTCGTGATAACCGCGTGATAAATATTTGCAATGCTATTTTACCTAATAACTGAGTGATCACGCATCACGCGTGATGAAGAGATCCATAATAGGACTCGAGCTCGAGTACCTACCTCCCTAGTTTCCGACTATGATTTTTGGTTTTGTTGTTATTGCCATTCAGGGCCTTGAAGATGATTCGTAGGTGGTACCTGAACAACTGAGAAAAGACGGTACTGGATTTGAGGATGTAAAACGTCTTTTCGTCGTTTTCTATTTCCTGACAATTAGTCTTCATGCCCCTAAAAGACAATTTAAGGCTAAAATAACCTTTCAAAAGGGATTCCCAATTTTTGTAGTTGCTGAAACTCAAAAGTGTGGTTGCAGTGAGCCTACACTCCATAACTTACATATTTTTATTGCAACTTCAGAAAGAAAAAGCGGATTTAGTGCAGAGGAGAGGAGCAGCGCTGGCCCTGCAGGCCATGGCGCGGCAGACTGGAGAGTCACTACCTGACGTTCTACCTCAGCTATGGGCTAATGTTTTACCCTCTACTGATACCTTGCCTACTCCTGATCTTATCACCAATCTGCAGGTGCTGGAAGTGGTTGCGCCTGCTCTAACGCCAAGTCTCTTACCCCAGGTATGTCGGATTCACAACAAAACATTTACTGAAATCTTTTCTGATATCTTTCCAAGGAAACTGTTGGATTTTTTAATATTATTTTTTGGGAATATATATCTTTATAATCAGAAACTAGTCCGCCGGTTTCCTTGGGTGGCAAAAATATTGTTTGAAACCCACCTGCAAGCAGACTTTTGTCTTCATACACTGGTTCTGACTTGCGCTACTTCAGTTTTGGCTTGTGAAGGGGACGACATGGGTGACTACTGCGCGATCAGTCGACGGAGAGTTTCGCACTAGGGGGGAGATGGGTATTCCCATGTGGCTTGGAAGGGGAAGTCTACACCCCGAAGAGTCTCATGGGTTAAGTAAAAAATTCTTCATAGGAAGTGCAAAATAGGATGTATTACCTTTCACATATTGAAAGGCGTAAAAAATAAACTCTGAAACGAATAAATATCTGCATAGACTTAAATTTTAACTCCAGTTTTATTGATAAAGCACCGAACACCATAATAACTGGTGAAAGTGTTATGCTTTTATTTGTTTGTTTGTATCCTCAGGAGGGGTGGAGCTAGCCTTAGGGTATTAAACATGGGTTATTATTTCCGGTACATTGATGACTGGTTTACTGTGTGAGGAGTCGTACAGGAAACTATAACGATGTTTAAGTAATAATCCGTTTACAGAGTTTGGTACGTCTAACGGCAAAGCCAGGCTTAACCCTGGTATTGAGTCTGCACCGCCGTTAGATAAAATAATATAGAGACGACGATTCCGAGCTGAAACTCACATTGTCATCCTATAGGAGAGAGACATGGGAATACTCTATGCTGCTTTTAGTTGGTAGTGGCTGATCACTGTTATTGTAGCGTCCCATATATGTGGCTAACACTTGGACTATACCAGAGCAGTGTCTGCTGACTAAAACTAGTTGTAGTAATAAAGTTGACCCATGATGGCATCACAGTTTCTCTCCTGTAACCTATCAGCTAAAAGGGGCGCACTTATTTGATTCCTCCTTTGAGTGTGGAACTTACTGAAAGCTGCCCACTCTTTTGAGCGGTAGGGCGTTGGGATCGGTCGACTATCGAAAATAAAAAAATATCAGAAAGCCGGTAAAATTAGTTGTCACTGAATAAAAATCTTGGTGCAAATCTCAACGATGTACTCGGAGTACCACCGATTATCAGGGCGGTGGGAAAGGGTATAATCCAAGCTGTAGACCTTGGAACCATCAAATTACAAACTGGATGTGCTTTGGCAGGTCCGGGGCGTAATTTCCGTTGGGGGAAGCCGGATCTTCGGATTCGAATTCCTTCCACGATGACGGCCGTGAGTGGGGTACGCACTCACGTGTTAAGCCTACTGTACACTGCGTTCCTATACAGCAATCCCCTGAAATTTTGAAAAGTAGGGAGTTGGATGCATAAAAATAACTTCATACGAAATGTGCAGTGGGTTAAGGGCCTTGTGCCCTTGTGCCTGCTCATTCCTTCTTTGTGTGTTCAAACATCCGTCAGGTATTGATTGCCGAATTACCTTGAGCGTCCCCTTGACAAGCCATTATCTGACGCAGCCGTGGAAGATAAAAACCCTCCTGGTGCTGGGTGCTTTGACTCTTTTGGTCTTTGTACCTAAATGAGGAGGGGACAAAATCCGTTATTATAAATATTTTGTTGTTCTTACTTAGCAGGAGGTTGCTTTTTGATTTTGATTTTTCGAGTCGGTATTTCTCTCTCATATCAGCTTTGAAGTTATTTTTCGTACATAAACCAAGTTTAAATTAATTATACAGCATTACTCTATTAAAGACAGCTTCTATTATCAAACAACCTCCTGCTTTGGTATTCGCGCTGGAAAACTGACAAGTAATTTGTTATTACTATCTATTAGGTGCTGGACAGAATGAGTACCATCTGTACTGCCCTGTGCTCTGAGCAGCCTGCTTTGAGACATACTGCATCCCGAGCTTTCGCATCATTGGCTTTACTTGCCCCTGAACGCGTCATGCACGCAATTGTCACACAAGTGTTGCCTCTTCTCGCCTCACCCGCCCTCAGCAAAAGGTATACTTAAAATAGCTGTCAGTAGTTGTAGTTTGTGCAGGCGTCCGGTGTTCAAGAAAACAGTGACTCCAGAGTTGTGAGTGGCTGACTTCTCACCTTTCTCCACCAAAGCGCCAAAAAATAACATTTTGCTTTGTGACACTTGTTTATTTTTTCGTTGCCCTTCGGAGGTTTGAAACTGATTTACTTGTAGGAAATAAGCAAATCGCCGAGAAAACTGAGTATTTCTCCTTTTGAGACAGCTAGAAGTTGGGTCTACTTTTCTATTTTTTTTTTTTTTTTTTTTTTTCATTTTCTAAAAACTTTAAACAGCTGAAGTGTAAGCACGGCAGAAGAGTGGCTGCCTTATATTGGTGCCTTTCCAACCCCTTGATTAATTTTTTGTTTTCAGGGCCGGCGCAGCTGAGGCCTTGGCATGCGTGATCGCTTCCCTTGAGCTTGCAGTCGTTCCCTATATTGTTCTTCTTCTGGTCCCCCTCCTGGGCCGGATGGCGGACCCAGACAGCGGAGTGCGGTCCATCTGCACGCAGACCTTCGCGTCCCTCGTGCAGATTATGCCTCTGGAGAGTTCTCAAACAGACACTGGCCTGCTGGCCGCTGAAAGAGCTCAAGAACGCGTTTTCCTCCAACAATTGCTCAATCCTTCTGCTATACCTGACTTCGTAATTCCTGTACCTGTCAAAGCTGAATTGCGTGCCTACCAACAAGCCGGAGTCAACTGGCTGGCTTTTCTCAACAAATACAAACTACATGGAATCCTTTGCGATGATATGGGACTCGGGAAAACTCTCCAGACCATTTGCATGCTTGCGGCTGATCATTTCACCAAGAGCGATTGCCCGTCGTTGGTAATTTGTCCCCCCACGTTAACCGGACATTGGGTAGCTGAAATTGAGAAGTTCGTGTCTTTGGAGTATTTACAACCTCTTTTGTACGCTGGCGCTCCAACCGACCGCGAAAGATTACGAGAAGGAATTGGTGTTTTAACTGTCGTCGTTGCCAGCTACGATATTGTGCGGAAAGATATTGACTTCTTTCGTACTGTCCCCTGGAACTACTGTGTCCTCGACGAAGGACACGTTATAAAAAATGGGAAAACCAAAGCGTCGAAAGCCATCAAAAGTCTGACTGCTAGCCATCGACTTATTTTATCCGGGACACCGATACAAAACAATGTACTGGAACTTTGGTCACTCTTTGACTTTTTAATGCCGGGTTTCTTAGGTAGTGAACGACAGTTTAATACCAAATTTGGTCGTCCCATCTTAGCCAGCAGGGACGCCAAAGTTTCATCCAAAGAGCAAGAAGCTGGAGTCATGGCGATGGAGGCTCTACATCGCCAAGTTCTGCCATTTTTGCTGCGACGAGTGAAAGAAGACGTGCTTAAAGACTTGCCTCCGCGTATCACTCAGGATTATGTGTGTGAGCTATCGCCGTTGCAAGAACTTCTCTATGAAGATTTCTCCAAGACTCAAGCTCACCAGCATTTGGAGGATTCTCTGTCTCATTCCAATTCACATATTTTCCAGGTACCTAAAGTATTTTCTAACAACGAAGTTAACTTATGTCTGTTCACAATTTACTTTCGCATTAGTTTTGTCAGGTAGGATTACCTGATTGAACCGAAGATCGTAGCCTGATTTAACGACTCTTCTGGATGCGCGGAGAATTAAGTCTTAAGTGCCAGCTGGATGCTGAAGAATTCGAATAACCGATTTGTTCCGATAATTTGCAGGCTTTGCGCTACCTTCAGAATGTTTGCAATCATCCTAAGTTGGTGTTGACGAGCCAACACCCCCAGTATGACCGGATACAGCGGATATTGCAGCAGCAGAATTCAACTCTCGACGATATCCGTCATGCGTGTAAACTTCCTGCCCTGAAGTAAGTTACTTATTGAAATTGAGTTAGTATGAAATACCGATTGCAGGACAAATTGTCACTGCAAATTGGTAGGAAAAAGAACTCTCAGTTGTAATTTTATTTTAAAATTACACGCTTGAGCTATTCCCTTGTGACCCTAGTTCATTGTCTTCTTGCGCAGGCAACTACTTCTCGACTGTGGAATCGGGCTTGGGAACGATGCACCCATCACCCAGCATCGCGCCCTCATCTTCTGCCAGCTTAAAGCGATGCTGGACGTGGTCCAGCGCTTGCTGACCCAGCATCTACCCAGTGTATCGTTCCTGCGGCTGGATGGTATGGTGCCACCTTTGCAGCGGCATAGGGTTGTCAACAAATTCAACACGGATCCCACCATTGATGTCCTCTTACTCACGACTCATGTTGGTGGCTTGGGTCTTAACCTGACTGGCGCTGACACGGTAAGTTTTATGGGAGGATGCGCAGGCTGAATGAAAGTTTATCCCTTTTTGAGCCGGTCTCGTCATTTCGCTAAGGAAAACCCACTAATGAAAAAGTAAGTGCAAAAATCCCAACCATCAGAGCCCGGTAAGCCAAATAGAGTGGCACGGTCCTATGACACTTTAGAACCTGAGATAATGGTACAAAGCGTAACGACGTTAGACTTAGAATTAATTCCCTTTTGCTCTTGATGCTATTTCCTCCTCCAGCCAACTCCGCAAAAGGCCAAAGCCCTGTGAGTGCAAAATTAAAATGAACTGTATTCTAGGTGATTTTCGTGGAGCATGATTGGAATCCAATGAAAGATCTTCAGGCCATGGACCGAGCTCATCGTATCGGCCAGAAGAAGGTGGTGAACGTGTACAGGCTAATTACCAAAGGAACGCTTGAGGAGAAGATTATGGGGCTGCAGAAATTCAAACTTCTCACTGCCAACACGGTCATTTCCCAGCAGAATAGTTCCCTCGAGACTATGGCTACACATGGGGTAAGTTTTTCCTTCGTTGGTCACCGAAATTCAGGAACTCTTGTGTAGAGGTCCTGGGTGCTAATTCAGGTTTTTCAAGTAAACGTCGTTCATAAATAAATAAACAAAGCATTGAAATGAGACGTCAGTGGGGGCTCCAAAAATTTTGTTCTGTCTACTTACTTGCGTTTTGCTTTAGTCAACAATTCCAATCAGGCTCAATGATAGCTTAATTGAACAAAATATAGATGCAATGTTGAATTGTCAGAATGTTTTTCTTCCCACTCATTTTCTCCATTTCTCACAACTTATTTTTTTTCAGCTCCTGGATCTTTTCACCCTTCAAACAGACTCACAAAAACCAAAGGAAAACGCAACTGGTCGCAGTTTACTGGACAGCCTCCCAGACTTGTGGGAGCAGCAGCATCAGTACGATGAGGAGTACGACTTGTCATCTTTCGTCACTCAGCTGTCTCGATGAGGTTATCAACCTAAATAAGTATACTCCACGCGAATCTTGGATGTTAGTAAATTCAGACTTATCGAAGGGTGGATTCTCAAGTCTACTTCTGGTTCTGAACAAAAATAATTTTGGGAACCCTGTGTTTTTTTGAAAATAATGTGTGAAGTTATTATCATCCAAGATGCGCGTCGAGTAATAGATGAGCTGAACTTTACGTTAGGAGCTATCAAGTTTTCATGTAGTACGTACCTATATACTCCTTGTCTGAAGTGTGCGTTCCCCGGAAATATCACAGCTAAAAATCTTTAAGAATATAGGTGAGAATAGGTACTGGTGAGGAATTTAAGTTGGAATGATCAATCCCTTTTGAAAATAAGTGGGCATGAGAACTTGCGGTATGACAAGTTTTCAGAGTAGGTACACGTTTTCTACTCGTAAATAAGATTACTGACCCGTGAGGATTTTACACCTACTTTATTTCTTGTAATTTTTGTGAATAAAAGGCTTGACTGTTCAGCAATCTTATTTTTTCTTCAGTACCTTTCTCAGAAGCTTTTGGTAAAATCATTGCCTTGGTACTACAATGAACACGGGTATCCAAAAGAAATGGTGGCAATGACCGTATAAATAGAATATGCCATAGGTACACCGGTACACCCTATCTTGAAGTTTACAAATGAATAGATTGTAGTGAGACTACTGGATGACATGCAGACTGCCTCCATGCTGTTGGCAAACAGTAACAAGTGTTCCGGTAGAGTCCTGTGTAAACATCAGCTTATTTTCTTATTGACCTCACTGGCATACAAAAGTAAAAAATATTTCCTTGGACTATATTTGAAACACTTGTGTCTGTGTGGCGATCAAGGATGCCTTATCCAGTAACAATAGGTAGACTACCAATTTACAACAAATCATAACTCGGATGGTACCTTTGTGACGGTTACCTATAATTTGAACAGTAGGAAGTAAGATTTTCATCAAGATAAAAATACAATATCACAAAGCTAAACTATTTTAAATTCTATAGTAGGTATAGGGTGAATTTCAGTGCATGGATGGTTTGACTGTCAACTGTCACTGCAACCACTCTTCTGCTGTTCTTACCACTGAAGCAAATCTTAAACTTGAAGAACGATCTAGTCAATGGGCACTGCAGTGTGAGGAGCAACAGAGATGGGTTGCGGAGGCTCGGCGAGTGCTGACTTACCATGGGTTATAAACTGCTTACGAGCAGAACTAGAAACTGTCCAATCATCCAATGGAAATACACCCTTGTGGTATATAAATTACTGCGCTTTTTATTTAGCTGTGCAACTCGTTCATGGCACAGCTGCTAACTTAGTAAACAGAAAGCGCTTTTAGTTGGTACTGCACGCTGCCTCAAGCTTTTGCAACCTACCTCTATCATGTTCAAGACAATACCAACTCCAGTTTGACTAACAGTTCATAAGAAAACAAATCGTAACCATAGATAAGGTATACCTATAGCCTAACAGAAATTTGAGCAAAAAATCTTCAGTATTACATTCACTTCTTTCCCAGAAGCCGATTCATTTGCTGATTTTGTTTGGTGATAGAGATTCCTGCTTTGTCGGCTTTGTATTGCATATTGTCCAATAAATCATTCTGTTCGAGAATTTCATCGCCTAAATTGAGTGCCAGACCTCGTAAGTTGGTGATATTGTCTGACATGGAAGAGAGGTTGCGGTCGATGGCTTCTTGAGCAGTGGCGGGACGTCTCAGCACTGGCTCCTCGGTCCCCGCGAGATATGAAGATACGTGCTGGTTTCGCTCGAAAGGTATGCTCGGACTAGGCTCGGACGGAGCAGCTGCAATCAGAGGTAATTACAACAATGAGCAGTTAGTTCCGCCTTATTGTTTTTATTTGCTTACACCTACCTACGAACATTTGTCAGAAAAAAGGTGACAGTGCTAAGTCTACAAGCCCGTGTACAAGAGTCACTACATCCCAGGAAAGAAGGAGTCAAAGGAAATGTGTATAAAAAATGTCAGAAATCATTCCATTATTTTAAATTTCAGGACAAAAAATATCCAAAATTTTCCTTAGAAAGCTGCTACAGTAAAAAGTGGTTTGAGATTCAGTACCTCCGATAGATCGCGCTGCAACAGGGTCCTTGCTCTCTTTCGGCCCAGTGAGGTAATTCTTAAAGCTAGCAAAGACACTTTTAATGCCATCAATATTGCGCTGCGTGGTTCGCAAGGTTGCGTTTATTGCGTCCAGATTGCGAGAAGACCTCTCCAATTGCTCCCGCTGAGCAGCTAGCTCCTGAGCAGTCGCTACTCCCACTTGCTCACTCTCTCTCAACATAGCTAAAGACCGCTCTGTGGAGGCGAGTGTACGCGACTCGACTGCTTCATTGCGAGCCTTTAGCTGGGCCAGCTGTCCCTGCAACGGCTGCGCCTGTATAAGCAAAACTGTTATTAGTTCTTATAGGCGTGAATAGGAAGTGTCCCATTGTACTGGGAGGGGGACCCTTTAGGGACCGAGCAGGTTTGTATTTTTGTGCCTACATTTTATCTTTTGAATGAACTTTGGACCAGTCAAATATTAAGGCTGTTATTCCGGGAGGAGTAACAATTCGGTACTGGCCAGAGTAAGTATGCCTTCATACCGCAACAATTCACTATGAATGAAACTTGGCGCAAGAGGTCCTTTTATTGTAGAACTGCTGTTAGTTGGCTACGGGGCTGCTAAACATGACGCATATTTATAATGTAATTTGACGCTCTCATGGACATCACCATATAAGATAGTGCACTAAGTGCACGGTGGCATGGATAATGATACTGATATGATCATCACTCCACATTTAAATCAAGAGGTTATATTCTCCTGTTTATCACGAAGTTTTACCATTGTGCGTTAGGTAAATAAAAAAAATTGGCCCATATGAACATGGGCAAAAAATGTTTGGTATTGTGATGGTAAGTAATGTGAACGCTCCCTACCAAATTACTAATCCAACGTTCATTGCAAACCACCAGTGACCCAAAAAAATGCAACGAGGTTATTTGTATTCCTACCAAATTTTGAGTATGTTTTTTGAGGACACAATGGACATCATTCAAGTTCCAAGCAGTTCAGTAATTTATAACAAGGCATGGGAGCTAGGAAGCATGACGCAACAAAGAGATAAAATGTAGGTTTCTACCCAACATAGGGTTAGGCGAGGTTTGAGAAACTTACCGTACTAGGAGGAGGTTTTCGACTATTTTTTAGGAACGTTTCATCATCAACGTCATCTTCCTCGTCAAACCAGGAGGATTTTACGTTTTGCGTGTAAGTTATTCCATTATTAGACATCCTTTGTTGTGATAATTTACGGATTTACAATTTCTGACAGAAGAGACAAATCAGCTGATTTGTTTACCAAGGTCACGTGATTGGCAACGCCATCTTGCTGTCTTCCCTCGCGTTTTCAAACCTTCAAACTTTCTTCACTGTTCTTCACTTCAGAAAAGCTTGATAAATAGGCAAACAAAGCAAAAATGATTTTAACTGCAACTTTTGAATGAAACTGACGAGTTACTTAACTGGATAATATATGGAGTGTTGATGGGAGGATGAAGGGATGAAAGCTGCTGAAGCGGTGCTGACAATTCTTTGGTTCTGACTGCTGAAGGAAAATTTGGTACTTATACTTCGTTGATTTGTTGGCAGTGGTGTATTATATATGTTTCAAGATATAATCAATACTAAGCTCTGTATTTATAATCAATACAACGAAACTAAGCGAAGCCATTTGATTTGGCCATTCCTTTGAATTCTGTGTTGCAATTTCAATGCAGCCTTACCGGGGTCGACGAAGTTTGTGTCGAGCCATGCGTACAAGAGAGCAGCCACCGGAACCGAAGAGTAACCAACAGAATGAGGAGGGTGAGCCTCCTGAGGTCGAAAATACCTTGGATTTGTCGGAGACGCTCGAGCCGGCCACGACCACTACGGCCAGCAACACTGATCGCAAATCGAAGAAACCGAAACTGTCCCTTGCGAAACGTAAGAAAAGGAAGAATAGTGAACTTTCACGCTTGCTCGCGCCTAAATCAGCTCTTACGCTTCTACTTGAGCTTAACGGCCACCAAAACCACTGTGCGAAAGTAAATATTCGACAAAACTAATGTTTACATATTAGTACAACCGGAGACTGGTAATTGCAATATCGTACTGATTGTGTCTACTCTAAAAGCTAAACATAGTGTGCTATTTGAACGCGAAACGAACGAGTAAAAGTAGGACACTATGTTTAGCTTTTACATGAGAAAAGTAGAGAAATGCTGTTGAAATTACCCACTTCCGTAAGTGAAATAAAAATTGCCAAAATGCAACATGGCTACGGTAAATAGTACAAACTTTTATCAAGCTTTTCTACTAAATGTGACGATAAAATCATACATTTTTTAGCCTGGGGTCAAAATCAACGTCAACTGCCCTGTTGTACCTACGACCATCTCATCATCTGTGTATGCTGAGATCATCCTTGGAAGCCAGGTACTCGAAAAAGGCACGGGACCTTCAGATGCCACCGCCAAAGAGGCTGCCGCTGAGGTTGCTCTGAAAAATATTGTAAATAAAGGGTCCGACAACAGTCGCACTTAACTTTCTCGCCCAGAATGATTTTTTTTTTTTTTGGGTTTTTTGAGATTTTTTTGCGGGCGTAATTTTTAAGCAATCGGAAATCGGTTGAAAATGACCCACGAGCATCTATCTGAGATCACTCATACCAAATCTCACGTCTTTCATTTTATTACTGTAGTCCCAAATGCGTTCCGACCATTCAAAAACGTGGTTTCTCATTCTCAACTCATTTTCGACACTTTTTTGACAAAAACGGCCGTAATTTTGAAGATAACAAAATTCTGTTCGACAGATGTTTAAGTTACATGGTTCTACACAAATTTACCAAATTTCATGACAATCGGTCAATAAATGTGAATGGCGCCGAAACGATCGAACTTTGGTCCAGAACGGCCGTAGTTTTCAACCAATTCAATTTTAGCTGAAAATGACCTCGAAGCATCTATTTGTCAACACACATACCAATTTTCAGTGTTATAGATTGAAAAGTGTACCGTCGGCGCTTGTCTAACTAACCAAAAACACGATTTTTGAATTATTTTGGCGGTTTTTTGACAACAGCGGCCGCAATTTTTGACCAATCAAAAAATCCTTGAAAATGTGTCTCGGCAGTAATTTTAGACAGGTCCATACCAAATTTCATCAAAATCGGATGAACGGTATAGGCGCTAGAGCACTGCACGGACTGACGGACGGACGGACGGACGGACAGACTTTTTCCAGAAACCACTTTTTTGGACTCAGGGGACCCCCAGGATCATGGGAAACCCAAAATCTCAATTTCGAAATTTTGCACGAAAACAATACTTTCTCGCCATATATGGCTAGCGAGAAAGTAAAAACATGGCAATGGAACTACTGAAGGCAATGGAGGACGTTGCTGATCAGAACCTTGTCGCTTCCAACGGAGAAGGTGAGACCGAAGGCATGGTCCGTATTATAAACAGCTTGGTAATGAAACTGCTGAATTTGAAGGAGAAATTTTCTGACCAGAAGCCTGTCACTTCCAACGGAGGAGGTGAGATGAGCGAAGGCACGGACCGTATCAAAGCCTTGGCAATGGATCTACTGAACCTGAAGGAGGAAGTTCGTGTGCAGAAGTCTGGTGAGAGCGAACGCATGGGCTGGTCTCGAAGTAAGAGAAATCCGATCTCTTCGATAGAGTCACTGCCCTGGGCTGGGCTAGCCAGCTTTGCCATTTACAAGCTCCTCCACGAGTGGCAAAGTGAGGACGTCGATTTCCCTTTGTTTGAAATGGCCGGCATCCTGCCGTTGCCAGGGATCCCTCAACCTAAACCTCCTGAGGCTCGGCCTCGTCCCACTCTACCAGCAAATGCCGCATCCCTGCACCCGGTGTCTCTCCTTAAAATAATGCACCCATGTCTTAAAGCGCAAGAGTTGTACCGCACTAACAGGCCAACGAGCTTTGTAGCTGTAGGGTACATGGTAAACGGGCATCTTTACACTGGAACTGGCCAGAAAAAAAAGTTGCTACGAAGATTGCAGCGGAGGCTGTACGCGCTGCTCTGTACCCTGAACTTAAACAGGTCTAACTTCCATTTCTTTACCATATTAGGCTAGTTACCTGGTTCCATTTTTATTTAATTTATGTATTTTAAAACAAATGTAAGTTGTAGGAATTTGTATTTGTATTGACCCGGCACAAAAGCTGTTTCCCATCATACCAACGCCGGCCACATGCTGAGTCGGTACAAAATACAATTTCATGTGAAATGTATGTAAGTATAGCTGTGAGCCTGCACAGTATTTTATTTTATAGTTAACTTGTAGGATCGTTGTCATGCAGGGTGATAGGTAGGTTACCAAAGAGTAAATTGTCCAGCCAGTCCATTGATTACACACACACCCTTATCACTAAGCACATTTCTCTGATATTCGCCAATCTTGTCATGAAGTTCCACCTAAAAGCTTTCACCCAGCAGATTTAGTAAAACAGACTGCAATAAGAGTGGACTTCGAATTTCAATAGTGTGGGGTGTGGGGAACAATCTTGTTTGATAAATCGATACATTTGCTTTATTACTTGTTTAATTGTAATTGCTGTAGTTGTTCGTTCTTGGTAGTGTACCTACTTAAGTATTTCAAACGGCTGTTATCGGTTTTCGAACTGTTGCCAATAAGTACTTATATGTCTTATAAAAAAAAATGAAAAGTTAATTATTTTAATTTTAATTGTGACACTATGCACCTAAATTCTAGCTAAGCCCTTTGTGGCACTGACGTGCAAGGCATATACATACCTTGCATCCATGTATAGGTGGGTATTTAGTACGGTTAGACTCAAAAGTCAATTCCACTTAGGTTATAAATAGTTACCTGATAGACCGGGGGCTGAGGGGGTCTGTTCCTGACGAAGGGGAGGAAAAGGTTTGAGCCCGTGGAGCGATGGGGAGGCACTGGTAGTTTCAGGAAACCTGAGTCTTACTGTCCGCCGTTGGGGCTTTTGGGGGCTACAAATTTTTTAAATCGGGAAATTTTCGAAAAAATCTGACGAACGGGAGGACGAAAAATTCCGCCTTCAGAAGATAGGGGGCTTGCCCCAGTATATAAAAACCAGGAAATAAGACACTTCGGTTGGGGCTTTCTACCCTTAAGGGCCACCATACATTCTCGACGAACTCCGCCAAAACCACTGTGCGAAAGCAAATATTCGACAAAAGTAATGTTTACATTTTAGTACCACCGGAGACTGGTAATTGCAATATCGTATCGGTTGTGTCTACTCTAAAAGCTAAACATAGTGTGCTATTTGAACGCGAAACGAACGAGTGAAAGTAGGACACTATGTTTAGCTTTTACAGGAGAAAAAGTAGAGAAATGGTGTTGCAATTACGAACTTCCGTAAGTGAAATAAAAATTGTCAACATGTAACATGGCGGCGGTAAATATTACAAACATTTATCAAGCTTTTCTACTAAATGTGACGATAAAATCATACTGTTTTAATCCGAAACGTTACAAAAAAATATTTCGCGTGAGGTAGTGTTGTGTTTTCGCGATCTGTCAAAAAAACATGTGGAGTGGTAGTTGACTGTTTAAAATCGCTCCTGTGGGCTTATTACTCCATTTCATGCAAAAATACAACACTACCTCACGACAAAGAGTCTCAGGTTTATATCCCCCTATAAACACTTTTCACTCGCCCTGTAACTTCGGAGTAGGGCTTGAAGTACGTAGCATTGCGAACCAAATGGGTGTATTTCCCCTTAAGACGCAATCCAAAATCGGTGGAGACCGGAAAAATCTGACGAACGGGAGGACGAAAAATTTCCCCTTCAGAAGATAGGGGGCATGCCCTAGTATAGAAAAATAAAAAAATAAGACACTTTGGTTGGGGCTTTCATCCCTTAAGACGGGGTTGAAAATTTCGAAAAATTCGTCAGGACGAACGAGGGGACGATAAATTTCACCTGTGAACGATAGGGGGCATACCCTAGTATATGAAAATCAAGAAATAAGGCACTTCGGTTGGGGCTTTCTACCCTTAAGACGCAATCCAAAATCGGTGGAGACCGGAAAAATCTGACGAACGGGAGGACGAAAAATTTCCCCTCCAGAAGATAGGGGGCACGCCCTAGTATAGAAAAATCAAAAAATAAGACACTTTGGTTGGGGCTTTCATCCCTTAAGACGGGGTTGAAAATTTCGAAAGATTCGTCAGGACGAACGAGGGGACCATAAATTTCACCTGTGAACGATAGGGGGCATACCCTAGTATATGAAAATCAAGAAATAAGGCACTTCGGTTGGGGCTTTCTACCCTTAAGACGCAATCCAAAATTTGGCAAGTACCTCAAATTGTGCCGAAAATCAGCCCAAGAGGTACCAACACCAATCAGAGTAAAAATTCACCGTTAAACTCCAAATCTTATAGTAAGACACCAAATTGGGGGGCTTCTGGGTCTTAAATCACCCCTCAAATTTTGAAATGGGCGAAAAGTTACCCCAGAACTTGCTTAGTAAGTATGATATTGAGTTTTTTCGTGTTGCTATGAATTTCTCTTAATATTATCTACAACTTTTGTCTTGTAAAGTTTTTCGTCTGAAGTAACCTTATCGCAGGGGGTGGAGGGAATGAGTCGGAAACAACTGAAAATGGTCTTATTCTACATTCTTAATGATTTCGCACTGCACTTGATGGATCAATATAAATTTAGGAATAAACCTACGGCTATCGGGCATACCGAAAGGAATTTCTTCAAATTTTGGTATTTTCATTTCTATAAACACTACTACTGTTCCGTAAATGGGATGAATCAGTGGTACGAAACGTAATAAAAGCGTCCAGAACGCTAACTTGACCGAAAATTACAACCCTGTACTCCCCTACCAGTCTACCGCTTCTCCTTGAGCAGGGTGTGTGACCTTATACTACTCTCCAGGTCAGAAACATAGCCTAAACTGGCCCTTAAGGAGCAATAACAGGTGTCACTAATGCTCTTAACTAATGCTCTTAAGAGCATTAAGTCTGACTCTAGCTTAGGAAAGCACTGAAAGGTTTCACCCAGGCTCTGGAAAGCAGTGACAGATCTTATTTCGGCTCCTGAGAGCACTGTCAGGTCTCCCTATGGCCTCGGAAATGTATAGCAGGTCGCCTGCGAGGTACGTCTG